>OU015758.1:7714023-7740608 GCA_907169655.1 Acomys percivali | reverse complement strand
GTGCAAAGGGACAGAGTTATGCAGAAAGATGGCACAGTCCTTCGGAAGTGTGCTTTCAAAGCTCTTAGCACTCCTGGGGCCCGGACAGGATTGGCTCTGGTGCCCCGATTACTCTTCAATGAAAGCCCTGGTGCCCCGCCAGTTTGGAGAGATGGAAGCACCTGTTAACTATCAGCCCCTCCCAGGGCCTTCTTAAGCTGAGAGGGCTCTACACGGAGAGCCAAACTTAAAGACCAGCCAACACAGGAGCTGGCTGTTCCTGATCACTTCCAGAAAACTTCAGAAAAACTTGAGCTTTCAGGAGTCTCTGTGGTCTTGACCGAACCTGTTTCAAGTCAACTTTTCCTTCATCCCCAATTCTGTGTTCACCCTCTCCCTTCCACAAGCAAAGGTCCACAAAGCCTGTTTTAGTAAGTACAGAGCAAACTAATCCTTAGCATCTGCTTCCTGGTAAACCCAGGAAGACATAGTTCCCTGAGGAGTGTTGTTTTTAAATTATCTGTACTATCAGTAGGTCTGGCTATCAATCAATCAAGACACAGACACTTGTTAAATTTTAAAATAGCCTTAATTAACCTGGTGCAGGGCAGATATTAATCCTCTAAACTATTTCCCATAGGTGGCGGGCAGGTATGGGATCCCTGCCTCAATCCCATGCCATCTGTTTCTAATGACTTCTATCAAACTACCTCCCATCCATAATCCTAAATACTTGCTAATGTTCTTCATCTGGGCCAAACCTCCATCCACGCCGGCCATGTGCTTCTCCTCCATCTAACCCATGGCAGCCTTCCTCTCCTCCTCGAGTCTTTTTCTTTCCTCCTCCTGGTGGTCTTTTTCTTTCTCCTCTCGGGACCCTTTCCTCTGGTCTCTTTTTCTTTGTATTCTTCTTACCAGAATTCCCCTCTCTCTCCTTCTCAGGACCCTTAGCCACACCTATCTCATCTGCCCTGCCCAGGTGGGATGGCTTTTTGTTCATTAGCCCCCCCCCCAACAGAGAAGGTACAAAGTAAGCTGGGGTTTGGACTGTGGTGGGTTGCTGCTTCCCTGACAGAGCAGAGACAGCTCAGGCACAAACTGAAAGCTTCACTTCTCACTGGCGAGGTGAGACAGTGTACAGGTTGATGGAATGCACTAGTCAGTGCTGTATAGAGATATTTTAAAAACTAAAGTGGACATGAAACTGCAAAACAATAAGATGTTGGGATCATTTTTTTTTTTTTAAGTTTCTAGAAGAAACTTTTTCTCTCTAGAAAAAAGGCTGGCAATCTGGCAGAAAATTTCGAAGCACTTAAGGCAAGTAGATCAGTGAAAGTATAGAATATTTAAGATAACAGGCAAAAAAAAAAAAGTTCCATTTTCTCTAGTAGGAGGGCATAAAACTCTGACCAACAGAACTAACATTTAATTATCAAAGTATCCAAACTCTGGAGAAGGCTAAATTTCTAATCAAGAAAGAATGTCTAATGCAATATTAGGGCCCTCACTGAAAAATAATAGGGCTTTGGCATATTCGTTAAGTATCTAGGTGTAAATTCACGGAAGTCAAGACTTCCAGGAGTCCCTAAACTCCTGTAAAACCACAGAGCAGCCCTACCCCCACCGAGAGCTCACAACCCTCCCTCCTCTCTCACAGGAAGAGAAGCAGGGCCTCCCCTCCTTCCCCCTGCAAGAAATGCGTGTCTTCCTCAGGATGTGTTCCGATTTCCCTTTGTGGCTGCTTGGCAGATAGCTAAGGCTAGCTTCCAGCGTAATTAAGTCAAGGACATACTAGAGTCTCTAAGAAAGGAAGGAAGATACTCCGTCTCAAAGGAGCTGCAAACCCTGGCAACCACGCACCAGTAGGATGTAAGAGATGTGCATGAGATTGCATGTTAACAATGTTTGATGAAGGAAACTACATGTGACATGGGGCTTGATATTAGACTGTGTAATACTGAAAGCACTTACTCAATATGCAGGATCTAGAATACTGACTGCCAAAGACCCCAGGAGATCACACAAATGCAGCTTATCTGCACGTGACCACCGCTCTAGTTTAGACAGCATCCATAGACCCATCAGTGGCTGCAGGTTGTGTTAGCTGTCTGATTGACAACCTAAAGGAAGAAAAAGCAGGAAGATCAAGGATGCCTGGATCAAAGACGGTAGACAAACTCATGAGTAGGTTCAAATCATAAAAGTATTTATATTACAAGATGAGCCCACCAGATAGCACCCAACATAGAAAGAGTTACTAAACAGAAACCAGTGCTCTAATGGTTCATTGGTGGAATGCCGTCTTCCAGGACCAGTGCATAGTCTGATGTGGTGCTGTGCCTCCCTTCCTCCAAAAATTAATGTATCGGGTGATTAAAGGGTGGAAGCAAATGTGTCCCTACTTTTCATCCCTCCTAGTAACCTGCTGGAATAATTTGTACATCCTTTCTGCACAAATACAGATACCATCCATATGTGTTATGATCCTGGCTCCGAAAGAGGGAGCACCTCTGAGCGTGTGTGTGTATGTGTGTGTGTGTGTGTGTGTGTGTGTGTGTGTGTGTGTGTGTAACTTATGTATGTATGTATGTATGTATGTATGTATGTATGTATGTATGTATATAACATCACTTTATGACAAAGAACCAGAAGGCAAGAGGCAGGGTTATTGTTTAGCAAGGCAATGCTAATAAGCACGGACGAGAAGGCCATTGTTATATAATAAGGCATGGCAGAGTACGTGGGGCACCAGCTAGCCCGCTTCCAGGTATTCCTCCGGTAAAGACACGGAAATAGGAGATGATGATTACTCAAGACTGAGGCTGTGGGTCGCACCCTCCGGAAGTAACTGACCATCAGAGGAGAGAGATGGACGTGAGGAGAATCTAGAATTAATAAGAGACGGAGACGGTGAGTGTACGCGGTGATTTTTGAGAGAGGAATTCAGAGCTCACTCCACTGACCTCCAATCCTCAGTGCACCTAATGAAAAGAAGTCCAGAAGAGTGTTCAGCAGCTACGTCAAATCTAAAACGGGCAAATCCAAGTGGCTCAGCAGTCCACTGTGCTAGGTCTTACAATACTGCATTCAGCTTGCTCCTCAGGGAAAGGTTGTTCCTGCTCCTTAAATGCTGTCAGAACTCATCCTCTGGCAGGCCCTTCTAAGAGCATTTAAACTAAGAAGAACCCTGTAGCCAAGGTCGTGTGCATGCTGTGGATGCCCAAGGCCTATGACCGGCAACTGTAGGCCTTATAAAGGCTAAACCCTCTTGGTCTCAGAACAACTCTGAGAGTCCACTTCACTTCCAGAAGTCTCTGTCAAACTGGCCAGAAAAGATTCTCTACCTTGGTCTCCATCAACTCCTTCTGCCTGATTGTTTTTCCTTGTCTACTCCTCAGAGGTTTTGTTGATCCTGAGAGAACCATACAAGAAGCAATGTCTAGCCTCAACTCCTCAGAGCTTCTCGGTGTCACTCAGTCTGCAACGGGCAAGAGTGTCTACAGAGAGAAATGATGAACTCGAAGCCTCTTATGTATTAGAGAAAAATGACGCTTTTGATTTCCAAAAGCAATATGGTAGCGTGGCTTCATTTCCTGAAAGTGACGCTGCTCCAGCTTTGTGTCCCTCTTGACTGGAAATTCTAAGAGGCAGAGGATGAGGAAGGTCCTTGACCAATAGGAAGGAGACAAGGTGCTTTTCAGTCCGGCCACGCATACTGTCCACATCCATCTGCTGTCCTTGAGAAGAGGGAGCTTCTGCTCAGCTCAGATTTTTACCAGAGCCTTTGACTTAGCCTGGAAAAGGGACAGGGGAGGTGACTCCGTGAAATGTTCATAGTTAGGATGGCTATTTAGTACGGCAAACAGACAGCTTCCAGAGGCAGTGTTTGACATCAGGAGGCCCCAAAAGAGGACAGCAAGTTACAAGATTACAAATGAGGCAACAGAAGAAAAGTTATGGCCAGCAATTCCTTAATAACAGTTGCAAGTAGCCAAAGCTTCATCCCAAATAACCATAATCTTGGCAGACAGATGTCTTCTGAGGACAGAAGAAAAGCTTCAACTGTTTATATAATTTCAAGAGGGGAAGACGTTACTGATTCTAGGAAGGGCGGGACCACCAGGGCCTGGCTACCACCCTGTGATGATTACCCGCTAGGCGTTGGAAATTCACCTTTAAACCTTGTTTGAGTCTCAGAGCACAATAGGCAATTCATTCATTTCCTCCCGCAGGACCTGGAGCATGTGGCCATCTCCTGAGGAAAGCAATCATCACCTCAGGGTGGTCTGCCTGAGCATCCTTCCAAGCCCTGATTTAGAGGAAGTTGGATCCTTGTGACAGTCTCAGAAGGATAAACACAAGATTGGGAAGCAAGATTGGGAAGCATTTTTGTGATACACATCTCAATTTGACACACACACACACATACCTTGAAATCCCACAAAATAACTTCCTAAATTATTTTTATTTTCATTTATTATTTCCATCCCAACTTCCAGGCAGAAGAATTTCTATTAACTTGTGAGTTTCCCTTAAGCTCACTTCTTCAAGGGCCAAAATTGCATTTCTTTCTTTGTATACTATAATATAGGGAGATGCTCATTGTCTAGGAAAGGCAGAGTCTAGACTGACTCACTGGGTAGCAACTTTAGAAACTAGAGTAGAGATGAAAATAGAGATTAAAATGATAGGGAAAGGACTGGGAAAAAAAAAAAAAAAAAAAAGCCCAGGCCAGTTTCTCTGGAGCAGTGACCCCAGCTGTGTGTATTTGCATTCTGAGCCTCTGCTGCCTCCTCCACGATGTGCTCTGCTCCATATCAATGCAGACACCTAAGTCAGCAATCCTTCTTTTCAATTCCACTGTAACACTTACCATGGGCTGCCTTGCATAACTGTACTTTTGCATTCTCAAAGGCAAGGGCCATGTCTTCTCTATCGCAGACAAGTAGAGAGCATCTTGCATATATTAAATGTTGTGTATTGTTGAAATAAATCAAAACAATAAGCTACAAGAATAGTCCTTCCGCCAGGCATGGTGGCACATGCCTGTAATCCTGGCACTTGAGGAGACAGAGGCAGGTGGATCTTTGTGTGTTTGAGGCCAACCTGGCCTACAAAGTGAGTCCAGGACAGCCAAGACAGGGAAACCTTGTCTCGAAAAGAATAGTTCTTCCAAAAGACAAAAGAAGAAGAAAAAGTACTACTTTTCAAGGTAAGATGAGCTAGGCTTCAGAATTTCTATCTACTGGGTGTAAGTAATTACCCTTTTTGTTATTTTCTACATATGTTTTTAAAATAAGGGTAACATGAAAGACGAAGGAAGTGATGCTTATGAGGCATTCTAAGGTCCTCTTTTTTTTAAAAAAAGTCTTTTCTTGTCTTTTTCTGATTCTTAGTAACCTAAAGTCAAACAAGACCAAAACAAACCAGTGTTTCTTGAAGGTTATCCCCACTCACAGAAGAAAACACAAAGGTATGAGGTTGTTGCTGCCTAGGCCATAAATCAAATGAGGACAAAGCTGTGCAGTTCGTTAGGAAAGTGTAAAGCAGATAAGCCAGGTGATTAGCAGAGAAGTCTTGCACAGCTGTGTGGGTGTACACCAATAAGGAAAGAGCATCCTAGGGACAGCAGGGAAGCAGGGAAGCAGTCTGGTTATGAAATGACACAATCGCGAACATGAAAACGCTTAAGGAGAGCCAAGAAAAATTCCGAGGAAGATGAGTTGTAGTTGAAAGCATCCAGGTTGGGAAAAGAAAAAATAAAAGAAGAAGAAGAAGAAGAAGACAAACAAAGCTGTGAGAGAGGAGGGAGAGGTGGAGCAAAGACTGGGTGATAGATGTAAGTGAAGTCACAGGCATGAAATTTACCTGCAGGAGACAAAGGCTGCTACTGTTCACTGGTCCACCAGCTGAATTCACCTCAACACGGAAGTGGAAAAAATTCTCCCTTCGCATTCATCAACTGCACCCAGCCCTTGCCAAGTTCCAATAAAGGTCAAGGAGATGCCGTGCAGAGGTCACTGAAAAGAATATGGAGATATATAAATGCTGTTGGCTATTTTTCTAAAAATATGAGGTGTGCTAATTGGACTCAGTGGAGTATTTAAAAGAAAACAGAGTTCATAAAGTTGGAAGGGAGCTGTGGGAGGGGGTTTAGAGGAAGGAGTGAAGGGTGGAAATGAGCAAAATACACTGTATGTTTTTAAGTTAATATTTACATTGCCAAATGGTAAAGTACTTACTGCTCATGAGTTAGTACTTAACAAAATCACAATGTAACCAAAGATGCTTTTGCATAAGAAACACACGCTGTATTTTTTTTTTAAACCTATATAACTGACATTTTCCACAGGTCTCATCCATCTTTTGTATGTGTGTTCACCTATGAACTGCTCTTTGCTACTTCCTCTAACTGCACTTCCTGTCTCCTCTTACTAATTGGCTGCCAGGGCTGCAAATGAGGTTCAGAACACAAGGGCCCCCTGACTTCTCCTAGCCCAGGCTCCTACTCTTCTCGTGGGCCTTGGAGACGGCAAAGCCTGGAAGAAGGCAGCTAAGAACAGGAAGTGTGCACAGGCATAAACCCTCATGGGCTCAAACAAAATTCCCATTTTAAACTGCTAAGCTCTATAAAGAGGTAATAATTTTCCATTGCCTGAAAGTTCGCTGAAATAAATTGGCAATTATAGAGAGGAACAAAATTAATGACTTTCAACTCCAGATTCTGCCTTCTTCCTTGGCAACCCCTAGGCCTTGGCCTGACATGAACCTCTCTCATGAAAATAAAACTAATGACACAGAATGTTTGGTAGGCATGGAATTAAATCCAATAAACACTGATAGATTAGTGTTAGAGGCCCAAGGGCACACACACACAATCACACAGACACACACACACACACACACACACACACACGATACTCCCCCTTCAAAGTGGCAATATTATTGTACTTTTATATTTTTGTTTGCACATTTGTTCCTCATCTATCTGGAACAAAACATCTGAATAGGTAAAGTGATTATAGACTATAGATTATAGATTATAGTTGTTTGGTATATGCCTAGGTTGGGCATTTCCTGAATTAAGTGCTTAAAGTAAGTGGCAGAAGCTGAAGTAAGGAAGGAAAGAAGGAAGGAGGAAGGAAGGAAGGGAGGAAGGAAGGAAGGAGGAAGGAAGGAAGGAAGGAGGAAGGAAGAAGGAAGGAAGGAAGGAAGGAAGGAAGGAAGGAAGGAGGAAGGAAGGAAGGAGGAAAGAAGGAGGAAGGAAGGAAGGAAGGAAGGAAGGAAGGAAGGAAGGAAGGAAGGAAGGAAGGACCCAGACTTGGCTCTTAAATACCCCAAGCATGTTAACCATACCATACATCAAAAAGTAATGGTTCAGTGTTACATAGCTTCTTCCCACTGACTCGGGAGCTCACTGCCACCACCTTTCTCTTTACTCATCCACTAAGCCAGAAGCAAAAAGGAATTTTTAAAACAATGTGTCCAGTAGGTTGAGGACAATCATTTTATTATCTAGAATTACGACACATAAGACCTTTTAAATGCCAATAGCTTTGTGATCCAATTTCAATGGAAAGTAATTTGAACAACTTCAGCGAAGCTCCATTCATTTTTATTTTCATATTCCTCATAAGGAAGAGGCCCTTTCAGATCTTGTTTATTTATCATTGTGTTTGAGGAAAGGCACATGTTATGGCAGGCAAGTGTCAGTACAGAAACAACTCAGAAATTGGGCCACAGGAGTTGAACTCAGGTCATGTTTGGCCAAGGTATCTTGACCCACGGAACCATCTTGTTGGCCTTGAACTTCATTGTTTAGATGGAGATTTTAGTCATTTGGTTTAATGCTTTGACTGACTTTGATCAGAATAGAATTCTCTCTTGCAAGTCATGATCTTCTTTTCATTTTTGAAGTGGTTTTTTTTTGGAGATTATAATATAACCACAGCATTTCCCTTTTCCTATTCCTCTTTCAAACTGCTCCATGCTTCCTTCTGCCTTCTCTTCCAAATCCATGGCCTCTTTTTTAATTGTTACTGTGTGCACATGTGTGTGTGTGTGTGTGTGTGTGTGTGTGTGTGTGTGTTTGTATGTGTTTGTGTGTGTGCATACATGATTATATAAACACAACCTGTTCAGTCCATATGTTACTTGTATGCACAGGATTTTAGTATTGACTATTTGGTGTTTTGTATGATCTTCCCCATCCATTTTTTTTTCAAGTCTAATTATTGTTCAAAATCCTTAAATTTGGGGATTTCAGGAATTGATGGAAAGCAAAACCAAGGAATATGGGCAACTTTATGTGTCAATTTGTAAAGAAACAAAAAGGGAAACAAAAGCAAAAAAAAGTGCCCTTAAATTAAGTAAACAATGCTGCTACACAGGAATAGATAATTTTACATGCATCAGAGGACACCAGGGGAAAGCTCAGGAAATGAATAAAATTTGCCCACTTGTACAAGATACCTCGGGTTTCTTTGTTATTGTCAACTTAAATTGTCCTCTGAGAGGCTCCATCCAGCAGATGCTGAGACCCAGCCAAACATAGGGACTCCAGTAGGAAAGTGGGGAGAAGGATAAAAATGGGGAAAGAATAAAAGGACCTGGAGATAACAAAACCTCAACAAGAAGACCAACAGAGCCAACAAACCAGGGCCCGGGGTGGTAGTGGGGGGACAGTGGAGTCTGAAGCACCAACCAAAGACCATGCATGGACTGGACCTATGTCCTCTACATAGACGTAGCTGATGGGCAGCTCAGGCTTCTTGTTGGTCCAATAGTAAGGGGATCTGGTAGGGGGATCTGGGTGAGGGGCTGTCTCTGACATGGACTCTGTTGCTTGTTTTTAGATCGCTTCCCCCTGATGCCACTCCCTTGTCAGGCCACAGGGGAAGAGGACGAACTCAGTCCTGTTGCGACTTGATGAGCTGGGGTGGGTGGGTAGAGGGCTCCCATTTTCTGAGGGATGGGGGATGGGGGATGGGAAAGGGAGGGTGGGAAAGGGAGGGTGGGACTGGCAGGATAGGGGGGAGGAGAAGACAACTGGTATGTAAAGTGAACAAGTAAATAAATTGTTTTTTAAAAAAACTGCTCACATTAAAGTCACCATCACAATTGCATAGAAGAGCACTTCTGTGGAGCAGGGAGAAATGGACCTTATCAGGTTTGATGATTTTTGTGGTTAAGAACAGAAAGAAGTAGAGAGCTTGTCACTAGGGAAGAATTCCACAATGAATCTGAACCAGAAGATCTGCTCAAAGAAATAACCTTAGCATCTTTCATTTATATTAGTCAGCTCTATTCTATTCCAGTCAAGGGCACGGAGAGAAAGACATGATAGCGTCTCCTGCACCTTCCTCAGATGAAAGACTTTGTGTTTTCACAAAGCCCTTCGCAGCCATTATCTTTTTACCTCTTGCCACACCCACAGTACGTAGGAGGTGAGTACATTACCTCATTTTGCAAGTGTTGAAGTTGAGGTCCGCCAAGTTTGGCTTGCCTACAAGTCAGCAAAGCATTACTTCTATTGACACTCAGAAAACATATTGTAGAAGATATTAACCCCAGCGGAATTCTGGGTGCTAAAATTCTGCTATGTAGCAATGATATAAACAGGAAAAAGAAAATAAAACCACAATATTAAATAAGAAAATTAAGCAGGAATGATACGATCCTTAACAAATTCCGTAACACTTTGAGAGAGAATATATTAATATCATCTCACCAAGGAGGGTTTTGCATAAAATTAAAAAAAAAAAAAACAAGATTCAAAACCCTGAATTAAAGTGAATTTGTTTTAAAATACTATTTCAGGGACCTAGAGAAATAGATCAGCATCTAAGAATGCTGACTGATCTTGCAGAGGACCCAGAGTTCATTTCCTGGAGTAAATGTGGTGACTTCAACCATCTGAAACTGCAGTTCCAAGGAATCCAGTGGCCCCTTCTGGCCTCTGAGGGCACCGGGAATACATGACATACATATGCGTGCATACAGGCTGAACACTATTATCTGCTGTTTTGTTCCAATAGTATCAAACTAACTGCAGTTCTGTCCTCTTAAATATTAGGTTCTTACTAATTTTTGTTGCTGTTTTTCAAGGCTTGCACTGAGGGCCTTACACATGTTAACCTCACCCTCCACCACTGAGCTGGCCCTTCAGCCCCAGGTCTAAGTTTTTAAACAACACTCAATAAACATAGCAGAAGTTGTCTGTCAGTTTTAGATCAAGTGCTCAACACTATCTGGCTGCAGAAACCAAAACAAAGCATAGTCGTTCTTTAACTACGGAATGAGCACATGACTAGCTGACCAAATAAAATAAATACATACATAAAATAATTTTTTTTTCAAAAAGGAAGGAAGCATATTTAGTTCATCTTCTTTATAAATTTCCCTTATGAATGATATCCAAATCAGATCTAACTCTTTTTCCAGAAGAATGGGAAAGCAGTAAGGGAAGAAAAATTTGAGTAATCATGGTGATTTTCACCATGCAAAGTCAGAGTATCGCCAGATGGCCTTGGGAAACCTCAGTTCTTAATTCCTTGCACAGCTCACCTCACTCCAGGCATGCACCTCAGCTCCACCTGAACCAACTGAGGCCACTTCCCCTTTCAATCATTGTGTGCATATTACACCTGCCTTTTGGGCACCAGGCTCTAGGGACTGTGCCTCATCGAGGCTCAGGGGTCCTGAGCACTTTTCATTTCCCCTGCTGAGTTAGAGGTCAGAGGCAGGGGACAGAGGAAAGGAATGTCATAGCATCTGCAGTAAGTCCAGGAAATAGGAGTGACTATTCATTGGGGAAATTTAGTGAGATATCTTGCTTTTTGGTCCACTGAGGTATAACCTTTACTTCAGAAGAATGCCGAAAATTGAAAGAGAGTGACCAAGCATGTAAGGGGGGAAAGACAGTACAATATCTGAGGAGAGACATGTTTCTTGTTTGGTTGGTTGATTGGTTAGTTTTTGTTTGTTTGTTTGTTTGTTTTGTTTTTTGTTTTTTGTTTTGTTTTTTTGTTTTTGTTTTAAGACATG
Organism: Acomys percivali; assembly: GCA_907169655.1. Lineage (NCBI taxonomy): Eukaryota > Metazoa > Chordata > Mammalia > Rodentia > Muridae > Acomys > Acomys percivali. The sequence continues at coordinate 7,729,583 of OU015758.1, read as the reverse complement.
CAGTTCTACCACAAAGCGGTTTTATATTTTTTTTTTTAATTTTTACTTAGTGCTTGTTTTTGAACCCAGAAAACAGATTAAAAACAAAACATTACCCTGTGTGCACAGGGCAAGGACAAGAGTGGCATGCCAGATCTGAGTGTGGGCACCATGGGAAGGGCTGTGCTCCACTGGAGCATGAGGCCTGCAGGTCCCTTGAAGACCCAGGCTTTGACTTCACGAGTCAGAGACAGGTACAGAGTACATCAATGTGTGATGCAGTGTGTTGGATAACTTTTTAACTTTACTTTTATTCAAGCCCAGCTTTCATCCTGAGCCAGGCAGTTTATGCTTTTGCCATCTGTCTACATAATAACTATGTAGTTTACAGTTATGTGAATAACTGTTTACATGGCTGTCTTGATGTTCATTCAGCGCCTTTGTCTGTTACATATGCTGAAGTTCATAGGAAGCACACTTGAGGTAATGCATTGGTTCACCATCCACATCCCCACAAAGAACAGAGGGATTATTGTCCTTGCTCTGAGAAGGCTATGAGAAAAGGTCCTCACTGGCGCTCCTGCTTAGAACTCACTTCTCTGGATAAATATTCCTCATCTATAATGGCCCTGGCACTTACTGATTTCTCTATATCAATAAATGACCTTCCTCTAACTCAGTGCAAATCAGAAAGGCTATCAACACTGCACTCCCCAGTGGCTACTCAGGCTAGTCTCTTGTTTTCACAGCCTAGCTCAACATTTTATCTTCCCAGCTATAGCAACTCTTCTATGTAGATCACTTCTTGGAATATTCCTTAATTTACAAGTCTATTTCCTTCTCAGAATCTCCTTCCTGTGGACAGCTCTTTCTATATAACCAACCATATTAACTAATGTTTCCTGCTGAAGGCTCAAAGTCAGATTTTAAAAGAGTACAAATAAGGATGTCTTGCCTATATCTAGAGTTTGAGAGACATAAGGCAAATTATTTTTATGATTCAATAGAAAATAAGCTTTCAAGGTGAACTCTGTATTTTCAGAAACTTAGATATAAGGAGAGTGAGATGATGATTCAACTTAGAAATATATCAACTTTCTTCAAGTAGAGAGTGTGTGTGTGTGTGTGTGTGTGTGCTGTGTGTGTGCCTGTATATATGTGTCTGTGTGTATATTTGTGTGCATACATGTATGTGTTTGTTCACTTGTTTACATAGATGCATATATGTGTTTTATGTATGTATGTATGTATATATGTTTGTATGTATAAATATGTATGCGTATGTAAATGTGTATTATGTTCTGTGCAGATGTGTGTATGCACATGTGTGTCCATATGTGTGTATATTTATATGTGTGAAGAAGACAGCATATACCTTAGTTGCAGACTAAGGGAAGTTGTAGGTTCCTGGGGCAGAGGAAGTTCTTGTCTTCACTAAAGTAGCCACTTAATGAGATATTCACGTTCCAGTGGGTAACATCAGATTGATTGCCACGAGAGCAATCCTGGTTAAATCCAGTGAACCATGAACCAAAGCCAACCAAAACCAAAGCAATAAGACATGCAAGTGGGATGGGGACATTCTGTCTATGAGGAAAGGTTGTGGGTTGGGAAGGCGGGTAAGACAAGGTAGAGTCATGACAGTTGGTGTCTAGCGCCTACGAAGAGTTAGCTTTCCACACTCCTTCATTCTGCCACAGATCTGCTAAGCAGTGGGTTAATGTTAGGAGCAGTAGTAAGAACCACTAAATTCTATTCTCAATTAAATGTCACGCTAGATAGTCAGACTTAGCCAACCTGATGGATTTTACTAAGAACCACTCAAGTCTCACTGACTTGGGCTCCCATTGGTCGGCATTGTTTCAATACCCCTTCATTTCTCTTCTGGTTTATCTCGCAGGATTAAGTGAGGTCTTCCAATCTTGTTCTTGCAGAGTATAGAAAAGTTACTTGAGGATGGATATTTGACTGTTATCTCTCTTTGGAATATATCCCATCATTCTGACACTTAGGCTGTGAAACCGCTTTCCTTCCTCACAAAGCAACAACGTCTTAGCTGACTCTGTGTTTTATACCGCTTTCATTGTACTCAAGATGAACCATACAATAGGTATAGGAAAAAAAACATTATTTTCATATATTTTCAGTCCTGAGGATCCAGCTAAGGCCCCGTACCTTCTAAGCAAGCAGGCACTTTGCATGAATTATAGCAGAAAAAGCTAAAGATGTTGGGAGCCAGAAAAAGAACTTGTCTTCTGCAGTGTAAAATTCTGGGACTTGACACATAGTGACAGGGAGTCATTTTTGGTTTAAACAAGAGCCAGACGTATATGTGTTTTAGCACCATCATTCTAGCTAATGTATAAAAGAAGAAAAGGGATGTGACTGTCAGCATTGTTGTCCAGGAGGACCCTGTAATAGTACAAAAAGGAGAAGTGGGGGCTCAGCTGGAGCAGTGGTCCTGTGTATCTGGAAAGAGAACCCGCTACCCTGGGCTGTGTTTAAAGAGCCTCTGCGTTAGCTGGTTTCTGCTTAGCTTTGGCCAGTAATATTTACTGTCATGAGACTGAAAAACAGAAAGAAAACTGCAGTGTGTTTCTCTCTCTGGGCCTCAGATGACACTCACGGCAGCAATTGTACTTCCTGTTTGGCTTCAGCTGCCTAGCTGCGCACATGCCCCAGTCCTGGCTTCTGTCCAGGGATCCCACCCCTGGCTATGGAAACACTACTTCCTCTCTTTGTCCCTGCCGCGCAGCGCTGATTATAGTTTCCTGCTGTAGCTAACGTGAGTGGCCTCCTCTTCTGTTTGGCATCTCACCTTTTCCATCATCCGAACGAACAATCCTCTGAGGAACAATCATTTCTTTCTTACCAGACATTAAAAAGGTCTTTGTTTATTGGATGGCCCCTGAGCGGTACAAGAAGGGACACATTTCAGAAATACTTTAGGAATCAGAACTTTGGGAACTTGATGAATATAACCTTTACTGCCTAGCATCAAGTTGGTCTCCCTTATCTCTTAACAGATGTATGGCTGTGTTGAGTCCTCAGTCTCTTGGCTGTACCCTCATTACCATCTTCCATGGGAAGCTGGTTGCAGTACTAGAAATAAAAGATCGAAAGCAATAGGGTGCAGGTGTAAGAGTCAGACAGGTCTCTGCAGGACTTGCATGCCATAAGAAGCCATTCATGATCTGGACCTCCCAGGCCTCAGACTTCCGGAACAAGAAACCTGTCACACAAGGCCAGATCCAAGTGTCTCAGACATTGGAACTGGATTAAGATCATCACGCCTGGTAACCTAGCAGAACGAAGCTTTAAAACACTTATTTTGGTCTTATAGAATCAAGACAAAGGAAGGCCAGTTTTGAGTGACAGTGAAAGGAGATAAATGTTGAGCTCATGACTGCCTGGGCAACAAGAAACCAGCCCTGCGCAAGAACAGACTGCAGCACGCATGCGCAGTGAGCCCCATTGCGTCAGAGGCTTAGAAGCTAACCGGAAGGATGCCCTGTGGGATGCTGAAGGTGTTGTGTTGTTGGGGCTCCGGAGCAGAGAGAGCTCGCAGAAAATTAGCTGCTACTCTCTGGAGAGTAGAAACACAATGGCGTTTAAGCTGTTCACTCTGTTCACGAGTGTTTTTGTGATCTTACACTGTCACTGTATTATCATTCATAAACTTGACTTCCACACAGTTTTAGATTGGCAGAAAAGCTGCAAAGATGGTATGGACTGCAGCTCTTCTCATCCTGTGAGTTGCAAGTCAGATATCCTAGATATTAGACATTTACATTACAGTTCATAACAGTAGAAAAATCACAGTTACTAAGTAACAACAAAATGAGGTCACCACAACATGAGAGCTGTATTAAAGGGTCTCAGCTTTAGGGAGGTTGGGAGCCACTGGTATAGATAGAAGATGTCTTTAGTTCCCTCCTTCACTCCGTCTCTGGTTAACATCTTACCACAGCTAAACAAATCAAAACGTCAATACTTTACTGTTAAATAAACTCCCCGCTTCATAGGAAACTCATTGGTATCGCTCTGATGTTTTCACTCCTAGGATACCACTGAAGGGTTAAAGAGCCTCAGGTAGGCTGAGAAAGTCAGGACAGGAAACTTGACTGACAGTAACACCTGTGGTGGCTAAGATGCAGGAAGCTTCTGATAAAAAAAATAATAATATCACACCAGCCTCCTTTGGTGTTTACCACTTGAAAACTGCAGGGAAACTGACCTCCAATGGGATCTTCCACCGGCAAAGTTCTCTCCCCTGTGCTGTAAAATCCCCAGGCCCATTGCGCTAGTTCATGCAGCCTCCATGCTCTCAGACAGACCTCTGCTCTTCAACTGTTCGGATTAAAGGACAAGTCTGTTTCTGTAGTAGTTGGTGTCCCGTTTTTTTGTTTTTTTTTTTTGTTTGTTTTTATTTTTATTTTTGTTCCATGTCACCTATGTCAATCCTGATCTAACCATCATCACCTTAACATATAGAAATGCTTTATTTTTATTTGTAATCTTTTAGCATATAGGCAGCTACCTCGAGGTTGCTTAGCAACCTATGATGTCATGGAATGCCACTGCCAGGTGTGTACCAGACTATAAAGAGGCCAACCTACTACCTTCTCTCTCTCTCTCTCTCTCTCTCTCTCTCTCTCTATATATATATATATATATATATATATATATATATATATATGTCTTTCTCTGTGTCTCTGTCTCTCTCTCTCTCTGTCTCTCTCTCTCTCTCTTTCTCTCTCTCCTCCCCCTTCCTTCTTTCTCCACACTTCTACAATAAATCTTATATATGTTTTGTGGCACACATTTAACACAATCTATACTAATTGGTAAAGAGTAATTTCTGTTGTCATTTACCTTATCAAAGGAGCACGCAAATAACTCTTCCAGAATGATGACTAGTTTCCCAAACCTCAGTGGTATTCCTCAGGAAATGACAGAGCGTGACAAAGGAACCAAGGATTGAAAGTCACGGGATTGCAACCAAAACCTGTGATTTTTATCTGTGAAGCTTGGAAAAAATACTTGATGTCTAATTCCTCTGGGCTTTAGCGATCTCATCTCTGAAATGAAAGGCGACTAATTACAAATAAGTCTCAAAATGGTTTTGCTTTGCATTTTCTATTTGCTAAAGATGCTAAATACTTTTTAACGTGTTTATTGGTCATTTGTGTTGATATGAGAATAGATGAACCTTTATTCATGGCTGGTAGGAATGTAAACCAGTACAACCACTGTGCAAATTACCACGGTGATTAAAACAAAACCAAACAAACACAATCTAAATATAGGAGAGCTATATGACCCAACTATGCCACTCCTGGGCATATAAACCCAAGAACCCACATCACATATTAGTGTTTCACTATTCACAATAGCTAAGAAAAGAGATGGATCCAGATGTCCATTTATAAATAAATGGATTTTGAATTTGAAAAAAAGCAGGGAGGGGTGCATGGGAGAGCTTGAAGATGGGGAGGAGGGATGAGGAAATGATATAATAATCTCAAAATAAAAAATAATTTTACAAAAAAGAAAACAAATTTTTAAAATGCAGTTAAGTGCTGCACAATGGAATTTCATTCAGCCACAAAGAAAAATAAGACCGTGATATTTGCACGGAAATGGATGAAACTGGAAATTATTATGTTAAGCAAAGTATCTCAGCACTCTGGAGGCAGAGGCAGGCGGATCATTGTGAGTTCAAGGCCAGCCTGGTCTACAAAGCAAGTCCTGGACAGCCAGGGCAACACAGAGAAACCCTGCCTGGATAACAAAAAGAAAGAAAGAACCAAGAGGCCAAGTGAGAGGTGGGCATCAAAAAGAGCATGCAGAGAAACGCAGCGATGAAGCCTATTGTTTCTAATACTGTCTAAAAGAACAACTTCTAAAGAACACGTGTAAATCATTTGGAACTGTGCTCATCAGTTGCCATCACCACTGCTACCATGTTCTAGAATATCCTAAGGGTTTTCTCTCTTGGACACACATCAGAGTTTTAATTCTATGTTCCGTATCTGTCATCACTTCCAGACCACAGTCCTCATGAGTTCAAGGCTATTCCTACTCATAGCAGATCCTCAGGAAATAAGACCTTAGTTGTTTTGTGTGCCAAACACAAAGTCTTTAAAACACACAGACACAGACACACGCGTGCACACATGCATGCACACGTGCACACTAAATGTAAAACCCTGAAGGAAAAGACAGTAAATGGGATCTAGATGAACATCAGATAGAGTGAAAAAAGTGGTGAAACGAATGGATTTAAAAGTCAAACAGAAACAAAATTTCTTATTACATTTACTTGACAATTTAAAAATTGTACATTCTATGGGCTGGAGAGATGGCTCAGTGGTTAAGAGTGCGGCCTGCTCTTCCAAAGGTCCTGAGTTCAATTGCCAGCAGCCACATGGTGGCTCACAACCATCTGTAATGTCATCTGATGCCCTCTTCTGGCCTGCAGGTATACATGCAGGCAGAACACTGTATATATAATAATAAATAAATACATCTTTTAAAAAAGACATGCAGATGAGATAGCATTTCTTTAAAAAACTAAATAAATAAAGATTGTACATTCTTGTGTATACAAAGTGTAACGGGTTGAGGCATGCTGTGACTAGGCTACTTAACATGTCCACTGACTTGCATACTTCATACCTCTTTAGAGGTGAGGACATAGAAAATCTACTCAGCAATGTTCAAAAGTGCAGCCCATTGGCATGAACTACTGTTACTGTGTCACGTGACAGGGCTCCTAGGTGCATTCCACTTAACTTACTGTTGTTTCCCAGCCCTTGTTCTGTGACTGTCACTGTTCACTGTCAAATTGAGTGTGGTGGCCTATGCCTATCCTCCCAGGTGGGAGCTGAGGCAGGAGGATCACATGTTCTAAGCCAGCCCAGGGTTAAATAGTAAGAGAATGTCACTTTTAAAAGCATGTACATCAGCAAATCGAATCCCCATTCACGTGCTTCATCATGCTGGATTTTAAAAAAAATGTATTTTTCTGAAGCTAGTAACCAAGACAATTTAAGTAAAAAGTCGTTGCCCTATCAGGCTCTGGTAGGAAACAACCACAGAGGGAGATTTATATACAATTCCCAACTACACCTTTCTCGTAAACTGGCATTAGTGATGCACAGGACATAGGCAAATGTTATATTCAAATGGCACCAGTGTTCTTGTTTCTTGCCAAATGCCTTGAGAGACCGAGTATGCTCTGTGTAAATGTTCTCTCTTGGGCTCGGTGAATTCTAGGCACAGATGTCTGTAAAGCCACCAATATTTCTGCCACAAAAGCAACTTTAATGTACCCCACCTCTTATCCAGTCCTCCAGTCAAGGAAGTTGTTAAACACAGGTTTTTTTTTTTTTTTTCCTCTCCTTTCCTGTAAGCCGCCTTAGCCTTTGAAATATTGCGCAGCAGTTGTCCCCACTGGGGGGAGGGGGGCGGGGAGGAGGGAGGGCGAGGAAAAGCCAGCAGCTGCAGCCTAGGCTGGGCCTTCAACCCTGTGGTGTGTCCCTTCCTTTCACTCTGCTGGGGGAAGGCCCCACCCATCCTTCACATTCCTCCTGAGCAAGTTGTGTCAAAGAAGGGCAAGAGAGGAAGCGAGTCCCATCCTCCAGGGTGTAATCAGGAGGGAAGGTTTTAATTAACTTCTCAGGATGTTCCTGGTTTCTGCACAGGGTAGGCCCTCCCTCCTGTGGCATGAGGAGAGAGCACTCCTTTGCATTCTTTAGGGAGCACAAAGTCTTGCTCTGCTTGGCACCAAAATCCCATATATTCGCATGCAGTGCAGAGTCACAACACCTCTCTCTTTCTACCTTCCTCCGCGGCTGCAGCTTCACATTGATTTGTATAACTACTCGATTGACGATCGCCTATATGATGAGGAGTCTAAGAAGGCAGTGATAAGTCTGATTCTGCTCTCTGTTGCATCACGAGCACCAAGCAGCGTGGTTGGCACAGGCTAGGCCCTCAGTAAATGGATGCAAAATAAAATGACGAACACATATTGAATTATTTTTTTTCCCTGTGGCAAGAGATAAAGACAAGAAAGAAAAAAAAAAAAAACATCTGAGGTGTGTCATGATCTTTGGGCACTGTGTCTGTGTGAGGCTTCTAGAAGAGGCACTGGTCACAGGGTACTGGATTTCTTTGGACCCAGTGCTACTCTAATAGCTACATCATATGTCGCAGCTACTAACTAACTAAAGGGACACTCATAACAGCACAGGGAGTTAGTCTGTTAGTCTGCCGTTGTCTCCACTTTACAGATTGGAAGCTGAGACACAGAAAGCTTTGTGTGCTCTGGACATGGTCGACATCACCAAAGTGCACTATCCGGAGGTTTGGTCCCCGATGAAACACATATTTAAAAAGTGAGGCTCAGAGAGAGGCAGTTAGTTCAGGTGGGGACTCCAGAATGGGTTGATGGGATGGACCCCTTTCCTGCAGGAGCAATTGGTTGTCCTGGGACTGAATCCGCTACTAGGACAGCAGGTTTTTGTAAAGCAAAATTGGATTCCTCTGTTCAAATGACCTCTTGCACTGTAAATGCCTTTTTACTTACATCTGCTGACCACTCTTTTGTGAGCTGTCATATCGTAACACTCTGGTGAGTTCCTTGCGTGAACCTTGGACTTACACACACACACACACACACACACACACACACACACACACCGTCTCCAAGACTGCGAGTTGGTAAATCTCTTTTCTCTGTAAGTTACTTATCTTCAAGCTTTTGCTGGTGTTGTTATTGCTAAAAGCATGAACCGGACTAGGAGAGGGGTGTGGCGATGGCTCGGTTAGAGAAAGCAGCAGAGCTGGGAATAAAGTAGAGAGCTCTGGATAGGCCTTGACCCACTGTGACTTCTTGTCACCTGTGATGCTGCAGCCTTTGGGGGCATGCCGCATGACTGCCACAGTTATAACATCCTCACTGGTCAAATCAATGAATCAAAGAGCAAGCCTAGACAAATGTGGATAAATTAATAAACTGCTGTTGGTATTAATAAATCCCTGCTTATAAACAGCCACTTCAGACTTAACATAGTCGAAGATTGTACCATCACTAGCAAAAGCAAAGTAAGTAAAGTTGCTGCCCTAACCCTCCCCCCTCCCACCGGCCTGCCCAGCTTAAATGTCTTTGATGTGAGTGCGATCATAAATATGTATCAGATTAAAATTCCTCTCATTTATGTAGAGTGTCACCTAAGGACAGGTACCCTGTGAAAATACAAACTAGCTGCCCAGGCCATTTCAAAGCCTTCATGGAATTCCATCAGATCTCCAGTGGGAGAAGAATATAAAGGTTAATGCCCCACAAAACATGATTTATGTGAGAAGCAATGTTCCAATAGCACTGGAAGATGTGGACCCGAATTCCAGATGGCCTTTCAGACACACATGGGCAGAAAAGGCTTGGCCCCTGTTCTGAATTCCCAGTGCACAGTAGACCACTTTTCTTGTTCTTTACAATTAGTGAAGTCTATCCTTTTGCCTGTAAACATGGGTTCTAAGTCTTTAGAGCCAGAGCTGGTCTTGCAGCTAAAGGGCGTGCACCGAAAAGCAGCAGGCAGGGTATGTTAGTATGGAAATATGTATTCACTGTAGACTCTTGGGCAACGTGTGTAACCTCTTCCATGGCCGAGTTTCCCTCTTAAAAGAGAATAATAACTGAGCATGGCTTTGTCAGCTAGAATTCTTTAAGGACTTTGGTTTTGATTCAACATAGAATATAGAAATGTATGGGCTTCACTCCAGAAGCACATTAAAATTTCAGCGGCTAAGTAAAAACTTCTCAAGCCCGAAATGGCTTAAAGAGCAAAGTCTGGGTGACCAGATAGAAAATGCACAGACATGTGTTGCCTGCCTAACTGGAAAGCAATGGGCAGACCCGTAGTGACCTGGCGACCATGAAATTCTGCAGAGGAACCAAGAGAGTGAGGTCATGAAGAAGGCTTGGAGTGGGTTGAGAGAAAGCATCTTGAAAGTGGGGTGCTGGAGGGGGTACCAGGGAGGAGATTGAAAGGCCATATAAGGATCAGTTTGAATCCATCCCTCTCCCCACACGAGCAGGTGTGGTCTCACTAACCTGTAGACAGTGCTGACTCGTGCATAGCAATGTGTTGACTGAGCATGGGGTTAGCCTACACAACGTAAGTTTCATTGTATTAAAAAAGGAAAAAATAAGAAAAATGGCCAGATGTGCTACTGCACATCTTTAATCGGAAGACAGAGTTAGGAAGATCTGGAGTTTGAGGGCAGCCTGTTCTACACAGTGATGTAGTGAGCTCCAGGCCACCCAGGGCTACCTAGCGAAACATTGTCTCAAAACAAAAAGCAAAGCAGAAATACTGCAAATAGGCAAACAAAAATAGTTATTGTCTTCCATTTTAGGATGGTCATAGAAAATATGTAAAGTCAACAAATTAATAAATAGGAAAATAGGATATTATGCAAAAACTGGAAGGAAACAAGTGGCTTGAAGAATTAAAAGTGGTTTCTTGTGGTAAGAGAATTGAAGGGATCTTTGAGAAATAGGAAACGCTGTTTTACAGTATATCTTAAATATTTGCATGCACATTTTCAATCACCAAAACCCTATTTTTTACAAGGAGTGCTAGGCTACAGTCATTAAGTATAAGCAGTTCCCTTAGCTCTCTGTTCATTTAGTTTAATTTTGTTTTTCCACTTATTTACTGATTTCACAGTATTGGCCTCTAAGTTCTCGTTAAATGTTTCCTAAATGACAAATGAATGAGTCATGAAGTTCACACACTGAGTCACCAACATAATCTTCAGAAGGGGGGAAAAAAAAGAAGGATCAATTTGTTGCCTTAGACTTTAACAAAGATTGGAAGGGATGACCCATCATCCATTAGCAGCATTTTTGAAGAATTCATGGCCCACGTTTGGCATTTTATGTGGCGACAGTGATGCCTAGCCAAGCTGCTATCAAGAGGAAATCGGGTACCTGTTCCAATGTTAAAAAGCTTATGAAATGTGACAATTATGTTTCAACTTGAAAAGCTCCCTTAAAATACTATTAGCTACCTATACGTGACAGGTAAATAGGATGGATAGAATCAACTCCTAAAATAGTCTTTGCTGTCACTATCACACAGGCTCACATGCTTTACACTCCCTCCTCTGCTCCACAGCCATATTGCTGACTCATTGTACTATTGTTTAAGCAGTGTGACCCCTGCATGTTTTGTCTTGGGAAGTGTGACACACCTGAACACATGCACACTCAGAGTTCCACAGCAGAACTATCTCCCTGGAGAGAAATTACCTCCTTTCAGTTTTGTTGTTATTCTGTCTTCTGGGTTCTTCTTCCTGGGTTTTCTATCCTGCATCTCTCCCCTTCACCATCCTTTCATCAAGACAAATGAGGCTAATTAGATTAAGGTAGAAAAAGATCTACACACATTCTTTCTCTTCACACACTCACACCCACTCTGATGTTCCAATGACCCCCACTTGCCATCCCCACAGTTTTTTCAGGGATGCACAGGCAAAACATTAAACAGATAACCAGCACCATGGGCCTATGTATTTCCTATTTGTTGAAATGTTTGGAGGGGAAACAGCATAAATGGACCAAAGAGTAAACCTCTTTTTTTTCCCCCCTGAAAGAAGTGCTTTTGAACAACCCAGATAGCGTGTCCCCTTGAAGAATTCTTTTAAAATTTCATCTTCGGTAATAACCATGAACGGCATACTCTCCTGCAACATTCACACACGCTGTGCAGCGAAACTGGTGACTTACAATGAGTAACCCTCTCTGAAGCGCAAATCCTAGCCAAATAATAAAGGTTCATATGAAACGCAAGCCAAAGCGACAGATGCCTGGCACCAGGAACTAAATGCCAACAAACGGAGGCTCCTGTGGAATGCGCGAGGGAGGAGATTCCAGACACGCCGAGTCAGCCACGGAGCCGTCTCAGCACTGCCGAGTATGGGGCGAGACTCATATGGAAAGTCCCAGGTAAAGAGTTCAAATGAAGCCAAATACATTTTTTTTAAGCCCTCACTGATGCAAGGTTGTTCAGCATAGCATAACTGTCTAAATGCTGCGTTATGTTATCTCGTAATAGTTAAAGGGATCAAAAGAGGATAAAAGTAGCAGCTGCCCCACAGAAGAGCAGCGCGGTTGGATGAAGTCAGTTCTCTCTTTGCATTGCACCAGTCCTAGGGGACCAAACTCAGGTTGTTTGGCTTGAGATAGCCAGCATCTTTACCTGCCATCTCACTGGCCCAGTGATCGGTAAGGTTGAAAAGGTGTCAGCTGACATGTGCTATGAATTAGCTTCAGCCAAGTTGGCTTTGAAAAACAACAACAACAACAACAACAACAACTCTTACGTTCTTTGTAGTAGATAGGTCCCGCAACAGTGCCCTACCACGTTTGGAAGTAATTGGAATACATATACATTTATTATTAAGCAGTAACCAAAAATATAACACTGTAGACTTTATACGTTAATGGTTCCAATTATCTGAAGATGAGGGCTGCCTAGTCCCTCATCTATGGAAACTTCCCTCAATGCCCACGCAAAAGTATTTTAGAGGCAAGATGTAGGTAAATTCAGGCAGATAAGTCAATTGACTTGAGACAGGTCTCGGAAGCTTGCTGAAGAATACAGGCTAAAGGCCTTCTTCTCCTTGGATGCCTTATTTCTATAAGGACACAAATTATGTTTTTAATATTTCAAATCACTCTAATGTATTAATTTAGCAAATGCAATATATATATATATATATATATATATATATATATATATATTTTATATATAGGGTCTCCTTATGTAGGCCAGAATGGCCTGGGACTCATGATCCTCCTGCCTCAGCCTCCTGTGGGCCAGTATTAGAGCTTTGCACAACACCAGCTGATGACACAATCTGTTTCTAACACTCCACAGCTCTGAACCTCATCTGTCATATAATTTTCATTCAATGGTTAGTTCTTTGATAGAACCTTTAGTTAGATATTATTTATGATGGGGTTATGAGTTGACTTTCTGAAAAAGTCACTCACCAAGAACACGGGAAGGTGACCTTACCTTGGAAATAGGATCTTTCAAAAGACTGAATGAAGATAGATACTGCGTTAAAGGCCCACCCTAAATCAGCCTCAAGGAGGAATTATAGAGTTTCAGTCATAGTTGTTTGGGATGTATGAAAGCAGGACCACAGCGCTTCATAGGGGAGGTGTATGGCAGAGATGGCCTCACGACAGTAGGGAGACCAGCAGGTAGGAAGAGTCTGTGGTTCCCAACCCTTCTAGCATACCCCTAAGAGTTTAAATGCTTTCCACTGAGCCCAAGCCCTGAAGGGCTCTACCAGTTCCCAACCGATCCATGGGCCAACAACCAAATGTTAACAGACTTCGGGAGCATTTCAAGTCTCAGCTGCAGAGCAGACAAAGAGCAGAACATGTTAGGAGGCTACAGACTGAGGAGGCCGCCATGAATCGAGGGCTGCTAGCATCCACCAGAGCCAGACAGAGGCCAGAAGCACATATTCCCCGAGATACCTCAGAATGAATCCACCCTGGTAGCATCTCAATTTTCTATTTACAGCCTGCAGAACCTTGAGAGAATAACCTTTTCATTGCTTTGATTCACGTAGCCTGCAATAATTTGTTTACAGCTCCCCTGGGAAACTAAGGTGGCATGAAATTTGTATTCCAGCTAAGTCGCCAGCCACTGCATAAGATAGACTTAAACTAATCCTGACGTGCAGTGTGTGCACACTACACAGACACATCTACACAGCTAATGCTGAAATATTTCAAAGCAAATCATAGACAACTCAACAACATGCATAGCATCTCCCCACATGGGGATCATAAAAGACATTTTCTTTAAGATGTTTGCAGGAATAGCAGGCACATAAGTCACATACACACACACAAACACACACACACACACACACACAACCATTGTGCCCTGAGCCTGTCAATAATGGAAAGCTGAGTGGATCCTTCTTCTCGTCCCAGATTTTGGAATCTTTACAGACCATAGTTCATTCCTAGGTACAGGTTGGCAGTCTATCTATGCCCTCAAAGGAATGCCAGCTCCTATATAAATGTACCAGTGATCTTGACCAAACATTTTGATTTTTGAGATAAAATGGTAAGTACTTGAAAACCCCCTTTGTAATATATTTTTCTATATACAATAATACATTTTTTAAAACACCCAAAAGAAAATGAAAGACCAGCATTTTGTGGCTAGGAAACAGGGAACACAATTTATCATAATTTGTCCTGATCATTTACAGTTTCTCAGCACATTTTACTGTTTCCTGTTTCCTTTGTGTCTGTTGAATCCTGTATTTTAATCATTCCAATGTAAGTTTCAGCACCAAAGCTGTTCACCGATATGATCCGAGGTTCTCCATGTGGCGTCTGGGTAACACTGATGACAGTGTGCTACCCACAAGCTCTCAGAGGGGGCAGTAAGAATGTGTGAATGAAATCTCGCATCCCAATGCTGCAGGCAGATGGGTAGCGTCTTCTGCCATGAGTGTCTTTAAGTCTCAGTTTTCTTTTTTTTTTTTTAAGATTTATTTATTCATTATTATGTATACAGTGCTCTGCCTGCCTGTATGTACACCTGCAGGCCAAAAGAGGACACCAGATCACAGTATAGATGGTTGTGAGCCACTGTGTGGTTGCTGGGAATTGAACTCAGGACCTCTGGAAGAGCAGGCAGTGCTCTTAACCACTGAGCCATCTCTCCAGACTTAATTTATTATTAGGTATACAGTGCTCTGCCTGCATGTACACCTGAATACCAGAAGAGGGCACCATACCACATTATGGATGGTTGTGAGCCACCCTGTGGCTGTTGGGAATTGAACTCAGGACCACTGGAAGAGCAGTCAGTGCTCTTAACCTCTGAGCCGTCCCTCCAGCCCTCAGTTTTCTTTTAGTGTAGATCTCATCATCTTTTGTACTGGGGTTAGTGATGTAGGAGGGCTTTAGTGAGAGGCACAAAAGTCTGTTCTTCTCCAAGTTGGTCTATGAACTCCTGAGTGCTGCGAATTTGGACTGAAAATGCTCAAGACCAGGCAGTGAGTAGCCCTTGTAGAGAAACCGGAACCATTTCCTATAGACTCATTGCCCTGTAGTGAAACAATGGTAGAAGGAGCATCAGGCCATGGTACCTTCAGTGTGATGCAACCTGTTCAAATACAGGGAAGGAAAAAATAATGTTTTTAATAAACCCAAGACGTTTAATAAACATGACGTTCTGTAGTTCAATCCCATGCTCAGAGCACCATCCCACTTCTGTCCCACCACCTGGCCTAAAGAGATGGTTCACATTGTTCCTGTTTTGTATGGTCTTAGGAAACATTTAAAGTTCTTCAGTTTCACCCAGAGAGAATGATGCTGTTAATTCCATTGTTATTTACGTGTGTTGAAAATCAATTAAGATAATATATATATATATATACTCTGGTCTAACTCATACTTGGTGTGCAGTAATATTTTACTCTCTCTCTCTCTCTCTCTCTCTCTCTCTCTCTCTCTCTCTCTC
>OU015758.1:7702226-7713923 GCA_907169655.1 Acomys percivali | reverse complement strand
TCTCTCTCTCTCTCTCTCTCTCTCTCTCTCTCCCTCTCTCTCTCTCTAATCCTGTACATAATGTGTTTACTGTGCCACCCCACCTCTTCTGTCATGGCAGCACAGTCCTCCATGCCTATGGTCACAGCATCTTGGATACACACAATCTCATCTGACTTCAGAAGCTGCACAGGGTTAGGCCTGGTTAGTAGTCAAATAGGGGAAAATACAATTCTTCACTCAAAAGTTTTCTTGTCCCAATTCTATTATTTTCCTTTCTTCTTCCATTCAGTGAACTTCTCCTAAACTGCATCTCCTGATCTCCCCTGTAATAGCAATAGAAACTTCCAGGTCTTATCCTGTGAGAGAACTGCATGAATGCTCTCAGATTACCACCGCAACTCTCTAGAGCAGGGAGTATGATCTCTAGTGTGAAGAAAAAGAAATTAGGACTAGGAGAGAATCAACTGGCCAAGCTCACAATGAAGTGATTCCTATTCAAATCCGGTGTGTCTGGTACACTGCCTTTATCCTGTGTGGCCTGATGTCTTCCTGAGCATACTGCATCAAGGGTATATGATGTTGTAAGTGTGTACCACTTGCCAGCTCATGAGCACACTTAATGACAGCCTCAGTGCTCAGTAGAGTCCACAGTTAATGCTAAGTAAAGATGAGTTAATGTTTGCTACAGAGAGTGAGGTCACTGCTAACAAATCAGTTGGTGGTGCCTAAATATCTGTGAACGTTATGGAGTATCCCATGGGCTGGCTTTGTATCTCTTCGGGAAAGAGGGTCTTTAAAAAGTAATGGATTAAGCCAGAAGCTAATCATGTTTTAGTCCATAAAACTAGTTGACAAGAACAAGAACGTATCTATTGCTGAGCAGGCACAAGGACTTGGGTAGTTAGGGAGAGCAAAATAAACGGTGGGTTGCAGAGAACAGTGTGAAGAGACACAGGCCCATTGCAGAAATATAGCAAGGCTTCTCTGTAGCGTAGCTTGACGGAGTGGCGCATGTGCAGGATTCTACAGAAAGTATATGGATGAATTAAGCCATCGATTGTTGACCACATGATAAAATAATATTGAGAGAAACGTAAAAACCAGAGAATGTGCTGCATACAGATAGTAATCAAAGGGGCCCATTTTTATTCATTTCTTCATCTCCCAGGGAGCCGTAAAGGCTCAGCTCATCTCCATAGCTCTGCTAGAATCTAGTTTCATTATCCCCTTTATTTGGAGGAACACCAGTGTAATCCTTAGTTTTAGCCATCTAATTCTTCCCATTTTAGCAATAATGACAGAGCTAACCTTGACTTGTGCTTCGAATCCTACAAATGTAGCTTTATCTTCTAATTCCTGTCAAGATTGCAGATTGTTTCTAACCAGTCTTTAAAAAAATTGTGTTACCAACATGGACGCAAAACACACCCTCTGTCTCTGATTTAATGACAGTAAGTACCCAGGACCCCGCCATGTCAGTTCAGACAAGGCTAGAGCAGTGACTGCCCCTATGGTGCAGGCATCAACCTGCTGGACAATTCACCTCTGCCTCAGAGTCGGGCAGAGAAAGATGATGTGTTTACTGGCAGAGCTACTGATGTAGACCAGTCCCTAGAGAGCTTAGCATAGTACATTGATTCCTCCAAAAAAAGGGTGGACACCTGCCTCAGTATCTCTTCTGATAAAGCTATCCACTGGATGGGTTCTAACTCCTACCAGAAGGATACGTCAGCATTTTTCACTGGGTTTTATCCATCTAGGTACTTAGTCATGCATACAAAATAGAAGCAGAGAGGCTTCCTTAGCCTCAAGTCCCCAGACAGCAACTCTCAAGATGATGTGTGCTCATGATAGCTTGACACAGCTCTGACTTCAGACCTTGGGGGAGTCATTTGCAAGTCTTTGTAACAACTGTAGTTTCCAGATTCCCAAAGTTCAGAGATTAACAAAAAAGAAAGAAAGAAAAAAGAAAAAATTATTTCTGGCAAGCATGACATTAAAGATGAGAAAACATATTTCAAACCGACAACAATGGATCACCATTCTTAAATAAAGCAGGCGCTTTTAATGTCCAAAAGGAAACCCATCCCATCAAAATTTAGGGGAGCCTTTTAAACTACTAATTTAGCACTAAACTAAAACAGAACAAAGCTAAATAATCCAGGCCATATTCTGATCATGCTCACAGTAAATCAATCAATCAATCAATCAATCAATCAATCAATCTCTGAGTGGTGCTTTCTACATCCCAGGAAACCTGCAACTATACCCCCCCCCCCACAAATTGCACTTGCCTGAGACAACACCCCTGAACTGCACACACAGGAATTTAGCTATGGAATTAATAAAAGCTTAAGTTGAATTAAAAATATTTATTGAGATCCTGGAGATAGAAGCAGAGCAGGGACTGACTATGACATGAACTCTGGTGCCCCGTATTTGACCACTTCCCCTTGGTGGGGAGGCCTGATGGCACTCCAGGAAAGAATAAGCAGGCTACCAAGATGAGACTTGATAGCCTATGAGCTTATAGTGGAGGAGGAGGGCCCCCTCGGTCTTAGACCCAGGGGAGGGGAATAGGGTGAAAGGGGGAAGGAGGGAGGAATGGGAGGATACAAGTGATGGAATAACAATTGAGTTATAATCTGAATAAATTAATTAAATAAAAAATAAAATAAAATAAAAATTACCCTGGGCACAGGAGCTGACAAAACAAACCATTAATTAATAAGCTAAATAAAAATAAAACAATGATTAAAGCCTTAAAAAAAAAAAAAAAAAAAAAAGACCGAGGCTGCAGCTGGGTTCCTCTCCCCAGCTCTTTTCATGGAACAATGTTCTGGACTCCCGTTTACGGATCTCGTTCATCGAATCCCTTGGTGTTGAACCCCAGAACCTGGGGTACCGCCTTCGAGATGCGCAGCATACGGTGCTTAGCCGCTCCTCTGCGTGTTGGAGATGGTGCTTCCGATGTTCCTCCAGGTCTAAAGAGAAAGAAGGGTACTAGAAAACATTAAGACTGCAGCCTCTGTGGTTAGACTAGGAGCCTCAAATGGGACAACAATACAGAAATAATCAGTGAGTAGGCATATCAACTCAATTCTGGAGGGAACTGAAGTACCGAAAGAAAAACGGAGCGCTAAATACTAGCTTTCCAGGATCCACGCCTTTTCCTAACACTTTACTCTTTCCTAACACGTTCCTCCCTTTGCCTCTCTTCTCTGAAGCCTTTTCAACGTTCACAACCCTCATTATTTTTTTCCCTTTCATGAATTCTCTAGATATATAATATTTCCTTGAAAGCATGGTTCTAATCTTCCAAGCACTGTGGGGACCAAAGCGATCTTTCATTTCCGGTTCCTAGTTTCCTGCATCCAGCAAGATGTCCCCGCGCCTCTAACTACACCAGGAAAGTATTGTTCCTCCTCTTTGTCACCTTCCCAGGCCCTCTTTCTACCGCCCTAGTTAATGATTCCTCCCACTGAGCAAGGTAACATTTATAGACTGCGCAACTGTCCGTGTCAGAATTCAGATTGCCACTGACACAGCTTCTTCACAGGTTTTGGGTTGTTTACTCTGACCTTTATTCAGTAAACCCTTCGGGCCGCAAACATCTGAAGAAAACTAAGTAAGAAAGCTGTTTGCTTCTATCTCCATTGGGCAAAATTGACTTTGCCTGCTGGTCAAGTAAATGTTAGCCAATTCAGCTTGAAACTGATTTCAGCTCTGGGCGACCCGAACAGCAATCAGAGATGGGCTCCTAGCGAACTCGGTTTTTCATATTTGGTATATTAATTAACTGGCCTCTTGGTGAAAACAATGATTAACAGATGAGGATTTACAAGCATAAGTAAAACTTTAGCCTAATATTAAAAGCCAGAAAACAGATAAAGCCACAAAATAAGTGGTTAACCTTTGTTTTAATAGTGATTAGTAGTAATTAAAAAATTTTCTCCAACAGCATAAACATTTTCTGATATTTTAAGATATGTGCTAATTTCATAAGATAAAGTCTACTGTTAAATGTTGTAAATGGCAAGGCATAAGTGTGTCTCTAATATCCAGTTTTTCCTCTTACAAGCTACAAAATGACAAAGATGCCAGCAGAGACTGAAAACAAGCTTCTCCAGATGTCGTCTGTATAGTATGTGTGTGGTTAGAACATAAAAGCAGGCTGAGGGGCTGAGATTCTTTGGGTAGAGGACTTTAAAGCAAGGTTTTTCACAGCTTCGATGCCCCGGTATGATTTCTTGGCAGATATGTCTGAGTCAGTGGAATTACTTTGCCACACCTTTTTAAGGATGGCAAACAAGAGGATTTTTGCCAAAAGTCTGGGTGGAGGAAGAGAAACATTTATTAAAAGGACATCTTGGATTCATATAATACTTCCATGGACTTTGGATTTGCTTTAGGAGGCCCTTGTGCTCAGCAAGACCCTATCTTTGATTGCTTTCTGGGTGGCTCAGAGAATTGACCCAAACCAAAACAAAATCTTCTAAGATAAATCACTGATGAAGTTGAACTTGTTGACACACGTCATTTCAGCTAAAAGCAATAAAGACAATAGACACTGTACCTAATGATAAAAATCTATTCTCCAGTATTTTCTAAACTACTCATTTAAATTGCATTTGTTGTTCACTGTAGTCGTGGTATACGCAGTAGTATGGTTTCTGTGTGCTTAGTAACTAAATGAACAAGAAAACAAGTGGAAAATGTCCATTCTAATACAATATTTCCACTCTTCTAATGGCATTGGGTACTTATTTTATCTCATATTCCAGAGATGGGTCATGGTTTCTTTCAAATGGCCTGACTTGCAGAAAACTCAGGGGTTTGGTTGTTTTTTTCGTATACAAGTCTTTAAGCAATTATCCATATTTTAAGAGATATATCATTGCTTTGTCTCTTTTTTTCACATGTATTTTCTTATAACCAATATAACCCATCTGGTTTATATACATTTCTAATAAATTCCAGTAGTATCACAGATGTTTACAGAAAGATACAATTCTTTGATCCTATTGTTCTCTTACAAGGTTTTAATTACAAAAATATTTAAAGGCTTTCATTAAATAAAACAAAGATGGAATTATCCAGTCTAAATTGAAGTAAAGGCAAAAAAAAGAAGAAAAGAAAAGAAAGAAAGAAAAGAAAAGAAAAGAAAGAAAGAAAGAAAAGAAAAGAAAAGAAAGAAAGAAGCCTGCCATGAGATTTCTTTTAAAAAAATCTGTCTTTTGTCTACAAAGCAACCAGATAAAGACTGGATGTTTGGCTTCAATAGGAGAAGACGCACTTAGCCCTGATGCAACGTGATGTGCCAGGGTTGATTGGTACCCATGTGCGACCTCCCTTCTCTGAGGAGAAGAGGACTGGAGGGAGGTAGTGTTAGGCTTGGACTGGGAGGGAAAGAGGGATAGGGGCTGCAATTAGGCTGTAAAGTGGTCAAATAAATAAATTAATGAGGAAAATAAAAGACTGGAATTCTATCGGTCTCTATTGGTACAGAATTCTTAGTAGTCTGCCAGCATCGTTCCTTACAGTTTCATTAGTATTTCTTAAGGATTGTTTGACTCAAAGAAAAAACAGGAGCAAACTTATGGGAGCATCTAAAAAGATTAAAAAACTTTTAGCAGGTATCACAGTAATACTGCTTGATAAATATTTTCAAAGAAGAATGGAGGTCTTTTTGTTTTAAATATCCTGACTTCTCTTTTTGATTGAACACATCAAGTTATTGGGTTGGGCAGTGGAAAAATTCGTGCTTTCAGACTTACCTCGCAGTGCAGAGATAGATCTGGAGAACTGCTGACTGAACCAAGTGAGAACCATTCGGCATTAGGTGCCCTGCCCTTTGCTGCTGTGATGAGGTACATGACCAAGGCAGCTACTGGAATAAAGTGTTCATTTGGGTGTGTGGCTCCAGAGTGAGAGTCCGTCATGGCAGGAGGTCACGATGGCACACAGCTGCACTGGGAAACATCTTGAATGTCAGATATGAAGTGGAGAATGCACGCACTAGAAACGAGGTGAGACTATGAACTCTCAGAGCCCTTACCCAGGGATGTGCTTCCAAAAGGCTCAGCCTCCTAAAGGCACCACAGCCTCGTCAAAGTGTTCAGATACATGAGCCTGGAGGAGACATTTCTCACTAAACCACCACACTTGCTCTTTTAGGTGAAGTAAATACTTGTAAGTGGTGAAATGAGCTCAGATAGGTGTTCAACAGCCCCTAATTCTGTCTAAGAAAAAAAAAAAAATAACACAGTGAACCATCTGCTATGCAGGATGCTAAATGTTGCTTATGGTTCTTTTTAATCAACAATACAGAATAATGGTACCAAATTCAAATTTTCTGCCTTAGGAATTACTGTGCATGAGTAGTGTAAATGAACCATGCCTGATGTTGGATCCTTTTTAGACAGAAGCCTTGAGTAACTGCGTCTATGCTGACCCAAACAGGGCCACCATTTCTCAATCCTTCACAGGCAGAAGAAGCCTGTGGTTTGGTGTTTTCTCTCTTAATTCTGACTGGTTGGACAAGGCCAGGGCATGGTCTTCCCTCTACTTGACCATATGAAGATATAATAAAATTACTGAAGCAACATCAGACTCCAGACTGGCATGGAAATTATGAACTTGATATAAAAATGAAGCAATTGCCTGGTGGATACGCCTAAGTTGTTTGTCGAGAGAGTGAGAGAGAGTCCTCTGAAGCAGAGACAGGCTTCACTCAGTTTCCTCTGAGCTCAGAAGAAAGGGCTGGAATTCGAAGTTCACCAGTGACTTATCTTACCGGAAATCTTATCCATGAAACAGTCCATAACATTAAGGTAGCAATCAGAAAGTGACAGCTAGCTCAGTTCATTAGGTTCATGAGTTAGAGAATAAACAGAGAGTAAGGAGACAATCTACCGGGGACTAGGGGAGGAGTGTGGGAGTGGAAAACACACGGCTCAGGCAGTCGAATGGCTCTAGACCCAAGTTCTACCATTTCTTTTCTGAGTGGCCTCCAGCAAATTGCTTAATTGAAGTAACTCAAAAGTCCCTTCTACATCTGTCAATGGCAGTTTAAAAAAAAAAAAAAAAACCCAAGTGGTGATGGGAGATAAAAGAAATATGTTATGCTTGCTGATTGGCATGCAGAATAGAAGCCTACTTATGCAGAAAGGAATGTTGATGATTAAGAAAGCAAGACGGTGTGCAGTGGCTGAGATGAATCTCTATATCTGTCCCTTAGCGGGCATCATTATTAAAGTCAGTCACTTTAGAAAACTTATTTGCAATTAGTTTTCAGCTTTAAAAAACACACACAATTGTTTCATACTCATAAAGTCTGTGACAAGTGTTACAAGTTATGCACCCTAGCAACTGTAGTGTTGAGAGTTTCGGATGAAGGAATTTTTTATTATAGGCTTTTATCTTCATCCAGGTAGGTTTCTTAATGATCAGTAAAAATTTATATATGTTCTCTTAACTTGTGGATGTTTATCAGTGTTGAACTGACACCAAAGAAGGGCTAAAGTTCACAGGAGCATGGATCTGTCTACACACACACACACACACACACACACACACACACACACACACCACTGACTGCCTAATCTCACTTAAATTATTAGGTGTTACAGAGGCATACAAGAGATTTCTATAATATCACCAGCTTTAGATAAAATTTATAGATCACATTCTAATCATTTATTTACTTATAGTGATTTTGAAGACAAGCCATACTTTTGTTTGTATTTTATGTTAGATTATGCTGCTTATACAAACAGATTTATTATAGATATCCTATAACTCACTATGCTGAAAATTGGCAAATATGTCTTTAGATATGGGAACATTTGGCATGAGGATGTGCTAGTTTGAAACTGGATACTTGGCAACTCATTTTAATAAAATCACAGTAAAAATTAAAATATGAAGTAACAATGTCTCTACGTTCCACAGCTGGGCAGTATTTAGACTATTGTTAAAAGGAAGCTTAACATCTGCGTGTCAACTATGACGTAAGACGGTGGAAATATGTTAGGGAAGCAGACAAGATGAGGCGCTCTCCTTATATAGGGAATAAAAGCAATGGAATGAGGAGGAGACGGTTAGAACAGTGAACAATGCGGTGACTGCATGACTCTCTGCCTAGTCACGCAGCCCAGTGATTAGATGGCAACACCTTGAACCACAAGGTGTTCATATTACCATGGTGAGAGCACCAACGTGTAAAGATGGGACTTGAAAAGACTAGTGCACAGGTAAGGAAAGTGAGAGTTTCATCCAATGCAGCTGTTATGCTTGGCCCAGTAGCTGACGCCACCCTGAGGAAAGGCCCGTCTTTACACCTGACAACTAGAGCGTATGCGCAAGCCACAAAGAACATGCGTGTTCATTTGGGAGAAAATGGCGTTCTGTTGGGATATAGGTGGCTGAGCGATGCATTGCATCATCTCCCAGCGACTCCTTTCCTGTGTTCTATTGGCTGAACAATAGTTTCAGTCCACACACTTGACCGTGTTATACAGCACCATGCCTGGTAAATTGCTCTACACAGTTTGTTTCCTAATGCTGAAAAATGGAAATGTGATCCGCTTTGTTTCAGATATTAAGATATACTGAGGACTCCACAGTTGACGATTGAGTATAAGAAAGGCTGGCAACTGGGAGTGATTTTACAAGGCGGCAGCAGCCATGGGCCAAAACCCAGCATGCTGGGAGAATTAAATGAGATAATGTCTGTGAAACTGCTTGTGAATGGCAGGACACTCCTGATTGTTATGGCGATGCCATTGGCGAAATGTGGCAGATGCGGATGGAAATTTTCCGCATCCATGCTACAGGAAATCTATTGTCTGAGTGTGGATTCACGGAGGCCAGGTTAGAGAACGTTCCAGCTGAAGCCAAAGGTCTGACTTGGCATCCGGAAAAGCTTATGTAATTGGAAAGTACAGATGCTCAGATGCCTTCTGGGCCATGGCATTTGGTTCTAGAAGCCACAGCTGAAGAGCCCATAGACAAATTAGACCCTCTTAGAGAGGAGAGCAGTAAAGGCAATGGAGTGTTGCGTGCACTGTCATACCAGAAGTGACAGAGAGAAGTGAAAAGAGATGTGTCATACCAGAGAACACAGTGAAACCAAGGTAGACTAACACATTAATTCAGCATTAATCATGACAGTTCTTTGCAAATATACTATAGACTATCAATTCTAAGCTGAATAGTGGAATCCAACTTTAAGCATGTAAAACAAATCCAGACTCTAATCTCAGCTATTCAAGGGGCTTAAGCAGGAAGATCACAAATTCAAGACCAACTGGGATATGCAGCAACACCCTGTCTGATTGTATATGTATATATGTGTATATATATGTATGTATGTATATATATATATATATATATAATGTATATATATTAAGGGCTAGGGGTGTTTCTCAATGGTAGAATACTTACATCGCATGCATTAACCCTGGGTTCAATCCCCATACTAGAAAAGTCAATAAATCAATCAATAATAAAATATCATATAAATGTAAAAACTCAAGTTAATTATACTAGAATGATAGAGTGGAAATATGTACACACACACATGAATATATATATATATATTCATGGCAGTACAAAACCCATAGCCACTGGGATGTCACTAACAGACAAAGGATATTTGACAGCAACAACTTTTATTATGAATAACAATTACTTCACAAAATGAGGACAATCTCTCAAGAGGATGCAACACACTGACCATATATGGACCTAATAACACAACTCCAAAATAAATGAAGCCAGGAAAAATAATTGTGTAAGTCCACAACTACAGTTGGAGATAGCAATACCCACCTTTTGATAACTGACAGAACAAGTGGTGAAGTGAGAACTGTATCTAGAAAACCTGAACAGCAAACAGCACTAATATCTAGAAATGTCTAGAAAACCTGAACAGCGAACAGCACTAATATCTAGAAATATCTAGAAAACCTGAACAGCGAACAGCACTAATAATCAACTCGATCTAACTTATTTTGTGGCACTGAAACCCAGACTAGGTTAGAACACATCCTCAGTGCACATGGAACATTTACCAACGAAGAGACAATGAATACAAACACCTCCAGCCGTATAAAACCTGATGTCTGACTATAAGAGAATTCACTTAGAAATCAATAAACAAAGACTTCCATATAATCCCCAAATATGCAGGCACTAAACAGAGGTTCTAAATAGCCCTTTCACCAGAGAATAAATCGAATTTTTGAAAAAATACTGTCAGTTGAATAAAAATGTAAGCAGAATTTATCAGTATTGCTGGACATTGCTAGATAAGTACATGCAGGCAAATCTTACAGAGATAAAGATCTATATTAAAAAAAAAATAAGTCTCAAATCAAAAATTGCAGTTTTTTACCTTTAAACAACTGGGAAAAAATCCTTAAAGCAATTATTAAAAAATAAAGAGACTTAGGAATAAATCAGTAAACTAGAAAAATGTCTAGCCCTTTATGAATACTAATGAATTGTATAAATCCCTTGCCAGAATAACTACAAATGAAAAGAAAATACAGGCTTCCAATGTGAGAAATAAGAAAGACAGACTCACTAAGAATCGGTACAGTGGGGCTGGCGAGATGGTCCAAAGGTAAAGAGTGTTTACCGTTTTTGCAAAGAACTCAGAGTCACCAACACCCACACGGCAGCTCACTACTGCCTAGAACTCCAGTTCTAGGAGATCTGACTCTTCTCAGCACCCTAGGGTCCTGAAGGCACACGGTATACATACATCCACACAGGCACACACAAATACCATTAAAATTAAATTATATTAAAAGGATTCCTCAGAAATATAGGAAAACGTTAAAAAAAATAGCTTTACATTAGGGGGTTCAATGTTTTAGGTGAAATGGACACTAACTTCCTCAACCTGATAAACAGAATGTAAAAATAAAAAACATGACACCTAGCATAATTTGTGGAGGGAGCTGGGGTACTCCATATGGAGATGGGTGTAGTCATGTACACGGAAAACGACTGGCTATGGCGGTGAAGGCGATTTGGTAGAGAAAGATTAGCCTGTTCAACGATCGATACTTAGGCAACTGATGTCTGTGTGCAACAAAGTGAAAACTTCTTTCCATATAGACAATCAACTCAATATGGATCGCAGACCTGAGTATGCAACTGAAAATGGTGATGCATCAAAAAAAAAAAAAATCATAGAAATGACACTGAAGATACATTCCATAAAAATCAGACATTTCTAAGCAAAGTTTCATAAAATAGGGGGGGAGGTTGTTTTTGAAAGATTTCAATAGGAGGAATTAAAAAAAAAAAAAAAAAAACCTCCAGTCTATATGTTAGGTAACTGCATTTGTAAGCCACATACCTGGACCATGGTTTGTGTTTCCCAGATACTCTGGAGTCCGGTTAAGTGTGGTTTCTGGGATCTGCCTGCCTGAGTGACACATTACTCCCTACCACTGCACAGTGTTTTACAACTTTCTTGTGTCTATCTGCTTCAATTTCAATATTTGAGGGAAAAAAAAGAGAAAATTTAGATTCACCCCTTCAAGAGCGGTATTGCAAAGATTAAATGAATTAAATTAATGGAGGGCTGTTAGACTAAGCCAATATTAAGTAATACCCAGAAAGTTGGGTCAAGAAGAAGACAGGAGTTGAAAGAGAGAGAGAGAGAGAGAGAGAGAGAGAGAGAGAGAGAGAGAGAGA
>OU015758.1:7670319-7702216 GCA_907169655.1 Acomys percivali | reverse complement strand
AGAGAGAGAGAGAGAGAGAGAGAGAGAGAGAGAGAGAGAGAGAGAGACACAGAGAGAGAGACACAGAGAGAGAGAGACAGAGAGAGAGAGACAGAGACAGAGACAGAGAGAGACAGAGAAGAGAGGAAGGAAGGGAGACAGAGAGAGAGATTGAGGAAGACACACATACACAGACAGGTGAAGATTGGGGCAGAGACAGAGAGACACATATTTACCCTTAAAATGTGGGAAGGATTTGAATTGTGACCCCTTCTGACTGCCATTCTGCTACTCAGCACTCACCTGCAGTTTCTGTTCTTGGAAAATATAAGCGAGTAAGTCACTTACAGGATATAGAATTGAAATGTAGGTTTTTATGTTTTTATTTTTTTTAGATGTATTTATTTTCTTACTTATTATGTGTACAGTGCTCTGCCTGCATGCACACGTGCAGGCCAGAAGAGGGCATCAGACCACATTACAGATGGTTGTGAGCCACCATGGGGTTGCTGGAAGTTGATCTCAGGATCTCTGTAGAGTAGTCAGTGATCATAATCTCTGAGCTATCTCTCCAACCCTCTCACCTCCTTTTTTTTTTTTTCCTCTGTGTAGCCTTGGCTGTCCTAGACTTGCTTCATAGACCAGGATGGCCTTGAACTCACAGAAATCCACCTGCCTCTGCCTCCCTGAGTGCTGGGATTAAAGGCATGCAACACCGGACCCAGCTAAAAGTGTATTTTCTTACAGCTTAAAAATGATGAGACATCTAAAAGAAAATGTTAGAAAAAAATATCATTTTCTGCTTTAGCCACTGTTTTTCTGGGTTGGGGGAAAATCACATAATACCTTCAGAATATTCAGTCTTCTCTGATACCCAAGCTTGGAGTGCAGCAAATCCCAATGCAAGCTTCAAAGGGTGCTGGGCCAGTTTCAAGGAAGCAGTAGGTGGTACGGAGAAAGATGTACATGCAGGCTCATGTATACAGCAGCTGCCTGATACTGTGTGGCTGCCAAGGGTTTGGTATCGGGCAACCCTGGCTCAAAATAAAGTTGCCCATGCACTTCACTGGAAACTTTTCTCTCGACCTATTGTATCCAAACTGTTCTTGTTTCTTATAGGCTTATGCGGCAAAGCCTTACCATGCACAATGCAAGGATTTTCAGACTAGAAATCAGTAACCTGTGAATATCTTGTCCATCTTGGAATATAAATACTTAAAATATCAAACAAACTCAAAGTAGCCTTGGCTTTCCTTTAGGGCTATAGGATGTGCTACACCTTTGTGAGTGTTTACAGCGGTCTAGACCCAAGGAGAGTGGGCTTTATGGCTCAGACATGCAAAGGAAGTCCGTACTCTCTTCCAGCACACACAGTGTCTAGACAGAGAAGGAGGAACTCAGCACCCAGCCTGTTCCTGCTAGGCAATCTTTGATCAGAAGACACTGTCCTGCAGATGACATCAGGGCTGTAGTGGCTATGGGAAAACCTCAAACTCACACCAGCAGTTGGGACAGCAAGCCAGCACATTACTATAGCTTAGATTTGCCACTGTGCACTCCTGGAACCATTTATATCTGCTGCACAACTGTTTCTCATTTGTTCATCAAGCTAACGATTATTTGTTACATTCCCACTAAGCAGCAAACATCAGTGTGCAGTGACTCAGAAAACACACATACACACACACACACCAAGGACATCATGGTTTCAAGGGTGAGATTTCTCCTGATTGAAGGGATTGAAAATAGGGACACGGGTCTTGGAGTGGAAATTAATGCATTATGCTAAGTTTGTGTTTTATTGCTCATGTTATTTCATCTTAGATCCTAATGAGGAATGCTAGTGTCTCTTGCAGATGGAGAGGTGGGGCCGAACTCACTCCACTCTGTCCATTCTGTATTTGAGAAACACATCCCATACAGAAGTCAGGGGAGTGGGCTGGGATGCCAGCACCCCGGTTCCTGCAGAGCCTTCCTATCTCCTTTGCATAAAACGCTCAGAAGCCTGGCCAGCTTGCAATGGCCCTGCCTCTCCTTATTTGGATATGGGGAGTGAAGTCAGCATGGTGGTGTCTCTGGTATTTCTAGTTGGCAGGGGCAGCCGTGAAGCCACCCCAGATCACACACTGTATGACTATTCCTATGAAGTGATTCACTCGCCTCAGAATGCATTGCTAACCCTGAGGTCAGCTTCAGAGCCATCAGCCAGCACTCAGCAACGGAGGCAGCTTGTAGGAGACGAATTCTTCAAAGAGAAGCGTGGACCTTTCCAGTCATACATAATAAATAAGAGCAGCTTTTTAAAAGCATTGGATTTTTCCTCACAAATCTATGAATGGAACCAACCTAGCCAGTTTGCCCAAGGTTGTATAGACTTTAAAGGCCTCTAAAAAAAAAAATATATATTTGTTTTCCCTGCTAGGATATAAAAAGGTTTATGGAAAAATAGTAAACAGGTGCTATAAGAAGAAGCCAAAGGAACCTTTGTGAGAATTTTCTTTCCAGTGTCATTTTCCCTGTTGGTTAGCAGTCCCAGTGTCAAGCTGTATGCACTTGTTAACTGTCATCGCTACATTTACGCTTCAAGTATTTTATCCTTCTAATCCTTTCAAATCACCGAGCAAGTATTCAGCAATGCTTTTGAGTATGGTGGGTTGCACTGACTGCTGCATGTCTCGACACTAGGATGAATCAAGGAAGAATTTTTTAACAGGTTAGATCAGAACTCTCAGAGTTCTTCTGATTCATTTCCAAGTCATTTCAACTGACTGTGTTGTTTTGAATGGCTGAAATACAGAGAAGGGTGGTATTAGTGTTCTCTATATTTAAACAAAAATAAGAAACAATTAATATGCTTGTTTAATTTCCAGACTGAGGGTCGGGTAGGGACAAGTAACCAGGAGAAACCAAAAGTGCCGAAGGGGCCGTTATTAGTAATTTGCCTTCCCTAAAATTCCTTCTTGCTGGTTGAGGCTGTCCATGTTCATTAAACAAGACCACCAAGTAAACGCAGCAAAAATATTAACTGTCTCACCAAAGATGAAGCAATCACATACAGGCAGGATTGCTTTATCCAGAGCCAAAGGTTCAGTATTTGGGGCAACAAATTTCGTACAGTAAGTATACAATAAATACTTGTGATTGAACTGGATAAATTTATTTGTAGCTGTCACCTACTAGGGGATATTGTGGCTCAACTTGTCAAACAATAACCAGATTCTTACACTTGCCTTCTTTGTGCCTCTTTGATATCTGAGAACCTTAGCAATCTCACATGGGCTTTGACAATTTAAATAACTAGTTTTTGGTCAAGCACATTTAGGAGAGTTATAGATGAGCTTGGCAGGCAAATTACTGAAGCTTGGACAATAAACGATCCTTGTGAATTGTAGCAGGTAAATGAAGACTGAGCCAAAACACGTTCAAAGGGGACATCTTTAAAACTTCTAGGCCATAAGCAAGCAAAGTATCTAAGACTCAAAATTGAGTCAGGAAGGGCAGAAGTAGAGAAAGATAGCATCTTTACTGATGTTAGTGTTTGCTTATTTGCATTTAGGATGCAGAGGACCTCTGTCTGCTTGTCTACTGACTATCTGAAGCCAGTGGGAATCAGTCACTGAAGTTGGGGGGGTCAGCATCTAAGTGAAATAATTACTAGTTAGGAGCTGGTGAAAATTAACCCTGTGTTTATAAGTTAGGCCTCAGTTTCCCATGGCAACTGAGCCATGGAAAAATAATTATAAATGAATTTTAAGATTTCTACTAAAAATAGCTTTTGGCCCACCCAGCTTCAAGTTCTTGGCATTTTGTCTACTTTACTTCAGGCATCAGCTCATTTATTCCTCAGATGAACTCTACTTTGCAATAGGCAAGACAGCCACACAGCTGTGTTCATTAAGATGTTCTCGGCTCACTGACAATAACCAAATCATTCTTCCCTAAAACTCTAAAGCAAACAGTTAAACAAAAGGGGAATCCATGAGATGCATGTAGATTCGTGTGTGTGTGTGTGTGTGTGTGTGTGTGTGTGTGTGTGTGTGTGTGTATACCTGTGTGAGTGTGTGTGTACCTCTGTGTGTGTGTATCTCTGTGTGTATGTATACCTGTGTGAGTGTGTATGTGTGTGGGGTATGTATGTACCTATGTGAGTGTGTGTTTATATGTATGTGTTTGTGTGTGTGTACTTGTGTGAGTGTGTGTGGTATGTGTGTACCTATGTGAGTGTGTGTTCATATGTATGTGTGTATGTATACCTGTGTGTGTGTATGTGTGTGTGTGTGTGTGTGTGTGTGTGTTAATTCGAACAAAAGATTTATTTCAACTGAAATACACATGGTGGTCTTTTAACCTTGCACCCAATTAAAGTATTTACTTATGGTACCTGGCAACTGTCAGTCATATTTGACTCCCCTTAGCAACCATTCGGTCTTAGGTTATTTAGAAATAGATCTTAAAACACATTGCAAAGGTTATGCAAAGCAGCAAATGAATTTTCTTTTTTAAAAAACTTCATCAGGCTCATTTTTATGCTTCTTCTGAACTACATCCACTTTCTAGCTACGACTTAAAATGTTGAAACAAAATAGCTGTGCACTGATCTCCCATCTCTGCTAAGCAAAAATAGCCAAGTATTAATCATAGTTTTACAAAGGATACTCTTTTCCTCCTAAAATATTAGGTTCAAATGATGCGTTCATTAGGGGTTTGACAGGAATTTTCTTCCACATTTAATCCCTAATATTTAAATATGTTGGGCTAACTTTGACCTTCGGTCATGGAGTGAAAACGTAACACAGAACTGACGTATGCCTGCCCTAAGGAGAGAGGTGTTTTCTCTGTCTTTGAGGCAAGGAATTGGAGTCCACAGGAGTCGTGATGCTTTTTATTTTTCCATACAGCAGTTTCCAAACTAGTGTTTCTGAAGAACCTTCGGCAGGAAGCAAGATCACTCCTGTTGGGAGTTTGCAGTGCCCCAGTGTCTAAGCAGACGGCATTTTTCTCTTCCTGCATCCGAGAAATGACAACTGTTATTTTTCTCAAGCTGCCTCTGGCTTTCCCCAGGACATTTATTTCACTTAATGGCAGAAATGTAGGAAAGAAAACTTGGTTCATACTGTGAAAATATCACTACTCGGAGTTTTTAAAGGCCCCATTTGGGTGATCTTACAACCAGGAAGCAAGACACTAACAAGATTTTCAGTTGTGCATGAAAATACCTAATGTCGAGGATTTTTTTTTTTTTTTTTTTTTTTTTTTTTTTTTTTTTTTTTTTTTTTTGGCAAATCTTTCCCGCGGAGATCTATAACAAGGAAGACTTCCGGGGTTGCTAATTCTGTTGTAGTTTTCTGTTAGGACGCAAGACATGAGGCTGCTGCTCTGTGTTGCAGGAAATTATGATGAGTGGTTCTTAAGGCAAATTCATGAGTGGATGCAACATCGATACGATGACCTTCTCCAAGTCAGTCACTCTTGTCATGATACTCTCCGGGTGATTTCTCTTGACAGATGTCTCCTTTTCTCTTTCATTTACTTTGTAGTGTAACTAAGTTCAGTTTCACCCACAAGTATTGTAAAAGCCCCTTGGGCTGGGGAGATGGTTCAGTGACTAAGGGTACTTTCTGTTCTTGCACAGGACCCAGATTTGAGTCACAGCACTCATGTAGGACAGCCCCTTACTAGCTGTAACTCCAGCTCCATGGGATCTTACACCTTCCTCTAACCTTAAAAGGACCTTCACATGCATGTACATAATCACACAGAGGCACATACACAGAAATAAAAATAAAATATTTTAGAATCTATTATTATATTTAAGATATTAAAATGAATTTCAATATTAATGAAGCACACGTCCCCCATTGGAATTGCAGGCCCTTGAAAGTGGTAATTTGGTCAACTAGAGTGAGTAAAAATGAACTTTTAAGAAACTCTGAGGACGGAGATCCTTGTGGACAAATAGCCATTTGAAGACAGAAGCCTGTTTTGTTCCTTTGTGTCCATTGGAAGGACCCGTCAAGCCTACTGAAGACAGCCCTAATATTAGATGTCTAAAGATGTAGACATCATTAAGTCAGACTCTCAGATGGTGATGGTATACATTGTGTATTCTTACTTTAACAATTTTGTCTTACAAGACAGATGACTCCCAAGGGAACAACACCTGAAGTCGTCTTCCGGCTTGTGCAAGCACACACATACTTGTACACCCACACCAACATGTACACACCCCCTATCCACCCGCCATTTTTCCTTTAAATTGCAAAAGTACAAATATATGATATTTATTTTCGGTGCATCTGAAGAGTGGCAAAGCGTAAAGACAGGCCCGTGCATATGAATGAGAATGTCTGTGGGTCACAGTGTCTAGAAGCTGTGCCTTTTAATAAATGTATTTTAGTGTCTTTTGTCAACCAGATTATACGACACATCCGGATCCAGGTGCCAGGTGCTTTGTTGGTAAGTTTCCCACCCAAAAGTGATAGATAGCATAAGGTAGAAATCCTATTAAAGAATCAGACCAAAACTCAAAATGAAGATTCTGACTTTGGTAAAGACAGAGAATAAACAAAAGGTCAAACTATGGAATAGAAGGATGAAGTCAATTAAAATTTGACCAGGACACCTGAAGGAATTCATGGAAGTGGATCTCAGGTGGACAAAAGCAAAGAAGATGGTTTCTATGGTAGTCATTTTTTAGAATTTAATTTTTTAATTCGTGTGTATGTGTGCCTGTGTGTATACGTGTATGTGCAGTCACCTATGCAGGCAAGAAGACGACTTCAGATCCCTTAGAACTGGTGTTATAGGCAGATGTAAACTATGCAACATGGATACTGAACACTGAACTTGCATCTTCTGCAAAAGCAGCAATTTTTTAAACTGCAAAGTTATTTCTCCAGCCCCTAAAAATAGTATCTTAAAACAGAAACACAAACTAAGCCATAATTCTAAGCTCCTCCCCCTTTTTAAAAAATACCAAGGCACATACTTGAGTGAGAGGAAAACATAGGTGGAGCTAAAAATTAGTTACTCATAAAAAAGAACTTTATTGTGTGGAAATTGTACCTGTAGCATGAGGCACAAGGGTGCACTTCCAACTGTAAACAATCCAAGGAGGAAGTGCTTGGTGAACTTCCTGCACACCGCACACCATCAACCAACTTGCTAGCCCCAAAGACCATACTAAATCCTCTATAGTTGTAAATCAGTAAAAATTGACCAGGAAAAATCTGATGACTATGGAAGAAGTAAAGGCCACCACAGTATGTTGTTCATGGAAGTTCTACAAAAATAATTGAGCGAAATCTATCAGAACCAAGAAAGATGACAGCAGACTGTCCCTCAAGTGGACAAACTATTCCCATATGAAAAGAGACAAAGCAGAAATGTACACGCAGATAAGAACTCTTGGTGTGGAAGGAACAAAGTGTGATCGGGAGAGCTGAGCCAAGTGAAAAAAATACAATTCAAAAGTGAAGACAAAGCTCAAAGTAATAAAAATTGAGGAATAGTCAAAGCGCTGATGTTAAGGGCTAGAGAGATGGCTCATTGGGTATGATCACTTTGCTGTGGAAGCCTAAAGACCTGAGTTTGAATCCTCAGGATCCATGTAAGCTGTATACATACATGCATGTATCATACATACCAAACATATTGTAGGAAATTAATATGAGAAAATAAGATGTAAACAAAACTATGCTTTTTTTTTTCTTTTAAAATCAGGAGAAAATAAGAGGAAGGGTAGGAGATAAAACATAAACATAATGGGAGGCCCCAAAGAAGAAATCTAGACATAAAATGTAGGATTGAAACTAGACAAGGAATTTGAAAACTTAAATATTTAAAGTTACGTAATGATTTAGAACATTGTGTGTGAGGCCTGAGCAACTGAGTCAACAGACTTCCGATAGAAAAGAATGTTCTCGCAGGTCGTAGAAACTTAACTCAAGTGATTATTAAGCACATGTAAAGCTGCATCTCATTTGTGATAAGAGAGCTCTTCATCGGATCGTAATGGCGTAAATTTCCACCAACAGTATTGAGGGAATGAGGATATTGTGACCAGGGAGCGCTGGACAGAGGACCCTGAGAGCCGATTTTTCTGTTGTGTCGGCCCTAGTACAGCAAGGTTGTACAATTACTTACGTAGATTTCTAGAGACTTGGCATGAATTTTAAAAGAGTGGGCGTTTTTTTAGCCCCTTGTAGCTTGGTGAGTGATCTGTGGGTTGTCTTTCACCCATACTCACATGGCAATCACATGGCGAGCTTTCTCCCTTTATTTTTGACCATTTCAGAAGCAGCTTTTTTTTTCCTTTTTCTTTTTTCTTTTTTTTTTTTAATATATACATTTATTTATTTTTATTTTTTATTTTTTATTAATTTATTCTTGTTACATCTCTATGGTTATCCCATCCCTTGTATCCTCCCTTTCTCCCCTCCCTCCCATTTTCCCCTTATTCCCCTCCCCTATGACTGTTCCTCAGAGGGATTACCTCCCCTTGTATATGCTCATAGGGTATCAAGTCTCTTCTTGGTGACCTGCTGTCCTTCCTCTGAGTGCCACCAGGTCTCCTCCTCCAGGGAACATAGTCAAATGTGAGGCACCAGAGTACATGAGAAAGTCATATCCCTCTCTCCACTCAAGTGTGGAGACTGTCCTGTCCATTGGCTAGATCTGGGTAGGGGTTTAAATTTTACCGCCTGTATTGTCCGTGGCTAGGGCCTTAGTTTGAGAGGGACCCCTTGGCAGAAGCAGCATATTATAATCACACTTACCGCCCGTTATCTTCCCTTATTCTCATCAGTCTACCCCTGAGCCTTCTCTTATTTCTAGGCAGGCTACCTCCTCATCCATGTCTCTTTTTCCCTACCGAGTTTAATCAGGGTTCCTTGGATGAGCATGGGTAATGGGTTGTGTCCTAGAGCAGAAACAGTACCAGGGGCCACATGACGGAAGAAAATGTCACCAGCCCCTCAGTAAGGGATGGGGGACTCATGGGCACCTCCTCTGTTCTTTATGGAAGGGTAGAGGGCCCAAGCTTGTTCAGGCCTTGTGCAGACCGTAGCCGCTACATGGTCGTGACTGCAGTGGCTGTGTAATGTCTGCGGGCAGTGTTTCTCTGCTGCTTCTGTGATGTTCCCTGAGGGTAGAGAGAGTGAGATCGACATCAAGTTTATAGCTGAGTTCTCAAATAGTTGTTCTTGACACTTAAAACTGCCAAGTTCCGCACAGCAGCCCTGCCTATAACAGACAAGCCTGACCACACCACAACATGAAGATGTCAACTATAAATCCCGGCCCCCTTTTTTTTTTTCTGTGAGACATTTAAGGTCAGTTCTGTGAGACTGAATTTTTAGTTGATACCACTATCTGAACTTTTATGTCTTCCTTTTCTCTACATTTTTTTCTCTGGGTGAGAAATACTTAGAAGCCTGCTTTAGAATGCCACACTAAGGGTTAAACATTCACATGCTTTTGGCTAGTCTAGAGAGGATGATCTGGGCAGTAAATCTTAGTTATTTCTGCCATACAGAGGTGATGCTGTGTGTGTGTGTGTGTGTGTGTGTGTGTGCGCGCGCGCGTGCGCACGCGCGCACATGCATGCGCGCATGTGGTATACTAAAGGAAAACTGTATTTATTAATTGTTACCTGCATGGAGAATGACACACAAGCAAGTTTTAAAATATATTTTTAAAAATAGAGCTGACTATTACCAGGAAGCTTGTGTGTCTGTAAATCTATGGGAATTTGAGAGCAGACTGTGCTAACTTATCTTAGCCATCAAGTCACTTCTGAGACCCCTTTTGACATTCTAAATTCCGCCACTAAGTTTAAAAGCAAACAACAAAACTACTTCATTTAACCCAGGACCTACCTTTCTGTTCCCTCTATCTGACTTAGCTTTATTTTAATGAGAAAGAAACTGAAGCTCACATATTTTGAGTAATATTCTACATGTAGCATAACTGGAAGGATAGTACATTTCTTGTTACTCTAAGTCTGGTATCTTTTCTGCTTTAACCAGCTGCATATTCCTCCACTGTTTGTTGTTGTTTCTAATTGTCATGTTTGCACATATTTATAAGATAGAATGTGATATGTGACTATTACACACATGTAACACAGAAGCGCACACACATACAGCTTGCAGTGATCAAATCGGGATACCTACCACGCCCGTCATCCCTACCATCTGTCACATCTTTGTGGTAGGGACATTAAAAATCCTTTCTTCTAAGCAGTTTAAAGTATACAATAAATTATTGCTAAGTTTAAGCCTCGCTTTCTTTTGGCCAAATTTCACTTACTAAAATACATCACATCTGTCTGTTCCAGTGATTACTAGTGATACAACACAAAGGGTAAGCTAAAAATAAAGCAGGTGTATGTTTTGTCAGTCACCAACCTTGCCTCACTAGAGCTATTTTAAGCACAAGCCTTCACTCTGAAGGATCTCTTAACCTCAGAGAGTGAAAAGGCACAGAGTTCAAGCCACGTGTGGCAGTGATTCATTCAGGGTTAGTAATCCACTTACTTAGGAATTCACTTGTATTCTTGTGACTACTACCACGAATAAGAAATAACTTGTCAAGCTAGATGTATTTCACTAGATGAAAAATACAAAAAAAAAAAAAAAAAGTTTCTTAAAGTACACATCTGTAAGTCCTTGACTCACTGGCAAGGCCGAAAAATGCTTTTCAATATTTCATTAATAATCAGTACACTAAAACCATTCTAATATTCCAGCTATAGCACACCCACTAAGTTAAGACTATGACCCTTATTAGGCTGAACATGCTCCAAGTCAGAATATTTGGGCAAAGCAAATTGCATTAATGGGTTAAAGAGAGAGAGGAGGGACCATGAAGTTGAGTGGGTGGGGAGGTAGGCGTGGATCTGGAAAGAGTTAGCCAAATATACTATATGAAATTCTCATAGAATTTATAAAGGTGTTATTTAATGGATAAAGGGAAATATTATTTGAGGGAGAAAATACAGTAGTGGAGGTATGGATATGAAAAAAATGCATGTTATACATGTGTTAAATGCCAGGATGAGACTATTTTATACAATTAATATACATTAATTAAAAATGAAAATATGTTAAATATCATTTTTTTTTGTTTCTCTGGAATCATATGAGAAATCTAAAGAGGAAGTCTGGTCTATTTTCAGCCCCAAAATTAAGTATGGCAAATTTAAAATTAATTGACACACTGTTTATAAATAACTCAAGAATCATCTGAGGTGGCAACACTTCCTCTCAGTGTTACATACTCTGAAGTGTTGAACGCTTACATGAAGGCCCCCCCCCAAAGGTGGCACCCTTGCTGAGTCACTCACAAGTGTCACCCTTTCGACTCATAAGAAGATAGGAGATTTGACAAAAATAATTTAAAAGCTTGCCATCCTGAGCCCACACTCTTGTCATGGAACCAGATCCCTACTTCATGACAGTTCTGGAAAACTATTCCTGACATAACAGACCATCATCAATGACTTTGAGTCACACAGTCGTTAGCACAGAAAGGGGACTTCCCTTCTTCCAGGAAAGCAGTGAGATTATCCATACCTCAACCCCATCATCTCTACATGTCTCACTGTGATGTCCTTCATCTTATGAGAACTCAGGATGCAGACAGGTTGTTGAACTTGGAAGGGACTTGGGGATCATAAAACCCGGGTTCTTCTTCCTTCACCTGAACAGCAGAACTGGACCGGGAGGAACAGCTTTGTATACAATTAGCAGTGATTTCCCCCTCCATCCCCACTCTCTCTCTTTTTTTTTTTTTAATTTAAATTTTTATTTTTTTAGATTTTTTTTTAATTTTATTAATTTATTCTTGTTACATCTCAATGGTTATCCCATCCCTTGTATCCTCCCATTCTTCTCTCCCTCCCATTTTCCCCTTATTCCCCTCCCCTATGACTGTTCCTGAGAGGGATTACCTCCCCCTATATATGCTCATAGGGTATCAAATCTCTTCTTGGTAACCTGCTGTCCTTCCTCTGAGTGCCACCAGGTCTCCCCCTCCAGGGGACATAGTCAAATGTGAGGCACCAGAGTACGTGAGAAAGTCATACCCCACTCTCCACTCAAGTGTGGAGACTGTTCTGACCATTGGCTAGATCTGGGTAGGGATTTAAAGTTTACCGCCTGTATTGTCCTTGGCTGTTGCCTTAGTTTGAGCGGGACCCCTTGGCCCAAATCTGCCTATCATAATGTTCTATTTGTAGGAGAACCATGTGAGAATAGCAAAGTAGAAGGATCCAGTGGGTCCTAGAAACCCACTCTCTCTTTAAACTTAAGTGTTTTAGCTTCTTTTCTCCAGCACTTTATCAACAGCATGTCAAAACGAACACCGGTAGATAAGCACAAAATCGGTTTTCACAGATTCGCGCTTTACTCATTGAATAATATTCAGCACCAGTTTGTGCAAGTTTCTTTTTTTGTTCTTTTTCCTTTCTTTTATTTTCTTCTTTTCTTTTTCGCTCTACTTTTTCCCATTAATTAATTTACTTAATCAATTGACAGCCTGATCGCAGCCCCCCTCCCTCCTCTCCGCCCAGTCCTACCCTCATGCCTGCCTCTCACTTCCTCATCACCTGATTCTCAGAGAGTGGGAGGCCCACCATGGGTAACAACCCACTCTGTCACCTCAAGTCACAGCAGGACTAATTGCATCCTCACCCACTGAGGCCAGACAAGGCAGCCCAGTTAGGGGAAGGGGACCCAAAGGCAGGCAAAAGAGTCAGAGACAGCCCTCACTCCCATTGTCAGGGGATACACATGTTGACTACACTACATGTCTGCTACATATGTGCAGGGGAGCTAGGTCCATCCCATGCATGCTCTTTAGTTGGTTGTTCAGTGTCTGTGAATCCCCAGGGAAGCCAGGTTAGTTTACTCTGTAGGTCTTCTTGTGGTGTCCTTGACCCCTCCTGATCCCTCAATCCTTCCTCCCACTCTTGTCTTCCCTAGCTCACCCTACTGTTCGGCTGTGGATCTCTGCATCTGTTTCCATCAGCTGCTGGATAAAGCCTCTCAGAAGGCACTTATTCTAGACGGTATCATTAATAGTGTCAGGGGTTGACTCTCTCCCATGGAAATGACAAACCAATGACTGTCCCACCTTGAGACCCACACCACGGGAGAGGGCAAGTTTCTATCCTAGCTACCATCTCGATCGCAATAAACACACTGATAGTTTTTGCCTTCTGATTTCTTCGTTTCCTGAGTTACACACACAAGAAAGGCAACTGTGGTGATATGATACTTGTCTACAGTAGAAAAACAGAAACAAAGAAGAAGAGAAACTGGTGGGGGGGGGAGAGAAAATAGTTCTAATCTGGGTTTTTTTTTTTTCATCAAGGAAAAACCTTCTGGGGAAGGTAATACCCAATCTATAACATGAATGAGCTGTTTAAAATTCATGAAAACGAAGAAATTGTAAGAGATGGTGTCCTAAGAAAATCCTCAAAACCCAGAAGGAACTAATAAAAGATTAATGTGAAGAAATAAAACCTATGCTGTCTAGCAGATCCAAGGTGGTCTAGGGCAGATTGGTGACGCAGGGAACTGGAAAAGCAGGGAAAGCCCAGGTTATATGAGCATTATTAAAAGCAGTCGTTAGGAGTTTTTAGTCTTTCGTCTAAGACTTTTGGAACGCAGTAAGGAATGTTAGCATCTGGGAAAGATTACTGTGGTTATGTTAAGTGAAGAAAACGGATTGGGAGAGACAGGATTTATGGCAAGGAAGTCAGGGAGAGACCATTTAGTCATCTAGACAAGCAACAGGCAGTCTGAGCTAAAATACATCTCAGAAGTGTTTGGGCAACTGAACTAGAGGACTTGGCTATCCGAGGGCAAACAGGAATACACGGGGCTTCTCTCTTTGAACATTCTCCCTGCCCCACTGCCTGCAAATCTGAGGGGTCACAGACCGAGCCCCCGGAGTATATCCCAAACTTCCAACAGTGCCAAAGTGAAGTCTTGAGGATTTAAGGAATGAAGGTTATCAAAAGGTGCCCCTCTCGCTAGTACTCAAAGTCAAGGAGTTTATGAGTATGGCCTGGGGGATGTGTTAAGGACCTTGGATTTTTGCTATTAAACAATGGAAGGTTGACAATGGCAAAACTGAAAGTCTAATGGAATCCACTTATGGCTTAGATACCGATAGCATGTTTTCACAGAGGATAAGATCTGAGGGAAGATGCAAGGAAGGTGCAAGTCAAGAGGCTCCTGAATTATGTGAAAAGAGTTGCAGTATAAGCCCACCTATGGGTGTAAAGATAGCAGCAATTCAGAGCAAAAGAAAGGAACTTCTTAGAAGGAAAAATTGAAAGAACGGTCTAAGAGTTAGGGTTGCAGTTGGTAAAGGACCTGGGGGGAGTAAAAGTGGCTTCCTGCTGGACCAACTAGTGAGATCTAAGCACTGAGATGATGATTACTGAGGATGATCACCTTGCACTCTGAATTATAGTTATATGTCCAGGTAACACATAACTGAGGTTTGGCATAATATATACATGTGAGCTCAGATCATCAAAAAAATGTTAATTTCCTTGGGAACAATTGGACTTGTCTACTTGTTTATTAAACAATAAGTTGATCTAATAAATTGATTAAAAATACATTTCCCAAAAAACATACTTAGTAGTTGTGGATATATAAGA
This sequence comes from Acomys percivali, assembly GCA_907169655.1. Lineage (NCBI taxonomy): Eukaryota > Metazoa > Chordata > Mammalia > Rodentia > Muridae > Acomys > Acomys percivali. The sequence continues at coordinate 7,687,557 of OU015758.1, read as the reverse complement.
ATATAACAGAAAGAAGTATAAGAAGAGCACATCATAAAAATATTAACACACAACAGAAATGAGAAGGTATCTACTAATAAACAGGAGAAATCATATGACAGTTTTAAAGAGAAGAGGGCATCACAGAAGTTGAGAGCTCAGTGAACAAGAAGAGTGAACCCAGTAAAATAAGGGCTAAAAGAGCCTTCAATTCAATACTGAAAACTTTATTTATACTAGTGATTGAAGCAGCACCAAGGTCAGCATTAGCAGAGTAGGTCACCTAAGCCAATGTCAGTGTTTGCCTGTGGCTGACACTCTAGGCCTTCCAGACAGTGGTTCCCTGCACCCAAGAGTGTGATGAAACACAGTGATTATTGAACGGTTTTCTCAGAAATACAGCGAGTTAGGCAAGGTGTTCTTGGCTATTCTTTTGGCCCAGATACTCCATGATTGTTGGGTGTATAATCTTTCAAGAGTTAGACTGCTTCAAATTAAATTTGTCTCCTTCATGGGATCCATTTGAGTTAAAAGTTATTTAAAAAATAAATAAAAAGAATGATTTCAGACACTGGGTGAAGCTGGGCATGGTGGCGCACATCTTTGATCCCAGCACTCGGAAGGCAGAAGCAAGCAGATCACTGTGAGTTCAAGGGCAGCCTGGTCTGCAAACTGAGTCCAGGACAGCCAAGGATACACAGAGAAATCCTGTCTCAAAAAACCAAAAAACCAAACCAAAACAGACATGGGTGAATCTACAGATATTTGATTTCTGTACGTGAGAAATCAAGTAGTTGGAATATAGACAGTAGCCAATTGCAGCTTGTTAAGTTGGGTGTTACCTGAGCATTCCCAAGGAATAATTGTGATTTTCTTTTGTTCCCTGGAAGACACTGCTGAGAAGTTATGGAATCTTTGGGAAATTAAGTGTAGTTACAAGTGCTTGAGCTATGGATGGATATGTATACCATTTTATGTCTTAAATGTTGTCCTGTGTATTATAGAGCCTTAAATGAGCCGTTTTATCTTTTCTCTGAATCAAGACAAAGAAAAGAAACTCTCCAGGGCAATGTTTAGAAGCGCAAACTGCTCTATGAGATGCAAAAGAGACTGTGGTAGGAGCCAGCAGTCTAGAACCTGGCTAGCAGCATCCTGCTTGGTCCTTTTAGGGAACCCATCTGTCTGTGATACCTTAGATTCCTCATATATAAAATCTATTCTGATAACCTCTAAGAGCCCTTCCAGACATGATTGTACACGACTAGGGACATGATTATGTGTTGTGTTTGGCTATAGCCACTGATACACAAAACAGTTTTCTCACAGGATGCGCCAAGGATTCTAGGAAGGCATTTGGTGTACCCTCTACTTTGGAAAGTCCTGTGTCTATTCCAATTAGGAAAACAATGCAAAGGAGGAAATTTTTACATCTCCCTGCGAGATGAGGAAACTTGTTAATCAGAGGCAAAGAATGTGAGGCTCATATTAAGCCCCCAACTACAAATAAGATTTATCTTTAAAAATGAAATAAATTAAAGCAAAATGTAAAAATAAATAAGGCTCGTTGGAAAAACTCTAAATCGGTATCAAAAGCTTTGTCCTTAAATGTTTTCAGTAGCACATTATAACCGCACTCTTCATAATGTTTCTTCTTGTATTCCTGAACTGTGAGAGGAATTGCCATGTTTTGCCAGCCCTTTGGAAAGAGACCTCAAAGACTTTCAAGTCATTAAGGCATTTACACTTCAGAAGCAGGAAATGTAAGTATTTCCCAAGCTTGCCTTGTTTGTGCAGGCTTATCATAGGGTTGCATAAAGCAATGGAAAAAACAAAAGAGATAATTATCTAGTGGCAGTGGGCAAAAATTTCAGAAAATCTCATTATCCAACACCTGAAAATTCTGCTTTGAACATCTATTTTCATTTAAGAGTAGCAGGTGCATTTTAGAACACTTAAAAACTAGGGAATGTGGTGGGATGTATCCTCCCTTTGCTATTTCCCAAAAGATCAAGTAAATGCTATTAAGTAACAGAAGAGTGAGACTGTGTTTTCATATCTTCATTTTCTCGAGAGCATACTGAAGACATTTATAATAATGGATGAATAAGAATGAATAAAAATAATAATGATGTTTATTGAGCACACTATTTTATCCTGGGCCTAAAAATATTCTATCATGACCCTTTCCAGACACAGGCTTACATGGCCCCAACTAGTTCAAACATGACGTAACAGCTGAAAAGGGTATATTCACACCCTAACATGTGACTATTCGTAAGGAGCACAAGACAAAAATAAAGAAGAGGGAATATTCATATGGATCCCTCAAATTGGTGTGAGAATATGACCCTGCCAAGGTGTGATTATGAAGTATGTCCTTATGACAGCATAAGAGAGAAACGATGTTGGCAGGATATGGTAAGGTAGCATACACCATGATGTGGCAGTAAGAAAACACAACCTCGTGAGTGTGGAGTAAGGCAGCATGCATGACCTTGTGCAGGTGGGTGAGGGAGGATGACTTCGTTAGCTGGATAGAAGATGAAAATATTAAATTGATTGCCTTTATTCTCTACATTAGTAAAATAATTTGAAGTATATATTTAAAAACATATACTTTTTTGAAAGCACATATTTTTCTCACATAATATATTCTGATTATGGTTTCTCAGCCCTTCACTCCTCCTCACTCTTTCCTATCTCCCCTCCCAGCTAGATACACCCTCTTTCTGTCTCTCATTAGAAAACAAATAGGCTACTAAACTATAATCATATAATAAACTTGACATAGTGAGATAAAACAAATACTAGCACATCAGAATAGGACAAAATGAACAAAAGGAAAAGATCCTAAGAGTAGACATGGGAAAATGAGACTTGCTCATTTGCACACTCAGGAATTCCACAGAAAAAAAGAAAGAAAGAAAAGAAAAGAAAAACAAAAAGAAACCAACCAAACAAAAAGCTAAACCAAACTAAACTAGAAGCTATAGTATATGCTCAAAGAACCTTTAGGGTAGAAAGAGCGAAAAATATACAAATAAAATAAAATAAAATTGAAATTTAAATAATAAGATTTTAAAATAAAAATTCCTGACGTAACATCATGAGACAAGGAACCTCCAAAGGTGCCTTGAGTTCATTTCCTCTTGGCCATCTACTTCTGAGCATGCAGCTTACCCTTAAAAGTAGTGTTTCCCCAGTGAGACTGCTTTAGAAGTAGCTGAATTTTCATTTGCAAGTAGTTATTAATTGAAGATTGCGTCTGGGTTAAGGATGGGGCCTGCGTCCTTCTTTCAGCTCTAGCAGCCCATGTACTGGTGTAAGCCCAGTACATGGTGTCTGTGAGTTCATATGAGCAATAGTCATGTTGATTTAGAGAGTCTTGGTTTGTGTGTGTGTGTGTGTGTGTGTGTGTGTGTGTGTGTGTGTGTGTGTCCTCTGTCACCTCTGGGGGGCAGGGGTGGGGAGCTCAAGTATATTTTATTGGTTTAAAACCAATATGCAGTGATATGATTTTCGGAACTAGTGTAAAAATATTGTTCCCCTGCAGTTTCTTTATGGTGAAGAGGAAATGCTAACTTACCTAAAAGAGCAACTTTGTCCAGGACCGAAACAAGGACAGTACTTGATCAGAAAAGTAAAAAGTCAGTAATATTTGTTCCAGCTTCTGTAAACTATTTCTTTAATTTTTTTTTTCCTTTATTAAGAGGGATTAAAGTCAAGATTCTGCTAAAAGTTCATTAACCACTACAAAGTCTTAAAATTCCATCTACCTGGTAGCCTTTTCGACCCCCCAGGGCGCTCACACAGTGGCCACAGAACCTGGGACCCTTCAGCCACAGCGGCTTTGTCTGAGTCAACAGCAGCCTCACTTCTTGACCTGTGTGTGTGCAAAGTGTCCTTCATCTATAGATTAAAGATCATCCCCAAAACACCACTCAAAGCTACAAAACACACGTAGCTAATCTTGTCTAAAGTGTTTCTATGCCACGTTTCCATTTGTCTGAAAAAGGAAAAAAAAAACCAAAGTTACATACTGTCAACGTCACTCCCAAGGGGGTAGCTTAGTTAAGCAGCCCCTAGGTGAACGAGCGCAATGATGGTTGTGTAGCTATGGAAAAGATCCGTGTCCTTTACCTCATTGCGTCTCCTCAGCATAAAGTTCCCAGTGACTATCTGGTCACATCCAATCTCCCCATTTCCAAGGAAGCCAAATAAGGGAACTCTAGAAAAAGAAAACTTTCTAAATATGTCGGCCTCAGCGTTCCCCTTGGCTCTGTAGTACTGAAAGCTCCGGCCAACGCACGCGAACATGAAGTCAATGCTGTTCTGTTGGAGGATGTTGGCTGCCTTGAGGTGCTGCATGGGGCTCCTCAGCGGTCTTGTCATCTTTCACATCCTCGGCGAGGGGAACTGTGACACTCCGGACTCGGCGCCCACTAAATGACAGTCCAACCACACCAGCGGCATCAATATCTGTACAGTTCTTCTCACAAGTCGTGAAGACAAGCTGTCCGCCTGGCCTCCAGCCAAGACAATATTCATACTGCTAAAGTGCAGACTACTCTATGCAGATTATTGCCAAAGACAAGGACCACACAAAGGTCGAGGTTATCCAGCAGACTCACTCTTCTGAGTATTAAATTCTTGGGGTCCTTTAGATTTTCTCAAAGGCCTTTTCTACATCAAATAAGATGACCGTGTGGGTCAGTTTTTCTTTCAGTTTGTTTATATGATGGATGATATTTATTGATTTTTGTGTATTGAACCATACTTGAATTTCTTGGATAAAGCCTACTTGATCAGAGTTGATCTTTTTGAAGTGCTATTGGATTTGGTTTGCAAGTATTTTACTGGGTATTTTTGCATAGATGCTTATAAGGGAAATTGTTAAGGTTGTTTTTATACAATTGTGTTTCTCAATTTCTCTCTTAACCCAGCTATCACACAAATAACTGAGACTTTATTTGTTTAATAATAAGCTTCACAACACAATAACTGAGCAGTTATTACTCCATTCTTAACCCTCTAAACTAACCTGGGTTCCTCCCAGTTTACATCCCAGAGATACTTGCACTTTGTAGCTTTCCCCAAATCCAGCTCCTTCCTGGTGTCTCTCTTGAACATCTCCTGTGGTTGAATTACCTACTTCCTGCTCAAACTCCTCCTCCCCCGGCTGGCAGGAAGTCCAGCCATATTCTCTCCTCTACTCATCGATTAGCTGTAAGCTGCTTCATTGACATATCAGGGGACAATTAGAGAACAGTGTTCACACAACTTTGGAACAGGAGATTCTCAGAAAAAGGATTGCAACTAGATATTGGGGCCATGGGTAGAGAAATCAGCATTTGAATTACACAATAACCATATGCCTACAGGAGTTGGTCTGCAAAGCTATTTCTTTGTTGGGTCTTTATGTAGTTTGAGTATCAGGCTAACTGTGGCCTTAAAAAAAATGAATTCAGTGATGTTCCTTCTGCTTCTATTTTGTGGAATAATTTGAGAAATATTAGCATTAACTCTTCTTTGAAAATCTGCTAGAATTCAGTGTTAAAACATCTGGTCCTGCTGTTTTGTTTTTTTTTGTTTGTTTGTTTGCTTGTTTTTGTTTGTTTGTTTGTTTGTTTTTGGTTGGTATGCTTTTAATGACTGCTTCTATTATACTAGGGTTTTTAGGTCTGTTTAAACTGCATATCTGATCTTGCTCAGTATCAAGTAAGTTATCCATTCCTTTTATAGTTTCCAATTTGGTGATATATGGTTTGTTTTGTTTTGTTTTTAGTTTGTCCTACGATTCTCTGGATTTCCTTAATGTCTGTTGTTTCCCCCCTTCTCATCTCCAAGACTGTTAATTTGAATATTCTCTCTGCTTTTAGTAATTTAAATAAGGATTTGTCTATCTTACTGATTTTCAAAGAAACTAACCTTTGCTTTATTGATTCTCTGTATTTTGTTTGTTTGATAGTTTCTAGTTTATTGACTTCAGCCCCAACTTTGATTATTTCTTGCCATCTATTCCTTTTGGGTGTGCTTTCTTATTTTTTTTTTTTTCCCTAGAACTTCCAGGTGTGCTATTAACTTTCTAGTATGATAATCTCTCCAATGTTTTATGCAGACACTTAATGCTATGAACTTGCCTCTTAGAACTGCCTTCCTTGTGTTCTATAAGTTTGGGTATGCTGTATATATATTTTCATTTAATTCTAGAAAGTTTTTCATTGCTTTTTAAATTTCTGACTTGACCAATTTTTCATTCAGTACTTACTTTTTCAGTTTCTGTGAGCTGGTAAGATTTCTGTTGTTTCTGTTCCTATTGCTATCCAGTTTTAATCTGTGGCCATCTGATAGGATTCAGGGTGTGATTTCAATTTTCCTGTGTCTGTTGAGACTTGCTTTGTTTCCAAGTATGTGGCCAGTTTTGGAGAGAGTTTATATTCCTTTGTGTTTGGATAAAATTTTCTGTAATTACCAGTTAGGCCCATTTGGTTTATAATATGTTAGCCCCAGCACTTTTCTGTTTAGCTGTTGTCTGTATGGCCTATCTAGTGGTGACAATGAGGTACTGAAATTTCTCAGTATCAATGTATGAGAGGCAACATGTGATTCAAGTTGTATTGGTGTTTTATGGACTTGAGTGTCCTTGTGTTTGATTCTTCCTTTGATGGGTATGTAGTGTCCTTCCCTGTATCTTCTGATTAGTTTTGGTTTGAAGTCTATTTTGTCGGATATTAAAATGGCTACACCAACTTACTTCTTAAGTCCACACACTTGAAACAACTCTTTCTATTCATTTCCCCTGAAGTGATGTCTATTCTTGATGTTAAAGTTTGTTTTTTTTTTTTTTGGATGCAGCAGAAGGATGGATCCTGTTTCTGTATCCACTCTTAGTCTGTATTTTTTTCTTTTAATTGAAGAATTGAAAGCACTGATGTTGAAAGATATCAATGAACAGTGTTTGTTAATTCCTGCTATTTTGTTGTAGTTATTGTGGTGGTTGTGATGTGTGTGTGTGTGTGTGTGTATGTGTGTGTGTGTGTGTGTGTGTGTGTGTGTGTGTGTGTGTGTGTTCCTTTTTGATCTCCTGGTCTGGGATTATTTATGCTTGTGTTCCCTTGGTTCTGATTAATCTTTTTTAGGTTGGAGTTTTCCTTCTAGTATGTCTTTATTTGTAGATAAGTATCAAGTGGGTCCCATAGACTTTATGGCAGGCAGGAAAATGATTCATAAAGAGGTAAGAATGAAAACTAAGTTCAGCATAAATTATGCTGGATTGAACTTCAGGATTCTGATGCCAGGTGTTTTATTGCCAACATATTTAAATACAGTACATTTTGGGGAAAGGTTTCCCGGTGCTCACAGAGGCATAATTACATCAGAACAACTCAAGGTATGTGTGATTTCTTCCACGGTATGGATTCTAGACATAGAATCTAGAATCTAAGCTTACTAGCTTAAGAATGATCTGGTCTGGCCTCAGTCATACAGACAATGTATAGGGCATTTGGCTGGTCCTAGTCACAATAGCTTGGGGGATCCCCTGGCTATACATGTAATGTAAGGGTCACTCTGATCCTAGTTATGCAAGCTTGGGGGATCCCCTGTCTATACATGTAAAGTAAGAGTCATTTAGATCACTAGCCATATCCAGTTCTGGTTGTAGGAGCTTGATATAGCCTGGCCCAACAGATAACACAGATCACCAGGCAATTAATTAATCACCTCGATTCTTATCCTCCTAGTGGGGAGGAAAACAGGTTTTAAATCTTTTCCATTGAAACAACAATCTTTCAGGTTTAACATTCCTTGTTCACATGCAGATCTGTGGGAATAAGGATTTTCATGTTCCTAATAAGATACTGCTTAAATTTGGTTTTATCATAAAATGTCTAATTTTCCTCATTTATTGTGATTCATACTTTTGCTAGGTATAGTAGTTTAGGCTTGTATCTGTGGTCTTTTGTAATTCAGTAGAATATCTCTCTGGCTTTAGAGTCTCCACTAAGAAAGGGTGTGCTTTTATATTTTACTTGATGTTCTTCCCTTGTAGTTTTTAATATCCTATCTTTGTTGTATATATTTTATGTTTTGAGTACTATGTGCCAAGGGGAATTTCTTCCCGCCTATCTGGTGTTCCCCAAGCTTCTTGTAACCTTATTCATCATCTCCTTCTTTAAGTTAAGAAGCTTTTCTATGATTTTGTTGAAAATATTTTATGTGATTTTTAACCCAGATTTCTTCTCCTTGTTCTATTCCTATTATTCTTACATTTAGTATTTTCAAAGTGTTTCAGATTGCTTTTATATTTTTTCTCTGGAATTTTTTTTTTAAGATTTAATAATTTTTTTGACCAACTGTGTCCATTTCTTCTATTGCGTCTTCAATGCCTGAGATTCTCTCTTCCATCCCTTGTATTCTGTTGGTGATCCTTGCCTCTGGTGCTCCTGCTCAAGTTATTAGATTTTTCACTTCTGAATTTCCTCACGTTGAGTTTTCTTTATTGATTCTACTTCCACTTCCGTGTCTTGAACTTTTTCACTTCCTTCCTTCCACTGTTTGTATTTTTATAGATTTCCTTAAGAAATTTATTTACTTCCTTTTTAAGGACTTCTATCGTATTCATAAAGGCTATTTTAAAATCTTATTCTTCAACTTTGTTACACTACTCAGGGCCTGCTATGGTAGGGTAGCTGGACTCTAGCGAAGACATATGGTCTTGGCTGTTATTGGTTATGCCTTCACTCTGGCAGCTAGGCATCTGGGTTTGGGAAGATTGTAACTCTAGGTACTCATATCTGATCTTTTCTTTGTTAGGTGGATGTTTTGTTTCTTGGAGTCAGTTGCCCTCTCTGGTTCTTAGCAGAGTGTGGAGGTTGTGTGTTAGCTGGTGGGAAATGCTTCTGGGAATCAGATAGATGTGGCCACTGGGGGTTCCATGTAAAATGTGAGTCTAAATATTGAGAGCTGACACTGGAAAGGGGCTGTGTGGGTCCACAAAAGGATCAATTGACTCTTCAGCTAACATTTATCTCCAGGAAAATGTTTTAACGCTCTTCAGAGAGAAACAACAAAACCTAGCAACCATGAATTAAAATTAACAATGTCTGGCACCTAGAAATACCCACTAAAATATGAAGAAGGAGGAAAAATCCCACACTGTATCCAACGAAACAGATCCAGAAATGATAACCATGATAAAATTGGGAACACACATTAAAAATGTTACAAACATGGATGCTTGTCAAGGAAGCCTAAGCATAGTCATAATGAAACAAAATATAATTGAGTAAACATACAGAGAGAGGAGTAAATGAGCATATGTCAATAAAAATTTATTCAAAACAGCATACAGAAGAAGGAATTTCTAATGAAAAACAAAACAAGAAAATGAAGAGGCCTTACTAGTATGGGAGAAAAAAAAGGCTCTATTTTTTTCTGCTATCTGGTCCAAGACTCACACTAAATTCTCATTTATTTTCTTTTGAGTTATGTGTTGCCATGACCATTGTTGTAGGTACAACCAAAAGTATTGGTTGGAAACTTAATGTCTAATTAATAGTGCTGGGGGTAAGGCTTAATGGGAGGCATAGAGGTGAAGAAGACCCTAGCTTCAGAAAGCTCATTATGAGAAACTTAATAACAGGAGTCCATTCTCTCACCATCTGTCCATCTGTGCAATTCCTCAACATTATAATGTAACATGAAGACCTTACCACAAATCAGTGTTATGACCTTCGACCTCCCAGCATTCAAAACTATGATTAAAATAAACATTTATTGCTATAAATTAACCAGGCTGTGGCAGTCTGTGTAGCAGCAGAAAGCACACTAAGACAATAACTATAGTATGAAAGTATCAATATAAATAAAGTTAAGGTGGGCGTGACTAATATCAGAGAAAAATAACCTTCACAAGGGGTAATTTCACATATAGTGGGATGTTGCACAGTCACAATAGGGTAAGTTTACCAAAAAAATGCACAATAGTTATAAACTATTGTCTAGCAGACAGAAGATTCAAATCATATGAAACATTCACAGAACTAAAATAAAAATAACAGTACACAATTACAACACCCTTGTCCCAGGTGATAAAAAGAACAAATAAGTAGGAAATTAGGGTAATTAAGGACAAAACATGATCCATGCTGCATTAGCTAGCTTAAACTAACTGTTATTTGTAAGAGGACACCTTACAGAGCAGTAACGTATGCATGATTTCTGAGTACACAGGGGACTATCAAGAATGAACCATATTCCTGGCTGAAGAGGAATTTTAAACCAGCAATCTGGCTGCTCTGGCAAGAGATCACATCCAAAGCCCTTATAGGTCTGTGTGATCTGGCGGGTATGAGCCAGCTTTACTCTCATCGGCTGGAATAATGACCTACCCTTAGCACACACCTTTCCAAAACAATGAAGGCAAAGTTAGTTGGTAGAAGGAAGCACCCATGCTTTAAAGTGATGTCTAATTGAGTGGTAGACCAAGAGACAAATCAGAGGAAGATCTGACAGAATAGGATATGCCCAACTCTCACGAGAAGAGAGAGGAAAGAGAGGAAACTGAAGAGAAGGCAGCACAGAGAGAGGGATAGGACAGAAACAAGTTGCAGAGAGAGAACAAGCTAAACACAGGTGAAAATAGAATCAGTCAGAGAATAGGAAAGACACAGAAGAGCTGAACCTATTGCCAAAGTTAGTATGAGACCAAGCACAGCAAATCAATCGGAATCTGAGAGAAGACAGTTTGACTCAGTCAGCTTAGAGAAAAGCTGAGTGGAACCAGCTAACCAGAGTTCAGTGAGAACTAGAAATGGGTTTATTCAGTGGTAAGTCTCAGAGGCTGAAAACATTTTAGGCATAGATAAGATTGTGAGGAGGCTGGAAGCTTCTAGGACTAGGCCTGGTTTAGCCGACAGAGGCAGTAAGCCTCCAAGACAACAGTTAAAACAGAAGAATAAACGTTCCTTTTACACTGGCCGCAGAGAATTTATTAGGAGGTCGGAAAGAAGAAAAAGCATAGAGTATGTTTTATGAGTGTAACTGAATTGAGTTTTAAAATGAATAACAGGAAGATATTGGAAAATGTTCAAGTAGCTGGAAACATAATAACATACATTTAATAATTCTCAGGTTAAACAGGAAATCTCAAGGGCAACTAGGAAGTATTTAAAACTGAAAAGAGCAATGGTTTCTCAGGAGAACATGAGTCAAAGCAACGTTGTTAGCTTTCTCTCCGGATTGATATGTTTCTACTATAGAAATTCTTGAAACAGGCTAGAGCAATAGTCTTTTTCATGATTTCAACTCTATTATACGACTGTTTATGGTTGTTATCATGAAATAGTTAATGCTGTGGAAATGTTATTTAAAAGACATTTATTTACCTCATAATTCTAAAGGCTCAAGGACCTGCATTGGGTTGTAGATTTCTCATTATCATTTTTGATGCAGGGCATCGTGTAGCAAGAGACAGGTATCGTGTGTGTGTGTGTGTGTGTGTGTGTGTGTGTGAGAGAGAGAGAGAGAGAGAGAGAGAGAGAGAGAGAGAGAGAGAGAGGGAGACAGAGACAGAGACACAGAGACAGAGACACAGAGACAGAGACAGAGACACAGAGAGAGGGAGAGACAGAGAGAGATGGAGACAGAGACAGTGACAGAGATACACACACATAGAGTTTTCAATCTTTCTTTAAAAAAAAAATAAAGCTGCTTCAATCATTCTGGTTCTACACCAATGGCTTCATTTGATCTAAATCATCACCCCTGTCTTGGCTAGTTTTTATGTCAACTTGACAAGCTAGTGTCAACTGAGAGGAAGAAATCTCAATTGAGAAAATGCCTCCATTAAGATGTAGGCAAGCCAGTAAGACATTTTCTTAATTAGTGATTGGTATAAGAGAGCTCAGCCCATTGTGGGTAGGCCACCCAAGGCCACTGCCTAGGCTGGATTCCTAACATGTATGAGGAAGCAGGCTGACTAGGCCGTGAGAAAGACGTCAGAAAGCAGCAGTTTTCCATGACTCCTGCACCGGCTCCTCCCTCTAGAGTCCTAACCAGTCTGAGTTCCAGCCCCAGCTATGAAGAGTAAGTGAAGTAAACCCTTTTCTCCCAACCTTAACTTCGGTCATGGTGTTTCATCACAGCAGTAGGACTTGAACTTAGAATATCCCCAAGCTTCTGTCTCTAGACATCACAGTAAGATTAAGATTCCACGATCACCAGTGGCTTACAGTAGGAATCAAGTTCAACACATGAACCATTGTGGGGACAAGATTTAACCGTATCAAAGCCTTAATATCTCAGCAGGCCACTAGTCTCACCTTCTGGCATCTAAACCCAATGTGGCAAGTTACAAACAGTGTGAGATCAAGAGTTTACTTTGCTTCCCGTGGCTGTAGTAAGCACCATGACCAAACACAACTTGCCGAGGATAGGATTTATTTGGCTCATAGACGACAGCCCATCATAAGAGAAGCTAAGGCAGGAATGTGGAGTGAGGGAATGAGCCTGAGACCACGGAGGAACTCGGCTCAGTGGCTTGCTTTCCATGCTTGCTCAGCTTGCTTTCTTATCCGACCCAGGACCACCTGTCCATGGGTGGCACCACCCATTGTGAGATGCATCCTCCCACATCGATCATTAATCAAGACAATGCCCACAGACACACCCACAGGCCAGGTAGATGGAGAAAAGACTTTACCTGAAGTTATCCTCCCCCCCAGAACTATCTAATTTGTAACAAGCTGACAAAAACCCAATCAGCATGGTGTGCAGCTCTGGGATTTGCAGCCATGTGTTAGGGACTCCCGCCCATTTTCTGAAGGTGTCTGTTTTCATGTTTTTCATCAGTGGGACCAGATGTCTTTCCTTGGACCACAGCCTAGCTATGTGCAATTACGACATGACCCTGGCTATTGTTTGAATCTTCTTCCTATAGGGTAGGCCCTAGTTTTTGTTTTTGTTTTTTTTTTTTTATTCAATCTGTCGGCATAATAGGTCAGAATGAGAAAAAAAAATGGTTGCTTTGTTTAACACTAAATTGCCACCATAAGTATTTTTTTTCTTTCATGACCTCCTTTTCTTTAATTGGTGTGTGGTGTGTGGTGTGTGGTGTGTGGGTGGGTGGGGATGGTGTATGTACATAAATATCAACATATGCACACGCACATGCGCAGGTGTCCCCACTAAATCCCTAAATATAACCAGTTCATCCCATCCCATATAATGTTTTCTGCATATTATATGCTTTTAGGGCTGATCATTTGGTATTGGAAAATTATAAAACCAATTGGAGGGCCCTTCCCTTTTCAACTGATAGACCTGCCTTCTTGCTCCTAGGCAGGACTGATATGCCTTAAATGTTATAAATACTAAAACCAAATCCCCAAATGCTCCTCCAGCTTCAATGATAAGTCCCCTGGGAATGGTGAATGTGACCTTATTTAGAGAGAGGTCTGTCTTTAAAGCCACAACTACAGTGAGGATCTAAACCTGCCAGGGACTGAGTTGAGCTGAAGTCTCTGGAACAGCTGGGAGTCCTCTGCTTACTCCTCCTTGATGTGCTCACTGAATATCGGGTGTCCATCGCTTTATGGGGTCTAGGTCACATATCTTTCTTGGTCTAGCTTGACCAGTGATTTCTTTGGTCTGGTTTTACCTAGTAAGATTTTAATATGCCATGTGCCCCCACAGTTTCAAACCACCCCAATAAATTTATAAGGGTAGCTCCCCTTGTAGTCTCAGAAATAACTCATTTAGCATTCTATGCTGCATTGGTGATTCCAGACAGGAAGTGATGTTTCAGATCCATCCAGAGGCTGGTGTCATCCTCCTGTCAAAGTGGGGTCTTTTAAAGAAAGACACAACCTTGGAAACCCACTGGTTTATACAATAGAGAGTAAGTTAGGGGAGGACACAGCAAATGTGTAGTGATGACATATAGTATTACTTCACACATTAAGAGAACTTTGATTGTCTCTTTTCCAGATAAAACCTCTCAGGGTCAGGGGCTGGTGGGGGGGTGGGGGGACATAAAACTACATTGTCCCCACTAAAAGCCTCCAAGTGCAACAAAGCTTTGATTCATCTGATAAGAGAGTTTGGAAAACTCGGGAACGGTGTGTTATTCTATGCATTGGTCCCAAAATAGTGCTAATTTTTATTCTGCAAGAGAACAACTCCCCCAGTTTTTATTTGTAGCTTCCTCTGAACCCAGGCTTAGGCATAAATCTATGGCAACTGCACTGAGGATGGCAAGAGTGACAGCTCATATTGTATTCATAATCACCCACTCTCCCCGCCCTGCTGCTGGAGAAAGTCATGTGCTCCAGGTATCCGGCCCTTCATGTAAATGCAATCCGCTTGCAGTCTACAAGATATGCCTGGGCATATCTATAGCCTAGAAGAACTGAAAATAAGTCATTTGACAAGAGAAAGTCTTATCCACCCACCACCCCCAACGCCTGTCAGTTTGTATCACAGGAAATCTGTGATTCTCATCCTCTGATTCTGGAGCCCTCCAGTGTCCCTGTTTCATACCTGGGGCATTGGTACAACAGCTTGAAAGACAACATACCAGCCCTCACCCCAAGTTTCTCTCTGACCATAGGGTGCCTGCCATTCTTTGGCCACGTCTCCATGTTATTTCCTTGGAGTAAGAAGGAGGACTGAGCCCTGGCTCCCACAACCTGAATGCGATCTCAGCACCCTCCCTCCCCGAGCTGCGCCTCTAAGTGCTTCCACTTTCATGAACTCATTATATAAGGAAGGCTGACTCTGCTGATCCTAGAGGCAAATACCTGTAATTCCAGAACTGAGGGTGTGGAGGCAACAGGATCAGAAGTGTGAGGCCAGGCTGGGCTGTGCAGGATAAGCTCCTCTTAAACACTGAAAAAAAAAAACCTGGCCTTTCCCAAGAACACATGAGTTGTTGTTGGTGGTGGTGTTGTTGCTGCTGCTGCTGTGGAGTGTGTGTCTGTGTGTGTGTGTGTGTGTGAGAGAGGGGGGGGGAGGGAGAGAGAGATTTGTAGTTTTTTGGGGGGTCAGTGAAGGTGTTTGTGTTTTGTTTGAGTTGGGGTCTCTTGAATGTTACTGTGCAGCGAAGGATGACCTTGAACTTCAGATCTCCCTACCTCTAATCTCAAGTGCTGGAATTACAGATGTGAGTCATCGTGCCCAGATTTATGCTGTGGGAGGGATAAAACCCAGCTCTTGTTCACTTTGAGATGGCATTCTACCGACCAAGCTCCACCTCCTTCCCTGACCTTTCCTGCTCACATTATTCCTCATGCAGTAGAAAGAAACCATGGAATACTTACTACTTTGAAAGCAATAAAATCCAGAAAGACAGAAACTCATGCTTGAAACAGAGAGCAACGAAAAGCCAGAGTAAGCACCACCATATAAGTGTCATTAGAGCTGGGCCTGCCATTAAGGGTGTTTGCTGCTCATCTAGAATCTGAGTTCGATTCCCAGCACCCACAGCAAGTGGCTCACAACCACATATAAGCCGTGTGTTATGTTTCCCATTAGGTGTGTTTCTTAACACCTTTCACATGTCCACTTTTCCTCCATTCTTACTGTGGAAAGAACCAGGAATCACTTGGCCCAGGTATTGGGTATCAAGCCCAAGGCTCCTAACACATGATGAACAGGATCCAACACCAAGCACCAAGCTTTTTGAGAACTGGCTCTTCTTACACTCTCCGGGTACTTGTTTTCTTTTCTCCTCCTCCCCCTCCCCCTCCTCCCCCTCCCCCTCCTCCTCCCCCTCCCCCTCCTCCCCCTCCTCCTTCCCCTCCCCCTCCTCCCCCTCCTCTTTCCCCTCCCCCTCCTCCCCCTCCTCTTCCCCCTCCCCCTCCTCCCCCTCCCCCTCCCCCTCCCCCTCCTCCCCCTCCCCCTCCCCCTCCTCCTCCTCCTCCGCTCTCTTCTCTTCCTCATCCCCCTCCTCTTCTTTCTCCTCCTTTGTATGTGTTTCATATGTGTGCATGTGCATGTGTTCACCCATGCAGTTGTATGTGTGGCCAGAGGTTGCCACATCAGAGTGGTTTCTTTAGTTCCTTCTCCACACTGAGACAGGTTCTTTCATAGGACCAGCAAACGGCCGTGAACTGCCTGGTCAAAGAGATCCAAGGACCAGTTTGTTTCTGTCCCTCACTCCTGGGGTCACAGCAATTCACCATGCACCTCCGCAGGTGGGTGCTGGGGATTTGAACCCAGGTCCCCAGGCTTGTACAGAAAGCACTTTACCCTCTAGATCATCCCCTCATCCCCAGCCCCAGGTTTCTTCTACCTTATATCACCTTAAATAAAAATAAATTTTAAAAAAATTCTACCGCCTCTCTGCCTAGAGTAATAAAACTGCAGTTGATAATGGGGTGGCTTTTAAATGTCCAAAGTAAAATTCAAACTGACCTGAGCATTCTCAAATGTCATAAGTGCCTTTCCACAGCACAAATGTTTAAAGACTCTGAGGAAGACCATCATAGACGCTGTAGAACAAGGTGTATTACTTCACCGTGGATTAGCCTCTTAAAAAAGGTTACAAAACTGAGCTCATTGTTTTAGGATTGACTGTTCCACACATCCTAAAGACATGATAAGAAACTATGAGGTCAGCATCTGTAGCTATTGAGTGAGAGAGCAGACAAGCTCCATCCAGAAACAAATAGGTTTCCCATAGAGCTGTCACCTTGCTTATCTAGAGGAAGGTTTTTTTGTTTGCTTGTCAATCAAGCAGAGCAGACCTTCTAAGGGCTGACCACACCCTGGGCTGGGGAAGCTCAGGAAGGAATGTGGGAAGGAAGAGGGGAGAGGCCATTTCCTGATGGGTCAGCTGCTGGCAAGTGTCCGGACCCTGGGAAAGCTGTGGTGTAAGCATTCCTCGCCTTGGAGAGCAAGCAGAGCGGCAGGGACAATGGTGTGAAATGCTGCTGGTAACTCCCAGGTCATGCCTGGAGCAGCACGGGCCACAGGCAGGAGGTTATGCCGCAGCATGTCCTGGCCTCTAGGCAGCTTCCTGGGCAATCCCACTGCCAACTTGAAGCAAGTTCTCAAGGCAGTTTCTCTCTCAGAGGGAGTCCAAGAGCTTCCTGCCCTGGGATAACTGGAAAGTCACATTGCAGGAGAAAGGACCTTCTAAGACTTTCAGACTGCCAGTCCTGTGACTCCCGATGGACAGCTCTTATGCTTTGCCATCCAAAGTGATCAGTGTGTGTGTGTGTGTGTGTGTGTGTGTGTGTGTGTGTGTGTGTGTGT
>OU015758.1:7649972-7660859 GCA_907169655.1 Acomys percivali | reverse complement strand
CCCCCCCCCCCCCCCCCCCCCCCCCCCCCCCCCCCCCCGAGGGCTGGGATTACAGGCGTGCACCACCACGCCCGGCTCGAAAGTAACTTCTTTTATTCTTCTGTTTCACATATATTATTGTTTTGTGGTCAGAAGATGGCCGCTGTAGCATTTGGGATCACATTTTCTCCAATGATGGAGAAACAGGGAACACAGAATATCAATCAGGGGTACAACTGCCATGTCATCTGCAAAGCCAGCCTTCTCCAGAAACTGAAGATCTCCAGCTTTTACTAAAAACCATTCCTTCAGTTTCTATAACAAAATCAAAGTACCTTGAATTACGCAAAGAAAGCTGGTAAAAGAAAAAATGATTTCATGACTAGTACAAATTGATCTGAAATCTCTAATTATTATTGTGAACAAAATGGAGGTTCTTTTAGCAAGAAAGGGAGTGAAGAATAGTTGTTGGCACGCTTTGGGAACAAGTATATACATATGGGTACAGAGCTTTGAATAAATTAACTATTTCTCTTAAATAAGTATATGGAGAGACTCTTTCTAACAGAAATAATTATTAGGTGGCAAAATAGGTGTGGTGACATTTATAAAAATCAGCCAGTCTTGAGTGAATGAGAACTCACATCCACAACACCCTATTTTAATACTATAAACTTTAACCTTGACTTTCCAAAGTGTTTTGTCTCTCTTCCCCACTAAATGGTCAATATGATCACTAAAATTGCTGATTCTAATATAAAACTCAAGTTAGTCTGTTTTTCTGCTCAGTGTTTTATAGATTGGAGCTAGTTAGCTGGTATCATTGAAAAAATATATTGACGGTCTTATCCTATAGGAAATCATTTTAATGCCTGGCATAAATAAACACTATGTCTGGGCTTAAGTGGAAGAGTTACTAATGGCCCTGAATGCGTTGCTACCTCCACAACATAAGATTGTTTTATTGATATTTTACATACTCTTCTATTCTTGCCATAAATAGTCAAGAGTGAAGAGGGATTAACTCTCCTGGCACCTTCTTCTGCACGATTTAGAGATGAATGGTAAAATTAATGTAACACTGGAGCACTTTAAGCAACTAACCTTGGCTTGCTTGAGAGCCAGTCCTAGAAGAAGAGCCACTGTGCTCCAGTCTAAGTTTTAGCTGCTTTTTCAAAGTAAATCTACTTTGGGCCCAGGGGTTCTGCTCAAACTGTGGCACCAGCCAAGAACAATACAGGCCGTAAACTACAAACCCCAACCCAGATCTAGCCATGGACAGGACATTCTCCACAGTTGAGTGGAGAGTGGGGTCTGACTTTCACACGTACTCTGGTGCCTCATATTTGACCATGTCCCCTGGAGGGGGAGACCTGGTGGCACTCAGAGGAAGGATAGCAGCCTACCAAGAAGAGATTTGATACCCTATGAGCATATAAAGGGGGAGGAGGTCCCCCTCAGTCACAGTCATAGGGGAGGGGAGTAAGGGGAAAATGGGAGGGAGGGAGGAATGGGAGGATACAAGGGATGGGATAACCATTGAGATGTAACAAGAATAAATTAATTTTTTAAAAAAGCAACAATTAAAAAAACAAAAAACAAAGTAAATCCACGCCCCGCCCAACCCCTCCCCGTGAAAACAGAGTGCCTCAGGGCAATAAGGAAATTGCTTCCCTCTTTTTTTTTTTTAACACAGTCATCCATAGTGCACAAGGATGTTTATATGAACCTGATTGATATAAAAAAGCTGTGCATGACCAAGTGAGCTATGGTGGCCCAGCATAGGAGTCAGGACAAACCTCAAGGCCAGGTGACCAGGATTACAGTCATGGCTCCATTTCTCCTAGCAGTGTGGCTTTCCTCACTTGTCCTGAATTCAGAAAGCCCAGCATGGTCCCCACGTCGGGAGAATCTCAACAAATGTCTGACATTCCTTCAAATCCAGGCCCCGATTAAACAAGGCCAAACGTAGAGGATGGGGATGAAACTTGGAAAGTTCCCACAAAGCTGCTAACCAAGCCCCCACCTCTCCCGCCCTCAACTCCCACTCCGGTCCTCAAGCCCCCAACCACCATCTCACTGGCCACAAGGCGGCACCTGGGGGCAGGGGTTCCTGCCTTTGCTTTGGGTCTAGAGCTTCTTACGAAGCAGATGGTCTCTGGGGCAAAGGTTGACCATCGTTCTTTGTATAGTCCTTATTTCTCCAACATGAGCCTCCAGTTGCCTTAAGATACTCAGAACTAAATAGTCTGAGAGAACTGGACTCATTTTGGTACAAGGAGTTCCGCGTTCTACCCACTATATGGAGGGGGAAATGCTTATTACACCCTGTCCTGACAGAAAGGGCGTGGGTGAGAAGGTGAGAGAGCATGCGACAAGAGGGATGAAGAGTAAGACTGTTCCCAAGGCCCTTTCTTGGTTACTTTGGGGACAGCTGAGCATGTCCTCAGGACAATAACCAAAGAAAGCACTTAAATAGCTTTTGGGCAGCTTTTATAATTTCAAAAACGTTACAAGAATAAAACACAATGATCATCCTTGGAAAAGCAAACCTTACTTTTAAATTTGGTAACTATGCATGCATGTATAGTATATTATATGTATGCATATGTGTATATAAATGTATATATAAACGTAAGAAGACTTGTAGCCCTTTTGCGTCTTCAGAGGTCTTAATCTGGCCCTAGTGGTAGCAGTGAAGAAAACAGGAAAATACTGAACAGCAGATAAGCTGAGGTTAAGATCATCCAGGGTGTCACGGGATGGCTTGCCTATGAGAATCCTGTGCTATGTTCTATTCCTTACTTATATGGCTTTTCTTCTAAAACAAAAATATTTAACTCCACCATAATCATAAGAAAACATTGAACAAATCCTACTTCGGAATACTTAACAAAATACTTGGTTCTCAAAACCATTAAAGAACAGGTGGCACAGAGGCACTGTGAGGAAGAGAGGGACCTCGGAAGAGCTGACCACTGGACATAACAAGGTGACGTGGACAGACTCCTGAAACCACTTAATAAAGGATACCAGTGGCAATGTGGAAAGCCTCAGCTAATAATGCAAATCAATATGCATTAAGTGTCTGTAATAAATGTGTCACGCCATGTAAGATATTACTAAAAGGGAAAACTGGTTGTAGGACACCAAAAAATTTTCTGTCCTGAGTTCTTAATCTCTTCGTGAAGATAAGTGTTTTAAAAGCTTTATTTTCTTTGTTTTCTGTTTTTGTTTTTAGTTTGAATGCCATCTGTATATTACTATTGTTTTCTAAAACTTCTTTCTCTTTCCTGTAATATTTCTCAACTTTTAGAACTCAGAGTCTGAACAGAAAGAAAGATTTTCTGACAAAGAAGTTAAAAATCACCTTTTCTCCCTGGCTTCTTTCCAGAGGGCAGTTCACAGAAATAGAATCAAACTCACCCGCAGGCTTTCAAAGGTCCTGTACCGAGACCTGCTCACTTCCACTTTCTGTGAAAAGGCAATCTATGCCTCGGGGCACTAACCTAACGTGGGTTAGGTTACAGCCACTTTCCTCCTCTGCACCCAAGCCATTTGTGTGGCCTCTGGGAAATCCACAGTGGCACAAGCTCACAAAATCTGTCTACCTTACCAGGCACAGGATAAAAACACCAATGCGCTGCGGCTTTTGACACAACTTCATGTTGGAAGCCGCCAGATCCAGGTTCCAGTTACAAACTGAGCATGAACCCCAGGATGTGACCGCTGGACCATCTATCTGTGTTGGTGCCTCACTTTTTTATGGACTCTGTGGATTTTCTTTTTTTTTTTTTGGTTTTTCGAGACAGGGTTTCTCTGTGTAGCCTTGGCTGCCCTGGACCCGCTTTGTAGACCAGGCTGGCCTCGAACTCACAGCGATCCGCCTGCCTCTGCCTCCCGAGTGCTGGGATTAAAGGCGTGCGCCACCACGCCCGGCCAGGATTTTCATTTGTGAAAAGAGATCAACTCCAGTCACTAAAGCAAAAAGCATAGCAATGCATTTACAGTCTTCAGTTGAATGATCCTTGAGGAAGAAAAATACCGTGATCAAAATGAAATAATATCGCGGTCCACTTAGTAATCACCATTGAAAAGTCTGGGCAGTCACTAGGAAAGTAAGTGCTGACCGGGCTCTGCACTTCTAGGGAAGAAAGGAGCTCACTTCCTTCTGTTGAGACATGTCCTCTGCGGCCGTCATTAGTGCCATCCCACTAGGACACAAGGGTGTCCTCTGAAGTGTGCAGTGCAACCAAGCTGCACTCTTCTCCCTGTTCTCCCACTTAAGAATCCTGACCCTCCCCGTTCCTGACTTACAATCCAGTACAGTAGGTTGCAAACTTCAAAGTACCCAAGAGGTACTTAAGTTTTTTTCCAAATAATGTGAAGAAAGGGGTATTTTTAGACTAGTAAATACCTTAAGTATTTCAGAGATATGTTTCAGCGTATAAAAAGGTTTACAGCGCTATGTTTAGAACAGTAGTGGTAAGTTCTCATATTTAATTCTCTTCTTAAGTTATTCTTTGTGGGAATGTGGCCGCTGGGGAGGCTCGGCTCCCCTGCTTTCCTTCCATTCTTCTCCCACTTAGAAAATGGTATCCACAATAAGCACTGTTTCACTTGAATGTCGATGTCGGGGGAAAGTGTGTTTTGACTATACCTTAGACTGTGCCCAGGCATTCATTTCTTATGAGCTGAAGATTTGAACAGAAGGCATCAAACGTTACATCATCAGGGTTCTTTAAGACTTTCAACTTGAGTGTAAAGGTCTCATCAGCTTGGGTTCATGATCAGTTAGTCAGGCAACTTCTGGTCTATAATATAAATGCCCGATGAGTTTCACAGACAAGATTGGTATATTGTTTTGGTTTTTTTTTTTTTTTAAGGCAGAAAAGAGATGAAAAGGCAGAAGTAAGAATGCAAAGACAGATGGGTGGTTTTGAAGTTCCTTTTATCATAGGTTTAAAAAAAAGGGGGATTTCCACAACACACCAGCTCCCAGAACTGTGTAACTTCTGATGTGTCACTGAGAATATCCTGAGAGAGGTAGGGAGAGGGAGGGAGCGGTGGAGGGAGGGAGGGACAGAGAAAGGCACACACAGAGACAGACAGAGAGAATGAACAAACCTGACTCATTTCAAATTTTTGTTTGATCGCATAGTATCTAAGCGCGCTACCCAATTTTAGATTGCTCTGATCTGTCACTATGGAGTTGAGGAGTCCAGTCTAAAACAATTATCTGGCATAAATTATATTTAACAGAGGTAATAAAACTAAATAGAAGAATTTTTTTCATGACCCTGGAATGGGTAATGATTTCTTAATGGGGTACAAAAAGCACAAACTATAAAAAAATTTTAAAAGATAGATAGGATTATATTAAAACTCAGAATACTGTTGATAAAAAGATATTATCCACAGTATGACAAAGCAGACTACAGGGGGAAAAAAGCATAGCATTTTATGATATACATTAAAACGTACATTTAAATGTTTTGAATAGTTTAATTGGCATGCATTAGTTGCTCATGGTACAGGTTTTGGGAGGACATATTCATACTAGTACACACTTTGAGCACATCCCTCACTGTACACCACTCTAACTTCCCTTTTTCCTTCCTCCTTCCCATCAGCCTCCTCTGTCTGCCCATGATATTTTACTTCTAATTTTATCTGTCATGATACTTCACTTCTACTTTCATGTTAAATGTACATGCATAACTTCATGCATCTGAATAAAAGATGGAATCCACAAGTGAGAATGGTCCTTTTGAAGCCAATTTAACTGATTTACCTCTAGCTGCATCCATTTTCTTGCATATATCTTTATCCATACTTTATTGACTGATACCTGGCTTAGTTCTAACACTTAGAATAGTGAATGGTGGTGTCACCTTGGTGTGTTGTCTTGGAGTACTTTGTGTAAGTACTCAGGAGTGCTCTGGCTATTCATATGGCCAATGTATGTCTGTGTGTTTGAAGAATATCTGTATCGATTTCAGAGTCCTTAGATTAGTTCACATACTCACTAGTAGTGATTAACTCTTCTCTCTTTGTATACATAATAAGTAGCATTTGCTGTTTTCTTTCTAAAACTTTATATTCTTTATGTATTTTTCCTCTGTGTGTGAGTGTGTGTGTGTGTGTGTGTGTGTATGTATGTATGTATGTATGAATGTATGTATAACATGTGCCTGGTGCCTACAGATGTTGGCAAATTGTGTCAGATCCCCTGGAGCTGGAGTTAAGATGTAGGTGCTGGAAGCCAAATCCAGGTCCTCTGCAAGAGCATTTGCCAGTTGCAGACTTGATTTCCTGAGTGACTGAAATCCTTTCCAGAACATTCCTACAGTCCCTTGCCTACATTTTACTCTAGTGGTTTTAGAGTTTCTGCTCTGCTGCTGAGATTGCAGGTGCGTGCTCAGCTTTCAGTATTTTCTGTGAGTGATGGTGAGTGATGGCGATCAGCATCAGGTACACGTGCTTGCGTGACAGGCACTTCACTGACAGCCATTTCCAAGTGTTTGCTGTTCCAGCCTCATTGCCATTGTTAACTGGGAGGAGGCGAGCATCCCTGATGGATCACGAGAAGGAAAAGGGGAAATCTCCGTGCTTAGGAGAGCACCTTTTGTGCACTACTGAACTCAGTGGGTATTGTGACTCACCCTCTAATACTGCCCTAACCCAGGAGAACAGAGTAATAC
This sequence comes from Acomys percivali, assembly GCA_907169655.1. Classification (NCBI taxonomy): domain Eukaryota; kingdom Metazoa; phylum Chordata; class Mammalia; order Rodentia; family Muridae; genus Acomys; species Acomys percivali. The sequence continues at coordinate 7,654,176 of OU015758.1, read as the reverse complement.
ACCAACTAAGTTCATTGTGAATTCATTTCGTAGAAGTGCACAGTATAACCATGAGAGTAAGTGCAGGGACGTCACTTAAGGTCATGAGTTTGAGACTGGCTAGCAATATAGCAAGTTATCATCCCTTTAAGGAAGAGGAAAAGAATAGTAAAAGTAAGTGTGACAACAGTGCGTGCGTGTGCATACATGCGCAGTCACACATACACAATCTGTGGTGGTAGTTTAGCTAGAGAGTTCCTTACATCAAAACTCAGCTTTTACATTTCATGCAGCAATGAAGCAAACATAAAGCTACTTGAACATTTTCTAACTAGCTTGACATTAATAGAAGTGCTCTCCGTTCCCCTAAGAGTGAGCTTAACCAAGTCCAAATAAGACTGTGCAAAGGAAATGCTCAAATCAATCATCAGAATGCTGTTCCCACCTGCCACAAGCTCCAAACTATTAAACAGGCCTAGTGGGGGGAATGATTGATCTGAGTGCTGAATTTCATGGAGCAAATTACTGATGAAAAGCTGCAAGGAAAAAAATTATTTCTGAAGGAGCATCACAGCAGGATTTGGGCTGTTAATCCTCCAAGAGTCTACTTCACATGAAAACTGTTGGGTTTTACAAGATGATTAGAAACCCCAGGCTGACGCCCTCAATTTGTCATTAATGAGTTGTACGTCCATGAGTGTTGCTTCAAATCTAAGAACTTGAAGGACGTGTCTGTGAAAAGGAGGACGTCTGGATGGCAAGAGGTGGTATTGGTTGCTGTTAACAACAAACGGTGGGGGATGCCTTTCCTCCATTTATTTTTTTTCCATATGTAACATTGTATTTTTTATCAAGGGGGCTGGAGACTGCTCAGTCACACAAGCATGAGACCCCAAGTTTGGATCCCCAGATACATAAAAAGCTAAGAGTGGCCATAGGTGTCTATAACACTAGCTCAGGCAGGAGGCAGAGACAAAGGTATCCCTGGAGATCATTGCTCAGACAGCCTACATAGTCCATGACCTTCAGCTTCAGTTTATAAAACAAGGTAGAGAGAAATAGAGGGAAACACCCAAGGGCACTCATACACACCCAAGGGCACTTACCTACCCCACACACAAACACACATTCGCACACACATACACACACACACACACAAAAATAATAATAATCTGCATGGATTAATGAGGACCAGATGATAGGATGCACAGAATTATCACAAAACACAGCACTGCCTGTCACTGCTGACCCTGGATCTGCCGCTAACAGCAAATGTGACCTCAGTGTCCCGCATTCGCATTCCCTGTTGTGTACCTGCCACCGACTTTGCAACTCATCCTCTAACAGCCTAAGGCAACTCCAAACAATTCTCCTCAGCTAGCTAAGTGTGCTTCCGGTTTTTCTGGGTGAACGTATTATTAATCTGAACTACGTGAAATGGCCCATATGTAGCAGCTACTGCTGAACTTCATACAGCCCAGCCAAAATATGAGATCACATGGTCTTAATTGAAATCACAGCTACTGTTAAGCCTTCGTGATAAGACTCATATTGTTACAGCCCTGGCTTAAATCTCTCTACCTAATGTGGGTGGGGCATCCGCTGGAAGTGCAATTCTGACTTGGCCAGCGCTGTTCTGATTGAGACCCTAGTGGTTTCGGTGCTCTTGAATTCAGTGAAAAATCTTCAACAAGGGCTGAAGGCCCTCAAAGCATATGAACTTGGCCAACCACATGGGCTCCTTCTAAGAGCTCTCCGTTTTATCACTTCTCATAATACAGCATGCTTCTGATTGTTTTGAGTAACACTAGAACCGGTCTTAGACAGTTTTGTATGGACATATAGTTTTACTTCCTCTGAGCATATATAGGAGAATCTGGGTTTTACTACCGCTGCACATTCTTGGCCAGTGTGGTCATTACATGTTGAGAGACTATTCCTAATACTATGTTAAGACTAGATGGTAGAGAACTTGCAAGATGGCTCAGTGGACAAAGGTGCTTGCTGCAAAGCCCGTTGACCCGAGTTCAATTCCCAAACCAACCACATGAAAGAAGAGGACCAAGTTCCAAAAGTTGTCCTTTGACCTTGACACATGTGCAATTGAATGAGATAAAAGTGTAATTTTTTTTAAAAGCACAAGAACAGACTGAGGGGCTGGAGAGATGGCTCAGTGGTTAAGAGCACCACCTGCTCTTCCAAAGGTCCTGAGTTCAATTCCCAGCAACCACATGGTGGCTCACAACCACCTGTAATGAGATCTGGTGCCCTCTTCTGGCCTTCAGGTGTACATGCAGACAACACTGTATACATAATAATAAATAAATCTTAAAAAAAAAAAAAAAAAGAAAGAAAGAAAAGACTGAAATTGGCAGTGGATGGGTGCTGGGAAACCAGTTGGAGACTATTAAGGTGAGAAAGGCAAGAGTGACTTCAGCGGAAACCTGGCAGCCCAAGTGACAAGAGGCGATCTAGTTCTGCAAGAACACTAAAGAGAAAGTTCACTACTCTTCTAGACTGGATGTGAGGTGTGAGTCTGTGATGTTGTGTATAAGAGGAGTCACTGAACAGTCCAAGATTTTTGTCCCGATGGACTAAAATGTAGAGGTTCCAGTATGAAGAAGAAACCACTGGGCAGGTGCGGGTGTGAGGAGGAAAGCCAGGGTGGGTTGTTAGTGGGTTGTTAGTAGGAGACGCCCGTGGTGCACAGTCTCTGGGGTTTAGAGAGCTGTGAGCTGCAGATGTGTGGTTTCTAAGGTGATATATCGAGCCAGAATCAACTCAGATTCTTTTAAACCGAGGCCACAGCCTCATCGTTAGCATTTCAACCTTTCATAGCTCCTATTTATTGCTTGCTTTGAAGTAAATTCTCCAGTTGTATAAAGAAATCCCCTTGGAGCATTGGCCTCTCTGTTCAGAGACACATACAATTTCATGGTAAGCAAAAGCTCTGAACTCAGAGCTCTGGTCTTGCCCAACAGAGAAGGTATTTTATTCTATCTGCAAGTGTATTTTCTCCAGTGTCCACCTTGTTCAGCAATGATCATGACTATCAATCGCACTCCATTTTGGCACTCCATGGCTCACCCTCATTGCTCTTGGGCGCTAAGGACTTTCTTCTAAACTGTACTAGTTTTCTATTGCTGTTTAAACAATGCAACACAAACCTAAAACGGCACAAGTTTACCTTACGTCTCTGAGTGTGGGGGCCCCCAAGGCAATCTCAAGAGGCTCAACTCAGTGTTAGAAGGACTGCACTGCCTTCTAGAGGATCCAAAGAAGAAGTGCTCTCCTCACCTTTTCTAATTTCTAGATGCCAGCTGCATTCTTTGCCTCTTGGCCTCAGCTCTCTGTCTACAAGGCAATCCTTCTTCCTATGAAAAGCGCCCTTGCAGAACCCACCTGGATAACTCAGACAAACATCCCCACTGAAGAATCAGCTGCTTGATCATTTTTATCTCATCAACATCTTCACCTTTTGTCATATAGGCGGACATATTCAGTGGCTCCAGGGATTGGAAATGGGGGTGGGGGGCACAGGAGTGGGCGGGGGGGAGGTTATTCTGACGACTAGTGTTTGTGATCTATGGCTCTGAGCATAAAGCCTGAAAAGCAGAAGCACTCCATAGATGTGAACCAATCAACAAATGCACCTTTCAATGCCCGGCCCTGGGGTTTTCCCTTTGTTAAGTAGCACACCTGGCCAGCTCACTTCTGAAGAGTTTAAAATTAGCATCTCTCTGAGGGTTGGTATGTGGCAGCAGGAAAGCCTGAAAATGAAGCAATATTCCATTCCTGGTCTGAATATTGCCACCTGTATCTTAGCACGCAGAAGACTCTCCTCTTGAGCTGCATCCCAGGATATGAGAAGTATCGAGTTTAAGGCTGTGGAGGACATTGGGATGGAAAGGTACGTTGGTCAGGCTGGATTCTTGCTCCTGAATTCTACCTACCAGTGTTGAAAGTTCCTCCACCTTACTCCTTGTCAGTCCAGAGAACCGAAAGGAAAGAGTTTATTTACCCTTCCGACCAGAGCTACCACTGAAATGAGTTCCAAGTATATTGTCAAGAGCCTGTGTAAGTTTCAAAGTCAGGGCATCGAAGCCTGGGAACAGAACAGCGAAACTCCTTGACTGCTCTCTTCCTGTAGCACTTCACTTCCTCCCTGATAAGATTTATTTATTTATTTATTTATTTATTTATTTATTTATTTATTTATTTATTT
>OU015758.1:7621937-7633599 GCA_907169655.1 Acomys percivali | reverse complement strand
AAAAACTTTCCTAGAAAACAGAAAACAGAAAAAGATTATAGCTTTTTGGAGGGACAGTTTTCCTGAACATTTCACTAGTAGACTAGGGATCTGGTAAAAGTAGGTGCAAAAAGTGAGTTGTTTGGCACCAACCTTTAGTCTCACTTTAGTGTCGACAGATGTTTAAGAAAACCATTCTTTAAACTGTTAGGAAGCAGCTCTGTCCTCCCAAGTGCCTGCTGACAGGTTAAAATTGAGCAGTATTTTTTGTCCCTTTTCAATTTAGGTAACAGGTAAAATAAGTTCCTTTGTGCCCGACAGGATAATTCATTTTCATCACTCCATAAAAGCACTCAGCTCTTGGACAGCCTGCGGTGTGACAACGTTGCAAGCCAAAGGGAAATAGGTAGGTAAAGAGCAGAAAAGACATCCTCCTTGGCCAGACTGTCACTTCCCCTTCAAAATGCATGCACACAGCGGTGCTCAAGAAATAAAATAAAATAAAATGAAATGAAATAAAATAAAATAAAAGCGTTTCAAATGAGCAACCGACATCAAACATGCTGCGGCTCCCTGTATCATCCTGTTCAGAAGAGATGAAATATAAAATCAATACCAGTGTTGCACAGAGGGAAAACATCCTGAATACAATGATGAGAGGACGGATCTCTCTGTGCTTCCACTTTGCTACCTTAGGCCTCCAAAGCGTCACTCTGGCTAAGGCTGAAGGGGAAAGTGAGGTGTGAGGTAACTCAGCAACTGCCCCCTTCACCTGCTTCAGTCATTTGCAAGAAAAACAAAATGATGAAAAAGGCAAATGAATAAAGCCCTACCTGAGACAAGCTGAAGCTCAGAGGAAGGAAACACAAGGCTGCTTTGAATTTAAAAAGAAAGAGACTACTGCAAAACAAAACCCAGAGATCATCAGTGCAAACGAAGTTTTCCGCTTGACCTCATGTGGCTTAAAATATTGATTAGATTCAAAGGTTGATTCAGAAAAAAAATATTGAAATGATGCTCATATGGGTACACTATGATACTGCACTGACCCTGTAGCTCACCCATATGAATTAACCTGATGCGTTAAAGAGCATTAAAGTGCCACATGACAGGCATTGCTCGAGGATGGCGCTTCTCACAAAGCGCCAGGCTTTGGAGAACGGAAAGGCTTTAGCTCTCTGTAGCTTATTAAACTTTAATGTCATTATGAATCACTTGGGGATCCTGTAAAAGTCAGAAACTTGCTCAGAAGATTCTAATGAGACCCCCTGTCCTCAGGATATTGGTGTGACTGGCATCAGGCTACACATTGAGTTACAGGCATTAACCCCATGGATTTCTCTTCTTTCCGGAACTAACTCTGTGAATTTCCAAACAGCATGGAAGTCAAGTGGTTACCAGGACCTTGTGCAATTACCAAAACATGGACACGCAAGTCTCATATAAAATGAAGAAGCATTTGCATAATGCCTCATGCATCCCTGCATAAGTTTTAAGTACACTTCAGATGATTTATAACACTAGTGCCATGTAAGTGTTGTGGAAGCAGCCAGTGAGTTTTGTTATTTATGGAATAATAACAGAAATGTCTGACTTTAGAACAGATACAAGAGTTCTCTGAATTTCAAATTTCTGTGACTCTATGGAAACAAATCCCATGGGCAAGGAGGAGGCGTCCGTCCTCATCTGAATGTGCAGTGCGTGTAACCTGAAGGATGAAAATGGAAATCTCTATGTTTATGATTGTGTATACCAAGCTACCATGCAAAACAGCAGATGTCTTCTCTCTGTGTCCTCTGACGGTTACATTATAGCAACAGAAAAGCAGTTCAATGATTGGAAGGAGATTCTCAATCAGAAAACCAGCTAAGGACCAAGAGTTAAGTTTTAAAATAGTTTCTAGAATTCCTTTACCTAGGGCTAGGAGCGGGGGGTGAGGCGGAGTCCCATCTGATATGAACATTGAAATGGAGACTTGGCTTTTGAAAGACTCATTAGCATGGAGTGTCAAGTGTCAAAAAAAATCAAAATTGGCTACATAGGGAGGTAGGGAGGATCTGGTAAGAATCAAGAGAGGGGAAAATATTATCAAAATATAATGTATGAAAAATTAAAGAAAAGGCCATACATTTGCCAGCCTTCCTATAACATCAGTAACAATCATGCTGAGAATAAAATCAAGGCAACAATCCCATTTATAGTTGGGAAAAAATAAACACTTGGAATAAAATTAATGAAAGAAGTAAAAACAAAAACAAAATAACTTCTATGATGAGCTTTAAAACATAAAAGAAAGAAAAATAACAAAGACACCTTGATGGAAAGACTAGCTTACCAAAAGCAATCTATAGATTCAAAGAATTTCCCATCAGCATTCCAATACCATTCTTTAGAGAAAAGAAAAAAATATTAAAATTCACATGGAAGTCCCCCAAACCACCTACAGGCAAAATAATCTTGAAGGGGAAAATCTTAAATTGTAGTGCAGAGCCACAGTAACAAAAACAGTGGAGCACTTGCCCAAGAACACATGTAGAACAGAGGAATAAAATAGAAAATCCAGAAATAAACACACATAGCTCCAGCCACCCTTTTTTTTTTATAAAGTTTGGAAAAATGCATATTGAAGAAATGATAGCCTCTTCAACAAATGGTGCTGAGGAAACTGGATAGATGCAATTACATCCTTATTTCTCACCATGTGCAAAAAGCATCTCCAACTGATTAAAACAACTTAATGTAAAACCTGAAACCCGAGAATTCTTAGTAGAAAAAAAAATAGGGAAAATACTTCAAGATACAAACAAGCAAAGAGTTTTTCAATAGTAGTCCAGTCACTCAGGAAGCAAGGATGACAGTTGACAAGTGTGACCTCGCTAAATTAAAAAGCTCCTGTACAGCAAAGAGTTAACTAAGAAAAGAGACTGATTCTCTGTACAGAATAAGAGAAAAAAATTTCCCTAACTATACATCTGACAAAAAAAAAAAAAAAAAAAAAAAAAAAAAAAATAAACTATAAAAAAAACTGAAAAAAAAAAAACTAAAGAACTCAAAAATAAACAACCCAACCAATAAATGGGCTAATTTAATGGATAGACAACACTCAGACGATGAGGACTTACTGTGTAAAGGCGCTTGCTGTCAAGTGTGCTGACCTGAGTTTGATCTTTCTGTGCCACACATGGTAGGAGGAGGGAACCAACTCCTCTGATACGCATGTGTGCACACCTATACACCTAAATAAACCACAAAATAAAGCAACAAAGATTTATTTTATTGGTGTTTGTGAATGCGTGTGTGCGTGTGTATGTGTGTGCATGTGTGTGTGCACATGTGTGCAGGTGTGCAGGTGTGTGCGTGTGTGTATGTGTGTGTGTGTGTGTGTGTGTGTGTGTGTGTGTGTGTGTGTGTGTCTGTGTGGCCATGAATGACAGATGAGAGCATCAGATCTCTGTGATCTGGAGTTACAAATGGTGATTGGCTGCCTGACATGGGTGCTGGGAACTGAACTTGTGTCCTCTGGAAGAACAAGTGTTCTTACCTGCTGAGCCATCATTCCAGCTCCTGTCTGCAATACCCTGAATAAATGCTAGGGACGACTTAATTACATTACTAACAGTCCTCAGGTAGTTCTGGTGAAGAACCAAAATACTAGCTTTCTAAGTCATGCTGCAAATCATTTTGGTATTTTTAAAGTGAGTTAGTTAATTAAGAAATTTCCATATCTTTTTGTATTAATCAGGGTTCTCTGGAGGAACAGAATCAATATCAGAATATACACATATACATGTATATATACATATTTTTCTTTATTAATTCGTTTTAAGCTGAAATGGTAACAATGGCTCTCTCACACTTGAAAGGCTGAGAACCTGGTACCTGCTCAATCTATAAGGTCAGATGTTAGCAATTTTTCAATCTGGTTCCAAGAACCTGGAGAGGGCTAGAGAGCCACTGATCTTTAGACACTGATCCAAGCCCCAGGGATATTGACTCCTGATATCAGGGAAATAAATGGCAACATCAAGAAAGTAAACAAAACGATAGCATGAGGAGGGAAAGCCAGGGATCAGAGGCAAATAAACCACCCGCCCTCCAATTAGCTAGGCTGCTTGCAGAACGTGCTGCCGGTGTGGGAGTCTTGTCACATGGACAAGGGCCATCAGGACATCTCGCCAACTAAGGCTCCCTACTCATGCGATTCTAATGTTTGTCAAGGTGACATTGAAACCAGCCATCACATCTATATGGACTAAGTGAAAAGAATGATATGAGGGTTTGAGCTTATTTCTTGGGTTGTGAGGCCCAGTTGTGAACTCTTTTTAAAATCCAGAAATAAATGAGAGACATTCTGGGAGCTTGGCATCGTTCTTGCTACCTTATGGAAACACAACGTTTAGACATTTATGGTGCTTCTCTCTGATCTCCAGTTAACGTTTGTCAGTCAGAACCACATGATGTTTCCAACAGGATTATTTGCAGCCCAGAATTACTATCAATGGAAACCTTATCTTGTTACATTATTTTTCTGTGTTTGGTCTTCTGATATGTATACATATGTGTATGTATATATGTATACACACATATATGTATATGTATATCTGTGGTGTGCTTTTCAGAAGTATTTGTTTACCACTGCCTAATCAACTCAGCAAATGCTTTCTTTCTCACCTAATATGGAGAATATCACTTTGTTGGGAACTAAAATAGGCATTCTTGACTGTCTCTACAAAGATTGAAATTGGTCCCCAAATAGTAAACAGAACTTAGTTCTATCTGACTGCAGTGTGAAAAACACCAAATTCAGCAGGAGCTACTGAATGTTCTTAATGTGTTACTTATGTATGTGGTTGCTATGTGGGAAAAACGCAACATTCATCCAACTAAAAACGGTTCTAGTTGGATTAATAGATGGCAATTCAAACAGATACATGCTATATTTGATTATATGATGAAACAGGAAGAAAATACTGGGAAAACCTGCTGAGCTTTCTCCCTCCTCAATATCAGTTCTTGACAAACTAAACTTATTGTTCAGCAAAGCTATTATTTTCCTTTGAATAAGAGGTCCCTCCCCCAACATTGCATCCTTGCTTTTTCGATACAATTTCTGGACAGAGATTTTTATATTCATCCTATTAACTTTATATTGCTTAAAGTAGCAGAAAAGCCAGCTTCTTATATATAGAAAATATAAACTGTAAAATTCTACATTGCACCATTAGATGTTACTGCTTTCATATTTAAGTTGAATCCTTCACTTAGTGGATCCAATGACTTGATACTGTTAACTTCATCGGAAGCAGCTCAAACTCACTCTATCCCAGTGGCTCGCAACCTTCACAGTGCTGTGACCCTTTAATACAGTTCCTTATGTTGTGCTGACCGCTCCCCCCACCCCTGCAGCCACAAAATTTCTGTTGCTTTTTCATGATTGTGATTTTGCTACTGTTATGAATCATAATGTATGTATCTGCATTTCTGATGGTCTTTGGAGGTCATGACCCACTGCTTGAGAACCGTTGCTCTAATCACCGAAACCAAGATGGTTCTGGTATGTAAACCTGTAATTTAAGAAGAATGCCTCTGTGTAGTTTCTGAGGTCACACACTAATGCTTGGTGGTCAGCGCTCTTGGGGAGTAGGAGGTTTCCTAAACCACATGTAGTGCCTGAATCACATCTCTGATGACCCACTCCCCGCTGCTAGCATGTAGGGCAGCGTGCTGCCCAAGCTATGCCAATTCAGAGTGGTTAATATGCTCAGCACCATGTAATTTTGATGATGGCGTTCTTCCAGTAACCCCAAAACTGGAAAACAAATCTGACACTTTGTGCGATGGATCATAGGCTGTACATTATGCCAGTCTTAAATAGAACCATGACCCATTCCCTCAGATGTCTGAACTTCAGATGCCAAGCCTCTTGGTCACTGGATTTTGTTGAATTTTTTTTCTTAAATTCTTTCATTGTTTGCTTGGTGAGCTTTACATGTAGCCAGCTACAAAGGGCCTCCATCTGAGGCTCATCCCATTCGTTCCTCTAAACTCCATTTAAACACGACGATTGTCGCACATGAAAAGTGATAAAGCTCTGGTTATCCTATTAGGTTCCGTTTGACCGCACAACTTTTGAGGTTTGTTTTTTTTTTGTTGTTGTTGTTTTGTTTTGTTGGGTTGTTTGTTGTTTTTGTTTTTGTTTTTGGTGCTAGAGCGCAAACCTGGGCATCACGCAGGCTGAGTGCTTGTGCTATCTCTAAGCTACACTCTGAGCCCCTGACTTTTGTTAATGACCCCTGATGCTCCCTGCCCTCGTCCACTGAGGTTGTTGAAATTCTTCTCCAACTCAGCTGAGCCAACTCCTCTTGGGCCAATCAATACCTAATCCATAGTAGCAAGGGACCAATAACCTTAGGCCACCAACAAGTGAGGCCAAGAGTCTCTGCTATACATTTCATATGAATTGCATGAAAGACCCCTCAGTATCTACAGAGGTATTGTTAAAATAGTTAGTTTCGATTTGTGGTACTCTTAATATCTTCCCAGGCTAGTGTCCTTGCTCCAAATTTCAGATTGTCTGATGTAGCTATTGATTCTGGTCTTGTTCTTGCCTGTTCTTTGCTCAGGAAGGCTGGTTTGTGCCCTTCGTACCTCTAGCTCTGTCACGGATCCCAGCTATTAAAGAAACAGCTGCACTGGGGCTCCATAGGGGTATTCACATGTCACAAATTTGACTATACACTGAATATCCTATGCATTAGATATAAAAATTTGCCTATAACCAAGATTAATTTAAGGACAGCCTTGCTCGTCATACACTGGGCCATTGGCTGCCCTGGGCAGTAATCCTTTAATGGCTGACCCAGTTCAATCTCCATCTTCAAGTGCCTCTTCAATACTCTCCTGTCTAATTTCAACATCTTATGATATTTTCTCTTCAAGCCCTTCAAAAAGACAAAAAAGAAAAAAAGGAAATGCAGCTTCTGAATTCAAGATTTGGTATGGCATAACTTGTAAACGAAATTTTAACATGTGTTTCTAATTCATGCAGTGTCGGTCACTGTATCTTCATACCGATGGAGGAACATCCTCCACCCCCAGGAAGTATGATCTTGCTGAGTGCGAAGCTGGGGAAACTACTTGTGTATTTGGAGCTTCTGGTACTGGGAAGGTTAAGGGAAATGAAAAATATTTAAAGCCTTATTCGGACTATCTGTGGAAAGTAAAGTGACTATAACAATATCAGGATATGAGAATAATATGGCCAGAAAGCAGAGACCCTTCAAATGCCTACAGTCAAAAATAATGACAGCAGCTCCTTAGATGTTGCCACCAGAGGCTCTGCCATTAATTACATCATTAAGGTATACATTTCCTAGATAAAGTTAAAAAAAAAAAGTATCCAAATAGGAGGCAACAAATCTCATCTATAACATATAGTCAAGTGTTCTTCCCCAGGGAAGAGCCACACCATAGGTTACACAGCATCAGTGCCCATCCCTGAAATCATATAAGAAACATTATAGGGCCTGAACAGGTCATAATTATATGTTTAAGAATACACATGCATGCATGCGTGCATGAACGTGCACACACACATGCACACCACTTTTTAAAAAGAGGCCACAAATTTGTAAAAGAGCAGGACAAGGAGGACATGGAGGCCTTGAAGGGAGAGAAAAAAAGGTAGATGATATAATCTTATTTTTATTTTTAAAAATTAATATATTTTAAAGTGTTCATTTACATTATTTTCCTTGTCATTTTAGACTTATTTATTTCAACTAACTCATTTTCTTTTACAGTTCATAAAGAGCATTCTGGTGACATTTCAATATGAGAGTGGCAGCTCTAAAAAATTAAGTATTCAAAGTACAGTTTTAGAATGAAAAGCTGTTCTTACACTAAAATGATACATCATCAATATTTATACATATAAATACATCAATATATACTGACTTTTGTATAATTATAATAAACATTGGTATTCAGGTAAAAAGGCTACAATTTGGCATGCAACTGAGATGAACACATTCCTTTCATTAAAAAAGAAAACTAATTTATCTAATAAACTAAAGGTAATTCCAAACTGCTAAACATCTAACTTTAAGATGAAAAGTATCTTTTAAATTATACTATATATAACTTCTGTGACTTCTTATGACACTATATGGCAATGAACATGAACTTTCATTCCAAAGACTTTCCTTTAAAATGTTGAGTTTATTTTTAATCATATCTATATGTACATTTTTGTGTGGATATGTAACACACGCGTGCAGGTGCTCACAGAGACCAGAAATGGGTACTGGTTACCATGGAGCTGGTATTTCAGATGGTGGCAAGCTGTCCAACATGGATTCTGAGGCATGAACTCTGGTCCTCTGTAGTAGTAACAAGTGTTCTTAACCGATGAGTCACCTCTGCAGCCCCGGCCAAAAGTTCTCATTGGGAAACTCTGGAGTTTGTCCATGACTACTAATTATGCTAAATGGCTGGGAAAGACTGAAATCTATATGGAGGTGTTCCCTCCAAGCTTTTAAACGTGCACCTTAGTTCAATGATGGAGGCATTTGTGAGTCTAGACTAATACACTAAGAGTTAGTATTCTTTGAATAGTGTTCACTCCCCCCAAAATAATTTCCTAACTCTTTATATATGTTAAAAATTAGGCAAGCAATTATGTATGCTTGTCTGTGAGTAGGAATGAGACCAAAAGGTTATAGGAGAAATCATATGTATGCATATTTATATATACATATTGTATACTCACAAATATATGAAAATTTCTCTTCCCTTAAGCAGTTAATGACTGTTGTGAAAAAGTTGAAGCCGTTGCAGAAAATTTGGGCACATAAACAAAAGCTAAATTGTGTGGTTTAAACTTCAAACAAAGTAGGAGTTCAAAGAGAGGAACGAATGTGGGTTGTAGCTTCTTAGGGAACGCTGTGGTGAGGGAGACTTAAGACTTTATTTAATACTGTTGTGCAGGGCTGAATACGCTTACGAAACTTCCCTTAAAACATGAAGACCTTCCTCCCTGGGGGAATAAACTAATGAAACCATGAGCAGGGTAATTTCGACCAACTTCTCAATTGGATTGACAGGCATGACACTATGAAACAGGATGACACATTCTCAGTCCGTACAGCTTCTGGAAATGTGCAGATGACCCTGAAAGAGGAAAGCTGTTGTCTAGAGGCCAGCCAATCATGTGGGATCAAGGCCAGGGATGAATGAATTGCAGATGTCAGAGTAAGTCCCCACAGTGTGCATTCTTCTTTTAAGCGGGGCAGGCATAGGGGAAGGGGACAATTGGACCTTGAGGGTGGATTGTCCTCCCAGATATTTGGATGACTGCTTTTCTTGGGCTTACTGCGATTGCATGAGGCCGTTGGATTGCCCCTAGCCATTGATGTTTACGTGAAATGGCATATGTACTTCCTCTATACTGTATTAAGCTTTAAACTCTAAGGTGATGATTGAGCCGCTGCATGAAGGACAGCTACCTTGAAAAGCTACCCAGGACTGTGCATTCCTAAGACTAAGAAGGACAACTACAGGCAAGGAAAAGCACATGGCCCCGTGCTGATATTTGTCCCCCAAAGTCACTTCCAAGGGCATGTGGCATAGACTAAAGCCACACCTCCCATGTTTCCCCCTTTACCACTGTGGCTTCGTATCTCAGACTTAGATCCTCGATCCACTCGACACCTGCTTCATGATGCACAGTTTGTCTCTAGCTTCGTCTTTTTCTGATTGAATAAACAGTCGCCCTCCCTGTCCTGATGATTAAAACATCACCTATGCCTCAAGGGTTTGGGAATATCACCTTTTATTAACAGTATGCTATCCTTTTGGATGATTTTTTTTTTTAATCTCATTGCTGATATTCTATTGAGGTGCCAGTCACCAGAGAGTGTCACGAAAGGGCACCAGCGTGTAAACAGCCATAAATAATTGTGATGACTGCTACTCATAACATGCTTGTTTATTTCTGTCTCTTGTGTGTCTACCTCTGTCATGGGAAGAGGAAGAGGAAAGCAGGCAAAAATCAGTCTAAAGTTTTATTGGGATGATATTAAGTTTATAAATCAACTCTGGGTAACTGGCAGGTTTATGAGGCTGATTTGTCAGAATCAGAACAAACAATGCCTAGTTTTCAAGCTTATTTTTGTGTCTTTCAGGAATGCATTCTAGTTTTGTCATGATAAGATTTGCATATTTCTTATTAAATATACTTTTCAATGTTTCGTCTCATTTTTTGTTATTGTAAATGAGATGTTCTTTATCATTTTATGTTCAAGCTGATTGCCATATGTCAATCTCACATATCCTTATATGTTACTGTATTCTTTATTGTTCAATTTACCCTTATTGTTGAAGGGGTTTTATAGTAGATTCTCTGGTATTTTTCCAAGAATGTGACTATACTGTGCTGAATGAGGAGAAATGGATCTACTCTTATATAAAGATATTTGGCACTATCTAACAAAACTACATATGTACTTCTTAAGACATAGAATTTTCATTATTATGTAATTTGTTGTCCAAATATATCTCTAAAAATTTTAGAATACTTACACACAAGGCTATTCCTTGCAGTACTCTGTTGCTGTAAAATGTTGGCAACAACATTGCTAAAAAAACAATGCTTATTTTAAAATAAACTGCAGTGCATCTGTGAAATAAAGTACCAAGCATCTTTACAAAGGAATAAAGCAAAGAGATAAGCTGATTCAGAGATCTTCCTCTTATTTAAGAAAGAAGAAGAAAGTATTTGATCCATTGTGGGGGAAAAAAATGATGGCAGAGGAGATAAGTCAGGGACAAATGTGATTGCTTCCCTAAAGGAAGAAAATAAAGGCTGAGGGCAGAAAGCATGAAGGAATGGCAGATGGGCAGCGTGACTGTTCCTCTATGTACACTGGATGTACAGTTTTCACTTCTGAAACTATACTAATATTTTCCTTACTGAAAATTAAAAGAATAAAATGTTCAAGCCAGAGAAAATCAGAAAGCTAAAAGAAACATCTATGAAATGGAGGCTAAACAAAGCAAAGCAAACATTTCAAAAGAATCGCCTCAGTCCTGAGTGAGTAGAGAAGATAAATAAAGCCTCTTCATAAGAGATTTAAGGAGCATGCTCTTAGGGGAAATGCAGAAGGGCTTCTAAGCAAGTGTTGAACTCTCCTGAGTAGGTGGCCCTGGTGAGACATGAGTTGGCAATCCAAAACAATCATATTCTAGATTCAGCAAACAAATCATTATACTGCTGATAACGGTAACCAAGTTTCTCACTTTTGAAGAGTTACAAATAAAAGAAAACGAGCTCTGTTGTAACATATTGGTAATGGAAGTGGTATTATAGAATCATGGGTTTTTTGGATAAAAATAGGCGGTAGATAGATAGGTACAGAGAGACAGGGAAGGATGATGGCTAGGAAGGAAGGAAGGAAGGAGGGAGAGGATGGGGAGGAGAAAGAGAAGGAGAGAGGGAGGGAAATGTAAATCCACAGCATGTCGGTAAGTAGGTGAGTATATAGAAGATAATTGATAGATTAGATAGATAGAAGATAGATAGATAGATAGATAGATAGATAGATAGATAGATAGATAGATATATGATATGGAGAGACAGAGAGAGAGAGAGAGAGAGAGAGAGAGAGAGAGAGAGAGAGAGAGA
>OU015758.1:7582621-7604491 GCA_907169655.1 Acomys percivali | reverse complement strand
ATATATATATATATATATATATATATATATATATATATATATATATAGAGAGAGAGAGAGAGAGAGAGAGAGTGTTTGTGTGCATACACAGGCATGTGTATGAACACATATGTGCATGTCTGTGTGCATGCCATAACATGCACACAGAGAAGAAAGAACAAGTTTCTGTAGTTCCCTCTTTCTGCCTTTATGTTGGTTGAGGAGGTCAGACTCAGGCCATGGGGCTTGGCTGCCAACATCTTCACCGCTGAGCCATCTTTCCACCTACATACTCTTTCTTAAAATGACAATGCCCTGAAGTAAGCATATATAAACCAGACTGTCAATTTTATAACCAAGAAATTTCATTTTTTCCATTCAAATAGATAAACGCTTAAAAAAAAACTGATTTCAAAATTAATGGGTTACTGGGAATTCAAGCTCTTCAAATACTGAGGGTGAGAGTGTAAATTTCTGTGACCTCTTTAAGAACATAGGCTGTTAGAAATGTGAACTTGGGTTGGAGAGATGGCTCAATGGCTGAGGAAATTTGTTACTATTCCACAGGATCTGGATCAAGTTCTAACACCCACACGGCAGCTCACAACCACCTATAATTCACGTTTCAGGAGACCTAGTGCCCTCTCCTGCCTCTGAGAGTACCAGGCATGCATGTAGTACAAAAAAACACATACAAGCAATACAACCATACACATGGAATAAAGATTTATAAAATAAAGATTTTTTTTTTAAAGGAAGAAGATGAAGAAATAAGTGAGCTCTGAACTCCACCCTGATGCTGGTCAAGGGAAATAACGCATCAATAGCTACGGATGTAGGTAACGAACATGGATCAGAAGTAATTGGATAAACTATCAAATAGCACGTCTATAAATAGAATACCCTGAAAATTTCAAACTCAAGAAGCGGATTTATATATATTTATTTGAACAGATGAATACACGCTGTGTGTTCTTCTCTGGGATATGTAGGATAATATATATAATAGCCCAATCTTGTTTGAAAAACATGTAAATTAGTGAGCAGACTAGGAAGAGAGCTTTTCCATATTGTCCAGAGTGTTTGCATTGGCATTAGCACAGGAGTGCAGTGCAAGAAAGCTGCAGCAACAAAGGAAAGGAGGTGTCTGGTTCTAATTTACCTTTTTATTATTAAACTGTTAGAATAAGCAACCATTGCTCTGTACTTCAAACTTAAGAGTAAGCAGGAACCATTTCCCTCCCTTGGCCCTCACTTAGCTGGCACAGGTGAATTGCAGAGTGGAAGTTTTACACTCTGACATGCAAAGAGGTGAGCTACTTGTTGTTTGGGGGGCATGGAGCATCCAACCCCCAACATGCACACACAAACCCCACAGGCTATCAAAAGTGTAGGGTCCCTCCCCCCCTCAAGGAACACAGTGCTGGTAATTGCTTATCTTGCTTGCTTATCATCCACTGTGGAGAAGGTTTCAAAATATACACCTGTCAATTCTCACTGAAAAATAAGGAAGAGGCAACCATGTAAGGTAAACAGAGCAAGCCCATTTCAGGAACAATAGGAAATCCGTGGTATCTAAAATTGCACATTAGGCAAACATATGTCCTGGTTCTGTTGAAATCAGAAGTGGGACAAGAAGAACCCAGTAAGTATATTTGAGTCCCGTCTAAAGTAGTTTTCCTTCCTGACTCATTAGATCTAATTTTCCAAGGTAAATTCTAAAGCAAGGCTGCTGCTTCTTCAATGGCACATGCTGTGTGAGGATTCCTTGGAGGCTAAGAATGTGCCTAGGAAGTGGATGCTATCTACTTCTGCAAAGAGCAAGTCAAAACAAGGCTGAAGAGAAAACAGATTCGCATTCATCTGCTAGCGTTTTGGCTCAGAATTATTCATGTCACCCGTCCACTGCTGCGTCACCAGCTGAACTCCAGGCCAGCATTAAGGCTACAGTGTTTGGGGTGAGGGTTGGGGGAGTCAAACAAGTCACACAGAGGTCAACAGACTGTGAAAATCATACATCCCTCCTAGGCCACCTCTTAAAGGGTGAGGGTCGTGCTGACACTTTACAAAAAGGAGATCTCCATTTGCCGCAAAAGATGAACAGTCTGAGACAGCCAGGGATGAGGTGATGCCCAGCTTGTGTGCTTACATGGCACTTATCAGATTTCTGACCTAGGAACCCTAGGGTACTCCCAACAACATACAGAGAGGGGCAGAAACTCAATTCCATAACAATTGCAGCTCAGGCCAGCACCCTGGTGTCTAAGAGGACCACTGTTTTCCGTTTCATAATTCAGAATTCTCTATCATTCCAGTGAGGCATTTTGTTTGGACTCCAGAGAACTGTGATGTCACTGAACTCAGACCCCACAGAAGGCAGCCCAGCAATGCAATAATGCCATCTAAGACAGACAGACACTTGTCTGTTTGCTAAGGTGCCCAAGTGTTTGCTGACACTCACAGTAATGTTGTGCGGCTCAGAACTTTGCCCTTCTTAGTTGGAAATCTTCCTTGTACAAAGTTAAACTCACTCTTCCTGTGTTCCCAGAAAACAGTGGAGAATTGTTGGTCATCGTGCAGAATGGGTATAGCTTATGAATGGAATCACAACCAATTAAAGTATGAAAAACTAATTTATTCTTGTGTCAATCTAACAGCCTCATACCTATCTTTACTTTTCATATTTGGGATTATGTTTACATTGTACTCAATATTGGATCACTGAGATAATTAGGTAAAAATATAAATTTTACCTAGCCTTAAATAAACATGAAAACTTTGTTATTGGTGTTATTATTACATTTATTGTTATTATTGACCACAGACATGCTCTCCTGAATTCCAATCCATTTAACTTTCCTAAAGTCATCACAGTGAAAAGGGTTTTTTATATATTTCTTGGTTTTGCATCTTTTTTTATGTGTTGAAGATGAAGCCCAAGATCTTGTGCATGCTAAGCAAGTGAGGCAACTGGCCTCTAGCCCCATCCCTTAGAATTGTTTGTCTGTTTGCTTGCTTGTCGGTCTGTCTTGTTTATAGACACAGTATCTCACTTTGTAGGCCAGGTAGACCTAAAAATCACTTGACAACCCAGGTGGGTCTCACAATCATACCAGTTTCTCTGCCTCAGTCTCCTAATTCTGGGAGTATTGGCATTGGCCCATCACATAGACTCCTGGAATTAATCATCTCTTGGAGCAATGATACTAGAGCAATATCTACATGGGTGGGCTGCTCAGGACTTCCTCTTTATCCTGTGTCCCTGCATCTCAGGTGGTATGACATTCCAGGCTGCATTTCCAACAGGAAAATATTTTACACTTGTACAGTGTTTCTTGCCCAAGTGTGAGAAAAAAATGTCTTACATAGCAGAGCTAACACGTGCACAAGAGATTTTATGGACATTTACTTATGGCTATCCACTGAAGAACCCCCTCCTAGGCCACAGTTTTCCCATGAAGCTGAACTTCATAATCTCAAGCACAGTGTATCTTACTTTAAATGTGAAACTAATTGAAAGCAAGTAACTGTCCTCTCCATGTATCTGACTGTTTTAAACGACTTCGTAAGGCAAAAAAATGCAAGATGTTGAGATTATTTTCTTTTCTTTAAAAGAGAACACAATGGCCATCGATGGATGAACACTTGTAGCCACTGATTCTTGGAACTCTGACCAGCTACGAGTCTCTGAGTTAACCACAAGTCACAGCAATAAGAGGCTTTTCTGGCCAAGGTTGAAATTAGCACAGACCTACGGGTATAAACATAAATATTAAGACAGCAGTTTGACAATGTGGCTGTTTGGGGGAAACCAAAAGTAGGTTCCTCCCTGGGTCCTGTGAGCCTGTCAGTGACCAACTCCCAATATGGTCAGCACTAATTGGAGTCAGAGGCTATAAATAATAACAATAATTTAAAAGGAAGACATAGAGCCAATAAGGAAATGAGTTGGTGGATCCCAGGAGTAATTGGAGGGAGACAGAAGACAGTAGACAAGATCAAAATGCATTGTATGCATGAGTAAAATTTTAGAAAAATAAATTATTATATAAAGCATGTAATATAAAATTAATATTTTTAACTTTTCTTGCTTATATCCCCCAAGCCATAGGTTTTCATAATATATATTGGTCTTTTTTTGGGTGATTTTTCTTTATTTCTTATGTTTCTTTGTCTGATGTTTATTAGAGAACATTTTATAAAGATGTGTGAGATGTGTGTATGTTTGTTTGGTTGGCTGGTTTGGTTTTTAGTTTTTTGTTTTTTGTTTTTGTTTTGTTTTGTTTTTGTTTGTTTGTTTGTTTGTTTTGAGACAGGATTTCTTTGTGTAGCTTTGGTTGTCCTGGACTCACTCTGTAGACCAGGCTGGCCTTGAACTCACAAAGATCTGCCTGCCTCTGCCTCCTGAGTGCTGGGACTATAGGCGTGTGCCACTGTGCCGGGCCAAGAGGTGTGGCTCTTATTTATATATGCTCATCCAGTGTTTATTGGATACCTATCCTATTATGAGTATTGTCCCGTCTCCTTCATGAAAATCCTTCCTCTCTTCTCCATGGTGAAGGTTCATAATTAGAACGTTGGTTTTTAATAGCTGTGGCCAGTTCTCCAAAGTAGCATCTTCCTTTGAGGCCCGTGGCTACAAAACAGTGATTGCCAATCAAAATGATTTCCAAAAGCCTAGCGTTTATCTTTCAAATTATTACTCATGTACATTTTAAGATGATCAGGCCCCTTCTAGTTTATTAATCAGTTATTCCTTGATGATCAAGAAAAACAATTTCTTTACATTGTTTCTATAAATTTTGCTGAGAGAAAGGTCTAGATGGAAGAAAACATTTTACCTCCGATTTCAAAACCATGGATGCCGTCTGCCAGTGTCTGGGCAGGAAACAGCCCACTCAAGGTGAAAATACTCACGATGATGCTGTGGGTAAGATCCTACAGAATGCCGTACCTACGGTAGTAAGGCAAGCAAGACTAGGCGCAAAGAGTCAAAATCACAAACATGGCATGGGAAGAATGGCTTTTATCAAGACACGAGGATCCAGTAATAACTAGAATAGTCTTATAAAGAAGAGCATTTCTAAAATAGGCACATTTTACCACTTCCTGCTTAATTAATAGGCATGGCAAGTCCGGCGGCATTTCGAACAAGCTATTAGACCCATTGAGAGAGACCTAAGTATGTTGACTTTGGAACTATATTAGCTAAACCAAGTAATATCAGCCTCTCTTACTCGTTTGAGAGGCCATGGAGAAAAAAGAAGCCTGCCTGTGTGGTATTCCCCACCCCCAGATTCATAGGGAGCAGTGTTACTGGAGGTGTGGCCTTGCTGGAGGAAGTGTGTCACTGGGGTGGGCTTTGAAATTTCAGATGTTCCAGTAAGTACCAGTCTCTCTCCCTCCCTCCCTCCTCCTTCCCTGCTGCCTACAGATTTGGATGTAGAACTCCCAGCTACCTCTCCCGCACCATGTCTCCTGTGTGTGTCCTGCCATGCTCCCCACCATGATAACAACGGAATAAATCTCTGAACTGTACGCTAGCTCCAGCTAAATGCTTTTCCTTATCTGAAACGCCAGGGTCGTGGTGTCTCTGCACAGCAAGAGAAAGCCTGGCTAAGATGCTGCCTGGACCTCGGCTCTCTTGTCTATGTCACAGAGCTGGTGGGTCTTGTTACATGCAGAGAGCAAACTGCGGCAGCACTTGCAGAGCTCTGTGGGAACCCCTGCAGGGTGCAGGTGCTCACTATTGGCCACTATTATCACTAGCAAATAAGGAGACTACCGTCCACACTCAGAATGCGGCCTCTGTCTCTGGATAACAGTAAATCCAGTAGAAAGGAAAGCACCAAGGAAAGGAGACGGAAATGCAATCACTAGTCAATGAAATGTGACAACCCTCTAAGTCTTTGTTTTAAGATGTGAGTCCATGTAGCTCACCAGCATCTGCTCCCGGCCTTCTTCAGTTCTCCGGTCCTTTCAATCAGAGGAGGAAGAGGAGAGTAGAACTTAGAAGCCATGCAGGGCTGCCTTCAACATTACCGTGTGGCAGAGAATCACTTCTGACTCTTCTTTTGCCTCTACCCTGGAGTGCTAAGAGGACAGGCAAACATGTCTATAGCCAGGGCTCCACGCATTCTAGACTAGTACTCCACAGACCAAGCCACACCCCCTGCCCCTCGCTACATATTTTTCAAATCATCTGGTGCAGAAGAAAACACTGAAAGTGTCTTTACAGTTCTCTTGGTGAGGTCCATATTAATACATATATATATATATATATATATATATATATATATATATAATTATGTTGGCATTCTTGAATTTACACATATGATATCACCTAGTTTTGGTCACTGAGATTAAAAATCTGCCTTTCCAAATGACCCCAGGAACAGTTTATTGAGACTATTTAAAGAGACCCTCCCCCTTTCTGCCTGGAAAACTACCACAAAACCATTGAAAATATAATATTTTTGTCCCACTAGAAAATCTGTGTAGTAATGTGATCATTCCAGAAATTTGCTATTTTGTGATCATCAAGAGACAAAATGTTCAGAGATACAGGACTGGAAAAAAAAAGTAGAAATCAAAGACCAGTACCAAAAAAGTAGGTGTGTTTTACAAGAGAAACCTTGTAAGAAGGTCTTTTATATTTTATCGTGTTTCTTTAAATTACATTTGTCTTACACATTCATTTTTTTCCTTTTAACAGAATTTTAAAAATGCAAAGTGAATTAAATGTAAAAATACACAGAGAACGGCTTTTTAAATTTTTAATAGAGTTAGGTTAGTTGACAATTGCCAATGACTTCAATGGTTTTGTCATACAGAGTTTTTACCATTAAAAAATTATATTTCCTTCAGAGTCCTCTTATTATGATTCTTTTGGGTATAGAAGAACAATGGTCTGTTTTTTACAAGCTGTCCTACATTATAAACAGATGTTAATTAGGCATTATTGTGAACAGAACACAGGGTAACAACCATGGAGAAAAGTAGACTCGGTCCTGGTCTTTCCAGGCATTAATTACATGCTGTGGGAAAGGGGAGCATTGAGCATTCGCCACAGGGAAAAGAAAATGAGGGGGTCTTGACCTGAGGATTAGGGAACCAAGAGAGACAATGGGATTAAGAGATTGTTGAGGAGTTGAGGAGATGGCTCCGCAAGTCAGAACCTTGACTCTGCAAGCATGAGGACCTGAGTTCAAATCTCTACCGCCTACATTTCGCCTGTGCCCTTCTGCTGCCTGTAATCCCAGCACGGCGGTGGGGGGTGGGGGTTAGGGGCATGGGGGATGGAGGTCGTGGATTCTAAGAGCTCACTGGCCAGCAAGCCTAGTCAAAAAGACAAGCTTCAGGTCTAGTGAGAGATTCTGCCTCAAGGGAATAAGGAGCAGCAAAGGAGGACAGGTGACAGCCTATTTTGGCACATGCATTTGAACACATACCTACATACTCACATATGTGCATTGTGGGGGGAGAGAGAGTGGGAGGGAGGGACTGAGGGAGGGAAGGCGGGAGGGAGGGAGGGAGGGAGGGAGGGAAGGAGGGAGGACAAGATAAGCAACAACAAAAGAGATGGCTAAAGTGAGGAGTGAGAAAATGAAAACATGGACGATCAGAGGACTATGTAGGGGTAAGTAGTGAATATAGTATGTGGGCAAAGGAGAAATGAAAATGAAAAAGTATTATTAGAGAAAAAAATTAAATGTGGCAAAGAACCGGAAGAGAGCACACAGTACAGGAGCCGTACATATTGAAGATTTCAGACTCTTATACACCAAATGAAGGTCAACAACAGAATGGTTTGAAATAGAACATGACATATGTAAATCAGTGGTTGCCAAGAACCTACATAAAATAGCTAAAAACTAGAACACAATTTATTTTTTTAAAAACTGGTAGAATGTATGAAGAAAAATAAATAATATGAATATAGTAATTCAGCTTCAAGTTCCTTCCTTTACAGTCTGGATTTGCAACAGTGCTTTAGGGCCTTGTGTGAGTAGAACTCATACATTTATTTGAGAAATGGAACTGAAATACTATAGCCTTCTTTTTCCATTTTTCCACATTATACCTAACTCTCGTGAATATCCTGGGTCCTTCTAGCATTCCATAGCTGTGGTATGCAACCTTCAGAATAACCTTCTTCCGTTGCCTGGCAGCAGTCTACTGAGCCTTAAGAGCTACTGAAATGTAGCTATTCTCTGAGGCCATCAGTGACACTCTGGGTTCAGTGGGTCATTTTGTCCTGCAGCACTATGCTTTCATCTCTATTGCAGAGTCCCTGCAGTAGCAGAATTACCTTTTTTTTTTTTTTTTTTTTTTTTTTTTTTTGTACATGGCTTTGTCCAGACTGAAGCTGCAAAGGGCAGGAATTCATTCTTATTTTTGTGGCTCAAGGAACTAGCTCATCCTTTAGAGGAGTAATTTATTTTTGGTCCAGCTATTAGCTGGTACTGCTGGAATTGGGTACTGCTAGTCTCTCACAAAGTAGAAAATGTTTTGTGTTTCATCAACAACCATCAGCTTCAAGTGAATGACCATAGCATTAAGTTACCTTCCTTCCACACACCGATTTATGTATAAGCTTGTCTACACACTGTAGATTATAAATGAAGATGCTGGTGACTGGCACTTTATCCTAAAAGTTATCCTGAGTGCCAGAAATAATGACCAACAGAAAGGAAATGCCCAACAAACTTATCTCCTATCTACAACCTAAAGTTCTACAGTTCAAACAATGAAAAAAAGGGCAAGATCTACTGAGGTGCAGGAGCTTCCAAACAAGATGGCTACCTGAGCTGTAAATTGCCCATTGACTTTGTACTAATAAATCACTTTTTAGTGGCTTCAGGGTGGTCAGCATGAGGGCTCTCTAGGCTGCCATCAACCCTTCTAGGTGCCAAAGAAGTGGTGCGCTCCCACGGACAGTAGAAGCCAAAAGAAAATTGCAAGCATTGACCACTCTTATGCTCATGTGGCTTTCCACAGCAGGAGAATGATTGGAGGCTTCCCCCGCCCCCTTCTATTGCCTTTCTACAGCACATCTTTTTATTTCCCACCCCTCCTGACTCCCAGTTTTTCTTGCTTTGCCCGTTTCAATAGACTAAGTTGATAGTACTTGGACCTTTCAACTTGTAGATCAGTATATAATACTAAATACACACTTAGTCTACTTTTAGACACAATACAAAAACAGTTAGAGGGACTGCAAAACTGAAATTGCAACCTCTCCACATTCTGAGTCTACTGCAAATAATGAAACAGCCTTACAGGGCATCAAAGATGCTTCTGTGCTTGCCTTTGCAGAAGGATCACTTCAGTGCTCTAAAATGATTGTAGGTCTCCATACACTCCTACTGCTAACTCCTGTTAACCCCAAGGTCAAGGGTCAAAAATTATGCTTGTAGAAGTTGTGTTTAGCACATAAACAGACTTCAGAAGTCAATGCAGAAGTAGAAGTTGGGGAGGAACGTACTTTGTAAGCTTCTCTACATCAACTTGGGGTTCACTCAAGGTTGAGGGGTCACTGAACATAATACCTGGTTTCTAGCTACAGAGAAGGGACCTATTTTGGAACCAGGGTAAGGAAGGAAGGAAGCATTGAGCATCAGAATTGCAGCTTTAGGTTTTGAAATTGCTAGAAACTGAGGAGTGCCTGATGCACCCACTCTCTCAATGCAGCTTGAAAGACTAAGAAATATGCCTGTGGTCAACCGCAAACCATGTGCTTCTCTGTAACTAAAGCCCTCTGAAGCCTACTACTAAGTAGACAGTTTCCCCAACACATCCAGCAATTTACCAACCTCCTCAAACCAGCCCCTTGTCAATGTGGACCTCTCAGAGCCCCAAGAAACAAATGTTGGTGGTTTGAATATCCACCTTTGAGTCATCCAGATAGCTGTGCAGCAGCACAGGGTATCCCAGAGTGTGGTGTAGAAAGTAGCACCAGGCTGAGAACTGCCATCAGTCTACCACCAGGCAACTACTGTGGGGCAAAACCCATAGATTGAAAATCTGTTGTTGTAATTTTACAAGATAATTTTATGTCCATTTATCTTAATCATAAACGCATTTCACTGTCCTTTTCCCAGCAATTTATTTTGTTTTTATTATAAATAATTATTTGTCTATAACATACTAGAAAAGCTTTGCCAGTTTTAATTGGCAAAATATGCTTAAACGGTGTAGTGTGTCCCTTAGTTGTGAAGAATTCCTTTTGATAAAGGCAAAGTCAGCAAGTTTTGTCCTTCTGCAGATAACCTCCTAAGTGTCTATGTGTGGTGTTCATGCCTACCTTACGTCTTTGCTCCTTGAATTTGTCCAGGTCCTCTTGAAAGCAGAAAATAAGACAGGATTAGAAATAAAAGAGATTTATTAGGGTGACACCTGAAAGGGTCGGCTGGTGAGAGACCATCAAATGTCTCAGGTTGAAGCCGGAAAAGGAAAATCAGGTGAGCAGGAGGAAGGGAGGGATGGGGGGAGAGGAGCAAAGTAGAGAGGTAAGCGAGTGAGAGGTGGGCAAGAAATTGCCGGAGTTAGAATGCACAGCCTTTCTAACCAGGCCTGGCACTGAGAATCTGTCATCTCAGCACTTGGAGGCCAGCGGGGTCAGGAGTCCAAGGTCATTCTCTCTCAGTAACACTGGGAGGATCCATTACACAAACCCTTGTCTACAAAGAAAAGGAAACAGAGGAAAACAAAAGAACGTGGAACTCGCCTACGAAAAGTCAACGAGAATGGCACAAAGTCTGTCCTTAGCCACCACGGGAGTTCTTTGCCTTCCCAAAATGGAGCTTGGAACTCTTGTGACGTGTAGGCTGGAAACAACATTTAGAAACTGAGACATGGGCACAAATGCAGTGATGGATTTCAAAGCAGAGAGAAGGATAGCAGGCTACCAAGAAGAGACTTGATACCCTATGAGCATATACAGGGGGAGGAGGTCCCTCTCAGTCACAGACATAGGGGAGGGGAGTAAGGGGAAAATGGTAGGAAGGGAGGAATGGGAGGATACAAGGGATTGGCTAACAATTGAGATGTAATATGAGTAAAGTAATAAAATATATTAAAAATAAAATTAAAATAGCAAAGGAAAAAATTAAAAGGTAAAAGACATTTATCTCAAAAAAAAAAAAAAAAAAAAAAAGCAGAGCCAGGGTGGCAACCATTCAGTGGTGTTTTTCGGCAGTCACCGCTCCAAGAGGCTCATTTTCTGTGACCACCACACTGCTCCTGATTCACCAAGGCAAAGTGGCCTCCAGTTCATCTATGCAAAATCGATTGCACCATTTCAACCCCCCCCCCTTCCTCTCTCTAATTACTCCTCTGAGCCCACTGGACTGGGGGGGACCAAAGAAAGTCTGGTATGAGTTAGCCTGCAGACAAGGCTACAGCACAGCAAAGGGACAAAGAAACACTGATGTTTCTTCCTCCAACAATTTGAAACAAGCCTTTGTTGTTCGTTCAGCTGCCAGGTTGTTGATTATAGGTTGCTGGTTATAAAAACTCAAACCTTAGAACAAAAACCTTACTCTACAATTCAGTGATGCCAGGAAACCTCTCACTTCGAGGTTTTGAGGGATGTTACTTAATCCACAAATACATCTAGTTCTATTTTTAGGAGTTGGGTGCAACCCTATTTATATTTCTCAACTGAAACTCAAAGGTGTGGGTGCAGGTGAGTTTCAACCAAAGTGCCTGCATTATTTGAAACTCAGGACACATTTCCTAATATGTCCTCCTGTGTGTTCCTCAGCACTTAACGTCTCTATAGCAGTTCCTAAACAGATGTGAGTGGGAATAGCTCATGTCCCTGTGGTAAGAAGTATCCATCAGTGCTCCACAGAGAACCGTGCCTGAAACAGATCTATACTCAAAGAGCTCAGGAAAATGGTAAAAGTTGACAAGAACACCCAGCTTTGGCTTCAGAGGAAAGCAAGCTCAATGCTCCCTCTGTTAAGGTGGCCTTTGTGGGGCTCTCTTGATATATACAGTCTCTAAGGACCAATGGACTTGAAGACAAGACCAAAGCTCCATTGGAAACAATACCAGGAATGACTTCATTTGGAAGTTATGAAGGGAATTAATGCTACAGAAAGCTCCTGTGTCCTCCTCAACCTGCCTTTGGCTTCTGTCACTGGATGGAAAACTGGAAGGTTCTCATTTCATCATGCTCTAGGCCAGAGGGGGAAAAATGGTGAGCAGAGAAGCATAAATCAGAATTCAAGAGTTAACACACCATGAAAAAAAAATTCAACTTGATCTTTTTTTTTTTTTAATTGTTTTGTCTCTAGGCTGTCTTCTGGGGATCATTAAATGGCAAAAAAAAAAAAAAAAAAAAACCTGCTTGAACTATTTAGAACATAATGAATGTATTGGATTGCAAGAATAGGGGCCTGGAGCACATTTTGTGATGGAAGCTGCACTGCGGACAGTGGGTAGAAATGCCATCCCCAGTCTAAACAACATTAAAGAAAGTCCCCAGGAAGTCCTTCCAAAAGGAGCTTTCAGTGACATCTGTAATCAGCCTTCTCTGAAGAAATCATCCTGGAAAACGGAACGTAGCGAAGGCCATTTTTACTGTCCTATTTCAGAATTCTCCAGTGTTTCTAAGAGAACAAATAGAATTTTACTCAAATCAATGGAGCATATATCAGTGAAAAGTCTACATCGTTGTGTGCTATCAGATTAGGTGCAATAAAAGCAAACATACGGGGTATTTTATCACATCTCCTAAAAACGAACTGTTCCTATAAATTTTAAATGGGGAAACTAATTCTTTTAACGACCAGAAGTTAACCCCGAAACCTGTATTTTCTCAGTCTAATTAGGATAATTGCTTAGTAAATCATCCAGTCCCCTAAGAGATGTTTTGCTTCCATAAATGGATTTCCAATCATATGTAGTGGCTCATTAAACTCTATGTCGCACAGTTATAAGCAATAAAAGCAAAGCCCAAAGAATAAAGACTATGAGATGTGAACCTTTATGTGGGCCTTGACCCTTCACTTTGCTGTGACAGCAAAGGCTCCATTAATGTCATATTGGTCTAAAGAAACTCAAGTTAAAGAGTAGCACACTTCCTCCAAGATACTGGAAAATACATTAAATCTGTCTGTCTCAGATGGTTCTTTCAGGCCTTGAGTTCATATGGATTTATTTCCCTGAAGAAATCCCAAGTGGCCATGGAAAGTTCCAACTTCCACATAATAAAGAACAACCATTACAGTGGTACTTGTCCCAGAATGGGTACTTAGCGTAAAGCACCTCCTGTACAAACAGGTTCCATGGGCTGCTGTCCATGGCCGTGGCCTGCATATGTCACACAGATCCACACTTGAACCTTCAAACGCTACCTATAAATAAACAGGGGGAGGTATGGGTAAGGTGTCTCTATCCAGACCACTTTACCCTTCCAGTTACAGTCTTGCCTTTGTCCTTGACAGGTAGTTACATTTCTCTATTTGTAATTATTTCCCAGCTAAAGTGATCAAAATTATAAGCAGACAATTAATCTAGTATAATCTCTACAATGAGATATTTCTGCCTTCAAACATTGGCCAAATTTTAAACACAGAGGAAAAAAAAAGTTGACCAAAGTCAAAGCAGAAGCCCTCAGCAAAATCTTCGCATATTGAACCCAACAACATAGGGGAAAATAATAATACAGTATAAGCAAGTGATGTTTATTCTAGGTATGCAAGAGAAATGTGACACCTTAAAAATCATCCTCATTAATAACCTAAAGGAGAAGGTTATATAATCAGTCATATCACTTGAGTTGTAAAAAGCATTTGGCAAAACCAATTCATTATAAAAAGTCTCAACCCTCATCATAGAAACTTCTTTTTGCAGTAGATAGCAGTTAACAAAGCAACCCACAACTGGCCAAGGTATGGAAAATATGAGACTATGGAATGCTCAGCCCTTATCAGGACATCTGTGCCACACTCCTTCCCCTCAAGGCTCGGGGAACATTGCAGAAGGGAGGGCAGAAAGACTGCCAGAGGCAGAGCAGTGGACTGTGAGGAAACTGTGTTCTGGACACAGCAGGGCAGTTGCACATGTGAATTCACAGCAGTTGAGACAGTAAGTGCAAGACCTGCACAAGTTCAAGCAAGACCAAAGCGTAGCATGGGAAGGGCAGGTGGTAACAAAGTCTCGTTGCTGGCTAAGGAACTATTGATAAGTGATAGCTATCAGGAGAGAATGAGTCTGTTTCTTTTCACGGTGTAGACGCTGGCAGGTCAACCAAGCTCCATTGGAAGGCCACACATCTAAGAGTGTGGGCAACAGCAACTGTACTTGGTGGGTTAAAAAAAAAAGAAGAAGACACAAAGTTGGGCAGGTATAAAATATCAGGAAGGAATGGGAAGAGGAGGTGAATATGATCAAAAGACATTGTACGAAATTCTCAAAAAAATTAATAAAAATAGCTGAAATTGTAGGTATACTAGGAATAGAGAGGAATATTCTCCATCATTAAAAATAAATAAAAGCAATAAACCCTTGAATCAATCATTTGCTGAAGTTAGCTATAAAATGTGATTCAGGAACAGACAGATACCAGTTATGACTTGTTTGGACTTTTGAGTTTACCTTGAGAGAACTTTGCAAAGTGTGTTGATCATTAAGCTGGGGAAAAGAAATTGCACCAGCAAGTGCTGAAGCACAGCATGCCATGGTTTATGGACGTCAACAGTTGTCAAAGTGACAGTAACTATTTCATGTAGGGATCATCACATAAAATCTGTGGCTTTCATCGCGAGATAGCCACCCATTTATGAATGCTTTTAGTCTCTTCTGCTTCCCATCAGTCATAGACTGAGTGTTCCTGCACTTGGTCTGGCATTTGAAGAAGACAGAAGAAGCCAGGATTCAATGCCTCTGGTCCCTGGAATCGAAGCTTAGTGTCTCCTGAGGGTTCTGTTTAAATACCTTGTGTTTGATGGAAGAAATCTTACCGCAGAGCCTTTTACCCTAATCTTCATAAATGGTTCTATGCAAATGCAACAGGCAAGCACTAGTCTCTGTGCCTGGCTGAAGGCTTTCTGCTGAGAGGTGCAGTTGGCATTCAGGCAATAACCAGAGTTATAGTTATGTCTCTGGCCCATGCCTCAGAACCAGAGGCAGATACTCTGATAATTTCCATTACGTCAACTGTAGGGGAGGGCCAAGGAAAGCTATCAAAGATAACCTACAGGTCAAATACAGACACAGGCTTCAAGGTCTTTTATTCTTCCTCCACTGTGTTCTATAGGGAGCATCTCACATGGATAGCCCAAAATAAATACCTGGCTTCCAAAATAGCCATCCTCCAGTCACCACTCAACCTAGGGCTGAGGTTTTAAGAACCAAACGTACAGGCTCGAAAGAAGGACATTACCTCAACCACTCTGAACCTCCACCTCTTAAAAAGTGGTGAGACCAGAGGAAGGAGAGAACAATCCAGAATGCAGGGCACATAGATATATATGCCCAGGTCTAAGGTGTCATGAGGGCTGACGCGCTGCCTACAACAACCTTTGTGGAAAAACTTTGCCTCAGACAAGTCATATCCCGTCCTGGGTACAGCTTGCACCCATGGCTGGTTGACACTGTATGATATCCTGGTGACCTCACCTTAACTCAGAGGGAGCTCTAGGACACTATCCTGATTTCAGAGATCCTCTGCCACCAAGGCCTTTGCTGAGACTCGGTGGTTGCTGTCTTCTTTGACGCGCTCTGCTTTCTGCCTTTCCCCACATATCCAGTATACATTCCAGTATACAGTTCCTGTACTTTATCTTCCTATCTGAGTCCACCTTGTCAACCTGACCTTCCACAAAGATTATAACAGAACATACTAAGGAAAAGTCACATTAATCCATTTTAATGTATACACACACATCATATATATATATATATATATATATATATATATCCATATATAGAGAGAGACAGGAAGGAAGGATGGTATCAAGCAAGAAGAAAGAAAGAAAGAAAGAAAGAAAGAAAGAAAGAAAGAAAGAGAGAGAGAGAGAGAGAAAGAGGGCAGGGACGTCTCTTATGGCCTCTCTGGACCAGTTAAGCATCCCAATGCTCTTATGTAAATATTTTCTTCCTTTTTTTTAATCAAACAGAATATCAAGAAAATTATCTCAAAGCTGCAAATCTACACATGTATCTGCTAATATGGAGTAGAAATCTAACAGCACAGAGCTCAACATCACTGGGTTGTCTTTGCCTTCTTCCATAAGGATCACTTCCTACTGTCTCCAGACGGCAGTTCGTAATCCTAGCATGAAAAAAAAAATCCTTCTCACTGCATCCACCATCTTTTAGGAGGCAGACATCACTACCTCTATGACAAGGAGAAAATGTTTCTTTCAAGCTCCCAAGATGGAGGGAGCATGAGCAATAAATTCTCATCAAACAGTCAAGGGACACTTGGCTCTTGGTTTGCTGGGCACTGGTCCCAGGGTACATTGGTGGTACAGACTGCAGTTCTTGCTTTCACTGCATCCGGAATACTTCTGAAATGTCTCCCTCCCCTGCAGGGGCTTCAGAAAGCTTCAAACAAGTGAAAACCTGGTTATACTTCTGGTTCTGTAAATTCATAAAAATTTTTAAAAACTCTAGTAGAGAAATGCAATTTCCGAGAAAGGAATGAGATATATAGGAAATAATAAAAACTCATTCTAGAAGGACTAAATCAACCAGTTTAATTTGGAAGGAGACAAAGGAAGGGAGGATCTCATTATGAAAGAATTAGAGCCCAGATCAGTAGTCATGATCCTCAAGGAGTCCAATCCTCCCGGTGGCAAATTATCCTGAAAGTGGCCTTTCAATAAAGGGAGACCTTCAAGCACGGGACAAGGAGGGATCTGGAAGAATTAAAAGAATCTATGGAAGCCCTTGAGACCAAGTATAAAGAAGACATTTGAGTCAAAGAAGCCCATCTTCTGGGTGTGGGAGAAAGTATTTTTTTCATAAAAGTCCTAAGGAATAGTGATCAACTGGTTAAACAGAAATTCCTCCTGCATGAGAGATTTCAAAGTACAGCTTGTCCTTTTCTATTATTTAAAGTTTGGAGATGTCCTGAAGTTGGATAAGTTTTAATAAAGTATCTTATTAAAAAATAAAAATGTATTTTCTATGCTAATCAACCACTTCGCTGTGTTGTCACGGGGCTTACAGTCTTCTGGTCACTTACTGCTGAGAAAGAACCTTTAACACATGGGACAAACATCAAAAAACGGATGATGGCTGTACCAGCACTCTGCTGTGACCTTGGCTGCCACTGTCCATCAGAACAGACTCCGCTCCATCAGTACAGAGCAGCATCCCGGTTTCCCATGCCACCTCAGAGCTCTACATCTACACCCTCTTTGATACCTTGGTGTACTTCTGTGTCTTCACACACTCCAAGAAAACCTGGGTTTAGTTGTGCTGTATCAGAGACCATGAGAAAACCTACCATTAATCATTTCTTAGAGAATAAACATATCCCACTTGAAAGCCCATTTGTATTTTTTAAAAGGCAGTGTTTTAACAGAAGTATCACTTCTTACGTTTAAAAAAAAAAAGTTCCCACTGCATGCTGGCAGAGCTCCCCAGCACTGCCAAGGCAGAATATCCTCCATTTATGGAACTCTTGCTGTGTGTCAGACATTGTGCTAAATATCTTCACAGCGGCATCTGCGCCATGGTACAGTCTTCTCCCTCAGTTCAAGATGAAAAAGAAAATATGACCTAACATTCCCTGGATGGTCCCTGGTGGGCAAAAATGAAGCAGAAACTTTGCTTCTTGGAAGGCATACATAGAACGTCACAGTTTACCAGATTTCGAGACTCGGAGGGTGTCAGCAGCCACAAAACACTACCAGGAACTGGTCCCAATTTCTGTCAAAACCTTGGTCTTGGTACCATTGCTGTCCCCCCCCCCAAAAAAATCAAACAAACAAACAACAACAAAAACAATTTACTTTGTAGGAGGCTGATGACTCATAGCACCTTCATTCCCAATTCTTGGCTCCCATGGAATGAAGTAAGCTATTTCTCCATTCCCTTCAGGTGAAGAAGACAGCTAATCCTGGGATAACTTCATTCCCTCTCATTTTATATAGTCCAACAGATTGTACCTGTCAGTTTCTCCCACAGCTGAGACTTAACAGAATGATGCAAATGGCAGAGAAGCCAAGTTTGCAAACTTCCATCTTCTTGAACTTGATGCTGAGTAGCTGCCCTATAGCCTTCTTGCTTATCCTCCGAGCTTTTCAGCCAGCCCTGTGTTCTGTCTCAGAAGGCTCAGACCTATGGACTACTCTAGTGCACCTTTTCCATTAGTGCTGGTCAGATTCATCCACTGGAAGTTGTATCAGGATCCTAAGGCAAGAAGATAGTACAGGTGATCAGTTATCTCCTGGTCCAGCATCCTGGGGAGTATGGTGACAATGCCTCTACTGATAGCCATGGCATCTGACAGGCAGGACATAGGTTGGGTCCTAGCACCTCCTTCATCTGTCCCTTTAAGACTGGCAATGGTAATGAACTCCTATTGACACAAGGCTACCCATCATCCCTTAGCACATCTCCTAAGCCTTATGCATCTCCACATGTGCAATCTTTTCATCTCAACCTTCTCAAATTTCCCAGTCTTAATGCACCATCTGTTTCCTGTCAAAAATCTTGACTGATACAATATTGAAACTGTTGGCAAAAAGCTACAACCCTCACCAAAACTTTAGTAAAAGACAAACTTAAAATACAGTTTTGAAAATTGCAAGAGATAAACCTTTTATACTGTCCAAGCTTTTGTCAAAGTTATTTTTTCTACTTTAAAATGTTCTAAATGTATTTATATGTTTTAAAAAAGAACAAATTCTAAGTTAATGAGTGGGTTACTCACTGACTCAAAATTAGATAAAAAGAGATATGTATTTCTGTCTATATAAATAAAAATATTATTGTTATATGTCATATAAAGGGTTGGCTTTTTTTTATGATTACTAAGGTTAGTATGTTCTGACCTCTGTTCTTTTGAGGCCACCTAGCAGCACCAAGGCTCTACTTTCTTTTTTCTTTCCTATGTTCTGATGTAAAAGCCCTTATTGCCCTGGAAATCTGGTGTCTAAGTTTTGCTTTGTCACCTAACGACGTCGGCCTTGGTTATAGTGTATAATTTCCCTGAGTCTCCGACTGCTACTGTGGATTGAATGTTCATACCACCCACCCATACTTGTTCATAAAGAAGCCTTGAGCCAGACTTTCAAATAGTCTGGTGATGGAGTCCTTTGGAGGCACTTCAAGCTGTAATCTTTGGCCCTTGTGGTGGGAATTAGGACCTTATAAAAAGAGAGACCAAAAAGCTTGCTCTTTTTCTTCCATGTGCGGCCATTATCTCCAAAGCCTGTATTAAGAATGTACCCTGTCGAGCAAGGTCACTGGTTACTTAGCCTTGGTCATTCTGGATATCGGAGCGTTGGTTTCACTACTAAATACTATACTAGCAACAATGTATACCCCTACTAGAATAGCAACAATGTATACTCCTACTAGGCTAGCAACAATGTATACTCTGACTAGACTAGCAACAATGTACATTCCAGGGCCTTCTATGAAAATGAAATGAGATAACTCAAGGTTTTTAGCACACTGGTACTTAGCAGAGCTCAGTATTAAAGCATCATTGTCAATGCCATAGACATACAACTATGAGTTGCTCCGACAAAGATAGAGGCTTCTCAGAAAAATCAGTAAGAAGAGGAGGCAGGACTGTATTCCATATTAGCCTTCACTTACAACACCCAAACGTCTAATCCATTGTTAACTATATGAGTGTTTATGTTCAAGTCTTTGATGATGTATTCATATTTGAATTTACGACTCAATCTCAGTGTATGAGTAACAATCTAAAAGCTATATCCTAAGCAGTTGTAGGGTAGGTATACAAAGTGACCTGGCCAGTAAGGAGGGAGCTGACAAGGTATTTTTCTGAGTTCACCAGTTGCATCTTAGGACAAAGATTAAAAAGTAGAGATGATGGGGGAGACCTGAGAGATTTTGCACTCCACTTGTCGTGTCGGGATGGATGGGCTTGCCAAATTCTGTGCATGTGAACTTTATGGAATGACCTGCCTAGCTAAGCTGTTCATAACTTAGATCAAAACTCATACTTCATTTTACACTCTCAGCAGCATCTCTGGGCAGTGAGCATGGAGCAGACTTCGTCGCACAAATACTGTATAAACAAAGACTGGGTAGACAGCCTTGCACTCTGCCTGTCCACTAAAGGAGACATCCTGGAAAAGCAAGAATCTGAAAAGCCATTTCAATGGGAAACACACAAGACAGGAATTTCAGACAACGAGGATGGTTTCCAGTGAGAGAAATAACCTCAAGAGAACTGTATTTAGAATCAGTTTCTCACAAAGTGTAGAACTCTTCTTTGATGTTCTTCTCATGCAGAAAAAAACTGTTAAGAAGGAAGAGGAGGAAGAGCAAGAGGAGGAATGGAGGAACACCTTCCACGCTGCGGGAGAAGGTGGAGGTGCACTAGATGGCTACTCCAGAAAAGACAGGTTTTGTACTCTCAGCCTGGGGGACGCAGAGACATGTATGACAGCCCAAGTCAGACCCATGTGAGCAGAAAGGCACTCCAAGTCTGACCCATGTGAGCATATAGTACTAAGAACTGCTGGGTTATTTCCTCCCATTGATCTATTCTCCATTTGACAAGTTTCACTTGTTCATTATCCCCAGCCTTGGGAGATCCTAGACATTCAATAATCTCAGTTGCTGCAGAGTAACAGGGGATAAGAAGGAATTAGAATAGATATCTTGCACCTATGACTTTCTATATTAAGGATGCAAAACACACAAAGGAGACTGGATTTAAAAAAAGAAAATTAGATGGACTCAAACACACCTCAATCTAGAGCATCGTCAATGAAGTGTAACACTGGTTGGGAGGAAAGACCCTAAGTGAAACATTTCTTATGGGATGTGAAAATGAGCAATACCTTTAAATAAGTCAGTGTCTACCACTGACTAATGGAGTAAGTCAGCTCATTGCAAATTGGGGTTGGTAGGATAACCCAAGGGAAAGTTAATATAACTAGATAAGCCATATTTATCCTTCTAAATGGCAGTGGAAACTTCAAAATTAGTACACCTAGTATATTTGGTGCTTATGTTTATTTTTTTTATACATAAGAAACCCAAAGAGAGCTGATCTGTGTCTAGTGTGCCCTCAAACGAATGCTCTTTCTAGTGTTCTATTCTTCTTTGAGTATAACCCTCACATAATTATGTTTTCAAGATAACTGCTGAAGTGACAACCATCCTGTTCATGTCTCAAACTAAAAAAAGGAGTCAATATTAGAAACTTCCCTTTGAACCTCAGTGACTAAGATTCTGCAATATGACTATATCCTCCTACCTGAATGGAAACTTAATTTTAATATATATATATATATATATATATATATATATCTTAGAGCAGTAGAAGGCTAAAAGTGCAATAAGAAATGAAGAAAAAGTTCCTTCACAAAGATTAAGGATTCTCATAATAGACTAACTATGTAGTTTGTGGCCTGAGTCATAGGCTCTGAAGAAGTTGAAGCTAAAGTGAAAATTGGTGCTCTTGCCTAATAAGCTGGTTTCCACGGGGCTCTTGAAAGGCCTCCTGCAGAGCAACTAAGGGCAGGACGTGTTCCAGTGTTAATCAGTGCAGTTGTCAGTCACACTGTGCAAATGTGGTCAGGAGCAACCCGGAACACATCCGCATGAGACAGTGCATGACTCACTCTAAGTATAGCACAATGGTACAGCTTTTCATGCCTACTCCATCATATTCTCTCTCTCTCTCTCTCTCTCTCTCTCTCTCTCTCTCTCTCC
>OU015758.1:7559971-7573009 GCA_907169655.1 Acomys percivali | reverse complement strand
AGAGAGAGAGAGAGAGAGAGAGAGAGAGAGAGAGAGAGAGAGAGAGACCCCTGACCAGAAACATACATTCTCATCACTGTGGAACAAAACAAAATAAGGAAGAAAGTGCTTAAGAATTACAGTCTTGGGTGGGGTTCCATGGTATAATGGTTAGCACTCTGGACTCCGAATCCAGCGATCCGAGTTCAAATCTGAGTGGGACCTAATAAAAGAATTACAGTCTTGAGTCACAGATGACTTAAAGGGATTCTCAATAATTATTCAGAACTTACTTTGTATAAGTCCAGGCATTTAAAAAGAATGGCTAGGGCATGGTGGCTCACGCCTATAATCCCAGCACTCGGGAGACAGAGGCAGGTGGATCGTTGTGAGTTCGAGGCCAGCCTGGTCTACAAAGTAGGTCCAGGACAGCCAAGGCTACACAGAGAAACCCTGTCTCGAAAAACCAAAAAAAATAAATAAATAAAAATAAAAAAATAAAAATAAAAATAAAAAGAATGGCTCATCCCCTTAAGGCGAGGGAAAGCAGTTGGGCCACACATCAGATGGACGGGAGTGAGCTACAGATGTATCCAACTTGGAAAAGATAGGGAAACAAGTGTTGCTTATTTTTTCAAAGTTACAGAATAGACCCTAATGAACTGTGTCTACACAGCTAGGCTGGAAAAGGCAGTACCTGCTCTCTATAAAGAATTCCTAGCTAGTCAAGTAAAAGCCAGGGCTCCTGGTGTTTCTGGCAGGCATGAGAGAGTAGCAGGCCTTGGCAGTGACCACCACTGCCCAAGGATCCCGTAGTCCTCAACATGAGCAGGATGATTGTTCTGGCCAGGGACAAGCTGTGTCCCTTTTGCTGTCAAGGGAAGTCTTTGTGCTATGCTAGATCATAAGATCAAACCCAGTAGTACTAATTCCAACCCTGCCTCAACCAGAGTCCACACCTATTTCAGGTCCTGTTTACCCATCGAAGGCCCTCAGCAAAGCCTCAGACACTAGCCCAACATCCACAGCCTGCTCCTTCATTTCCGGAGGCCTCAACCTAGACTTCCACCACTATTCTGGCCCTG
Source organism: Acomys percivali (assembly GCA_907169655.1). NCBI lineage: Eukaryota > Metazoa > Chordata > Mammalia > Rodentia > Muridae > Acomys > Acomys percivali. The sequence goes on along the minus strand of OU015758.1, from coordinate 7,571,945 downwards.
ATAGCTGTACGAGCTCCTTTTCTATGCCCTGTTGTCTGCTTCATGGTTTGCGTCACATTGCTGGTAAAATGTTGAGGATCGCCATGAATTTTAGTAGAGGGCATCTCAAATCTTCAACAAGAAATAGCTGTTCCAAGAAGCAGCCACTATTGAAATAGGCCTAACCGAAACAATAGAGATTTTCTAGAAGTACACAGAGTGTTTAATGGTACCCAGTGGTCAAAAAATAAAACAAAAAACCAACCTAGATCCTCAAAAGGCAGCAACAAACATTGTACCATCCATACTCATGGACCCACGCTCATGCCTTCTTTCTTAGATCATCCACACAGCCAACTTCTCTGGCTTTCATATCCTCAGCAGGCCCAGGCCAGTTTCCACATGGCTTTTCAATCCCACCAATGAAAGGCTGTTGTCTCACGGTAAATTTGACGGGCTCCATCTAGTAAAATCGACCATTGACAACAAAAGAGCAATCAAGTTAGTACCTCTGGAAGGTTCTTCAGCACTATGGGAGGGATATCATTTCCGGCATGGCAAGGAATGGTTTCTACTGTACTCTCTCACAGGAAGCCTGAGGGATGAGTCATTGGAAAACCGTTTTTCATGGTGCTAAAATTTTATATATACTCTAAATTATGCTTTATTGGCATTGCGCTTATTGAAAATCGTCTAAACCTATATTGCAAGATTCCCTGCCTTCCTAATCAGTATGCTGTGGGCATCTGAGCTTTTCTTTTATGACTCAGCCCTCCTTATTATCATCATGTACTGTGCATTTTGCAGTACAAAGAGCCTCGGATCCTTTGGAGACTCACCGAACTATTTTCACCCACGTAAAATGGCATAAATTGTTCTGTCTGAGGTTCATGTGTCTGTTATCATCCACTTCCTGTTGCTTTCGGTGTGCCTATCTGAAAGGCCTTCGTCTCATGTTTAATTTATGACTGGTATGCTCCCTGTGGCTTTTCAAATTAAATCACACAGGCCATTCGTTACAATCCATTAGTTTGCCAGTACAGTGGTGCACCCAGGGTCCTCAGTTAATGAGGGAAAATACAAAAATACACGAAGTATTAAGATGGCCCGTCACTCATAAAGCTATCTTCATAGTGAAACAGAACACTGTTCAAGGTGCGCTTCCTAAATCTTCTGACGTAGTTAGCCTGACTCCTATGCAAAGGGGGTGCAATGAAAGTCAACCTCTTCCCAGTTACCATCAGGTGAAAGATTTTGGGAAATGGTCAAGTATAGCCCGCCATAACTGAATAGCGCTTCCCGGTTGGATTTTAATATGCACCTATATTAGTTGGGTTGCTTAGAATACAAATTCTGACTCAGTAGAGGTCGATGGGGACACGTATCTGTTTGGTCGACAGGCTCCGGGAAGTGCCTGATCCTGGTAACAAGGATGTTGCGTGTTTTCGGCTGCGGCCTGCCAATACCTCAGATCTTTGCAAGGACACCAGGTGGAGGAGATTCAGAGTACGGGAGGCTCCGTGGAACAAGGCACAGATGCTATATAGACATGCAGGGCTGTCAAGATGACAGGAATGGCCTTTCTGGCTAGGGAGGCCTCTAACCTTCACAAGCCTCAGCAAAGGTTGTGGGTCTTAATAAGATCAAATGGTCATCTGAGGGTAGCGCCATTTGGTCACCCGGTGACACTGGGTGTTACTCTGAGAAAGACTTAATGCTTCAACTGAGCTGAACTAAGGACCAGGATGGATAACAGCCAAAACCAGGGAGCCCGGACTTAATCTGTTACAGTATCTCGATAAGAGAGGGCTCTGAAAAGCACAAGGGGAGAGTGGGAGGAGACACGCTGAGACGTCCTTCTATCATCCTTCCTGTCTGTGTTCCCCTCCTAACCAATAGAAAAGACCGACCGTGTCCTCCTAACCAATAGAAAAGACCGACCGTGATCCCTCCTAACCAGTAGACTGACCTCGATTTGTGGCTTTCTATCCTTTAGTTGGAGACACGATTATTTTCTGAACATCTTACTAACATTCTAGGCCTTCTATCTTTAAGCACCTCTTTCGTATTTGTTTGGCATATAAGAAAAAACATTCTACATTTTTTTTTTAATTTAAAGTTTTGGTATCTTTATTTAATGGAAGTTTGACTTAAAGAATTGACCAACTACCTTAAAACTTTGGGTGAAATTCTACTGTTAAATGTTACGATGCAAAAGCAAGTATATGACTAAATAATTTTTAAACCGATGTCTTATGAGCATAAACAAGAATATGTTATAAAAAAAGTGTCAAAGGTAAAAGTGTATTAAAGTCGAAATAATCAATATTATTAGGCTCAGTAATTTCTAATCTAGAAACTGTGAAAATAGCAACATGAATCATGGGCTATTTTCAATATTCTTAATGGCAGAGTCATTGCTTTGTATCAAACTTAATCAAACATGTATAAGACTGTGTTGTGGACTAGTATACCATTCGTCACCTGCCTATGATCAGAAGTTGTGGACTGATTATGCCAAGAAAATCCATTCACGGGCATATTAAGGGGATCTCAGACTCAAACTGAATAGATTTTTATATACAATCAACCCTCAATTTAAAAATCAGCTGAGATTTAATACATCTGTCAAAATATAATTTTTAAAGACTTTGAATACAGGGAGAGAATGTTTCTCCCAGAGGCCACAGGTTATTAAATAAAACTTCAAGTATCAAGTGTGGGATTCCTCCCCGGAGTTGTTGATGAAGGAAGCAGAGGCTTCCAAAATAATACAGGCAGTTACCGTTTCTCCTGGCTGCCCATCAGAACTTGATGGTAAGACTCCACTATTAAAGATACCACATACTTTGTCCATAAAACATGGAGAAATAAATCTTGAGCTGAGCTGGATGTGCCCGTTGCTATGCAGACTGCAGAGAGAGAGAAGTTATCAACAGTCTTCGGCAGTTGTGAGCCCTGCAAACCACAATAGTGATGTCATCCTGGCAGGTGTGCCTGTTGGTGCACTGGTGGCATGGGCATTAGGAGAGTCACCTACCACTTTTTGGTTGGATTCAAGGCTCATTTCATGGGAGGGAATGCATGCCTGGGACTGTGAACTTAGTTAAAGGATGGTAACCAAGGAGATCATGAATCCTAGTGGAAGATGGATGCCCTTCTGTTGACTTGTTAAATGGACACGTGGCCAAATTGTCTTCTAGATATTTGTGCTTATACCATAGATTATTAGATTAGTGCTGTTCTCAAACTATATCACAGAAGCTTCCTATTGCAATCGTGATGGTTAATGTAGAGACTCACAACTTGTCAAAATACTAAGAATAAGCAATAGTGTAGTATTCAGCTCTAAATAAGCCATCTCCACCATCTCCGGTTCTCAGGGAAAGGAAAAAGAGCCAGAAAAAAATGGAAAATCCAGAAGATGGAAGAGTGTGTTACAAAAAGATATTTTGTGAATATGGCATTGCCATTGGACTCATGAGCTAGCTCACTGAGGTTACCTGCACAAGACTGGCACAGAATTTGGCCCACCATTATTTTATTACGGAGGTGAAAAAGCTAGTGAAGGACTATTGACAAGTGATTGGGAGACAGGGTTCTCCTTCCTTCAGGGACGCAACCCCTGATGAATTGTCCATGCTTCTGGAAATAACTCCATGCTCATGCAAGCAACACTAATTAGGCTCACTGGGACATACACACACACACACACACACACACACACACACACACACACACACACATACACACACACGATACAAAAGGAGCAGGGACTCAGTGAGAAGAAGAAAGGTTTTAGAGGTACTAAGATCAGTGATCATTTAAGCTTCTTTTTATTGACATAGTCTATAACTCGTATTTATCACACCTTTATAATCTGGGGCAATATTACAATGTGAAAGCATTGACAACATGGATGAACTTGGTATAACATTCCTTCAAGAACATAATGGGTTAGAGTTATTTAAAACCGTAGGGTTCACAAGAGAAAATTAATAAAAGAACTTTTTGGAAAGTGATCAGAACTTTTTGGAAAGTGATCAGAAACCTTATCCGATTTAATGGCTTTCTTTTACACATAGGGAAATGGTTTTTTAGAGAGAAGTGAAACATCCAAAATCAACAAACTGGAGTGCTAGAGACCACCTCTTCCCTCAAGGCAATTGCTTCATACACACCGCATCTTCTTTCACAACATGGAACACAGTTTGTGGAGACACTCGACTCTTTACTTTCCATCTCACACACACCGTACGCCTGCTTCGCTTAAACATCATACAGATCCGCTGAAACTGAACTCTCAGCTCATACATCCAGCGGCTGCCTATTTCCCTCACCACATTAGTACTCCCCAGATCCTCTGTGCAAAAATGTGAGTGTACAACTTAATAACTTGATTCATTTCTTTCCTCAGAACTTACATTCAGTCACTGACAAGCACTGCCATGTCTGTATACCCAAAACATATTTTCCGCCCCAATGCTTCCTCCCTTGCCTTCATTCATCCTACGATAGCTCAGGTACCAACATGTCCCGTGTAAGTACCCACAATAGCCTTCTGTCTGATTCCTACCCTTCTCCCTGCCAAGACCTTTAAGATTCACACAAGGAAATACAGCTTTCCTAGCTTAGAAATCTTTGGGCGGCATCTCTACACACAGGCTTTCACGGTACTCTAACTACTGCCTTTTGAGGCTAGATATTTCTTTGTTGTAGGTTCCATCTTACACATTGTTGTGTGTCAAGAAGCACGCCTGACCAGCCAAGGACAATACAGGCGGTAAACTTTAAACCCCTACCCAGATCTAGCCAATGGACAGAACATTTTCCACACTTGAGTGGAGAGAGGGATTTGACTTTCTCACGTACTCTGGTGCCTCACATTTGACCATGTCCCCTGGAGCAGGAGATCTGGTGGCACTCAGAGGAAGGACAGCAGGTCACTGAGAAGAGACTTGATACCCTATGAGCATATACAGGGGGAGGTAACCCCCTTCAGGAACAGTCATAGGGGAGGGGAATAATGGGAAACTTGGAGGGAGGGAAGAATGGGAGGATACAAGGGATGGGATAACCATTGATATTGATATGTAACAAGAATAAATTAATTTAAAAGAAAAAGAAGCACGCCTGGTTTCTACTGTGAGATACCAGTCACATCTCAGTGTTGATAGTGGGGAATTAAAAAAAAAAAGAAGTCTCAGGCTTCACTTCTGGTGGAGTACCACAGCTTTATTTGCATGATTAACCTAAGTTTTCACATTGAAGAGATGAATAAGATGACTTTCAAACTTCCCAAGCTCATTCCATACCTCAATTTTCTCTCAAAGCCTCTCAGAAGCCTTTCTCACTCTGAAACTGAGCTACACCACCCACTTCAATGGAGAAGTGCATTTTCATACTTTACACTTGGCTTCAGGTCTAGGTTTCAGTCATGAAATTCCACAGAGACTCCAATCTGAAATAAAATGTAGGCCAGACGTGTTTTCAAATTTCAGTGAGAAAGTAAAAACAAAATAAAACAAAAACAAAAACAAAAAAACTTGAAATGATGCTGCGCTAGCATCGTTGCAGTAACCGTGCAAGAAAACCAGGATTATAAGCCCAGGAACACTAAAATGGATCTGTGACCTGACTTCCTAAGGTCATGGATTTTAGTGTGTGGGTGGCAGGCCTCATAATAAAGGCCAGCTATGCAATGGACCAGATCCATGCTGGGAAATGTTAAAGTCTGCCTGGGGAATAAAGTTCTCTGTTCCGTTTTGTTAAAGAAAATACAAAATCAGGAAACAGGTTCAAAAAAAATCATACATAAAAACAAATGTAACATTTTAATACATTTGATATCAAAACATAGATATCATATTCCCAGGAATAGCTCCAGGATGTCAACACTTTGAATGCTGTAGTGCCAAGTCTGCTTCAGGTCAGACCACCCATCTTGATTTTAAGAAAGGGGTAGCTTTAGGTTCCTGCTCTGGAAACATGTATCCCCTGCCAAGTGGATCTTATGGTTTCATTCTAGTATCTTTTGGCCTTGGTACCCAGGCTTTGGAAGATGTAATGAGGAGCAGAGTGTCCCAGCATGATTGCCATAGCCTGATGCAGATAAGGAAGTTCAGCCAAGCAATGGTCATCACAGGCTGACACGGTTGCCTTAAAAAATTAGCCTAAGCAGCAACACAAACCATCCCCAGAAGGATTTGCTACATGGTTTGCTTTGGCCTCCACAGAGCGGACTTCACTGGTGGAGCTGTAACAGCAAAAATCAAATACATTTCCTTGTAAGCAAAGCCTCTGTTTCACTGCCTATAAGAACTTCCTAGGAGAACTCTAATGGATTTTTACCAATATTCTTTGAGAAGTTCAACATTCTCATGAGCCTTGTATAAGTATGGCACAGCCAATGTTAAACACTTAAGGTGCCTTTGGGCATGGTTCCAGATTTTACAGATCTACATTGTACATGGTTTATAAACAATTGCTTAAAGCATTGCTTCATGTTATGTAGAGGAAATTGGCTTCCATGGAGCTTAAGTTATTGCACATGTTAACCCAGGTTAAAAAGAGAGCTAGTATTAATAATCCAACTGTTGGTCTGTGTCCAGCCAGCTCGTTAGAGTACTTATACATGGAACATCCAGGTAGACACGGCCTGAACTAGAATTTGAAAATGACACTTAGAATTCTCCAAGCTGTTCACATTTGAGAAAAGAATGGAAAAATCCATGTCAGTTTACCAGATAGACAAAAAGAAAAGAAAAATCAAATTATAAGTCCAAGTAAACATTCTATAACAATTGTTACAATTTTGTTATTAGAAAAGTTACAATTGAAGCTCCGCAAAAATATTTTAGGGAAAAAATGAGTTGACGTGAAGCAGAACAGAATTTGAGGGCAGGCTAGTATGTCTATTAGGTCCATATTTATCCAGGCCATTTGATGACCATTCATCTAGTGCCTACAAGCCCGGGGTTACATGCTGAGAATATTGAAATGATTAAAAACATTTCATATCAAGATAATCACCACCCACTGAGAAAACAAATGAACAATAAATCCCCGGGCCTTAGTACAACTATGTTTACGTATCAAGGAAGAAGAATAGATAAAAAGTTTCCCTCTTCCCAGGGTAAAGTTCCAGTTAGGGGAGATTTTGACAGTGAAACTCAGTCATAATTTCTGATGCACCCTGTAGTGGTAATTTGGCAAATACCTTCCTAAATGTTTGAGTAGGATGTCAGGTAGATCCGTGGGTAACACCATCGCTGCCTTTTTCCTTTGTTCAAACTGCTCACTCTGCCTCTGAACAGAAGTGGATTCTCACGTGATGATGCCTTGGAAATATAGCCTCGGCTAGAGCTAATGCTAGAGCTGTCAAGATGGAAACTGAGACTGATTATTTTCATATATGGTCCCAAAAGAGTAATAGTTCTTTTCAAGACAAGAAAAAGCATTACTTAGAAGAAAAAGTGGGGAAGAGCTTGGAACATATTGGCGCAGGAGACAGCTTCCTGAACAGAACACCAACAGCCCAGGCCTTAAGGTCAACAATTAATAAATGGGACCTCATGAGGCTGAGAAGCTTCTGTAAGACAGGAGACACTGTCAGCAGAACAAAGCGACAGCCTACAGACTGGGAAAAGATCTTCACCAACCCTATATCTGACGAAGGTCTAATATCCAAAATATATAAAGAACTCAAGAAACTAAACACCACCAAACCAAAAAACGTAATTGAGAAATGGGGCTCAGAACTAAACAGAGAATTCTCAACAGAGGAATATCAAATGGCTGAGAAACACTTAAATAAATGTTCAACATCTTTAGTCATCAGAGAAATGCAAATCAAAATGACTCTGAGATTCCATCTTACATCCATCAGAATGGCTAAGATGAAAAATTCAAGTGACACCACATGCTGGCAAAGATGTGGAGAAAGAGGACACTCCTTCATGGCTGGTGGGAATGCAAACTTGTACAACCACTTTGGAAATCTATCTGGCGCTTTCTCAGAAAACTGGGAATAGGACTTCCTCAAGACCCAGCTATTATACTCTTTGGAATATACCCAGAAAATGCTCCACCACACAACAAGGACATATGCTCAACCATGTTCATAGCAGCCTTATTCATAATAACCAGAACCTGGAAACAGCCTAAATGTCCCTTAGTTGAACAATGGATAAAGAAACTGTGGTACATTTACACTATGGAATACTACTCAGCTATTAAAAACAAGGAAATCCTGAAATTTGTGGGCAAGTGGATGGGACTAAAAATGATCATGCTGAGTGAGTTAACCCAGAAGCAGAAAGACTCACATGGTATATACTCACTTATAATTGGGCACTAGCCCAAAAGGCATGTCCAACAAAAGGTCCTAGAAACCAACAAGAACATCATGATGGGTGGATCGGGGCTTAGGTGGGTCTGCTCAAACTATTGCACTAACCAAGGACAATACAAGTAGTAAACATTGAACCCCTACTCTGATCTAACCAATGGACAGGACATTCTCCACAGTTATATGGAGAGGAGGGACTGACTCTGACATGAATTCTGGTGCCCCATATTTGACCACCTCCCCTTCATGGGGAGGCCCGAGGGCATTCAAAGAAAGAATAAGAGGGTTACCAAGATGAGACTTGATAGCCTATGACCATATAGTGGGGGAGGAGGTCCCCCTCGGTCTTAGACCTAGGGGAGGGGAATGGGGTGAAAGAGGGAGGGAGGGAGGAATGGGAGGATACAAGTGATGGGATAACAATTGAGTTATAACCTGAATGAATTAATAAAATTAAAATTAAAAAAAGAAAAAGAAAAGTTGCTTCAGATAACAAATGAACGCTAACTAATCAGAAAGCATGTACTGAGTAGCTATGGTGATACTAAGAACTGTAAAATATGTAAAAAAGGAAGAAAGAATATAAAGTGCCTTGGTTTTTTTTTTTTTTTTAAGTATTACACTCTTCCTCATCAATACAAAAATATTGCCTACCGTAAAGTTGTTGCAAGGAAATAAAAGGCTATATATTCCTGGCACTTAATTCAATTTCTGTTTAGAACTTTGGATTTTATGAGCAACATCTGGATATGATGACGACACTTCTCTGTTCTGCTTGTACTAAGTGTGGTGTTCCTATTTCTTCTTGCACTGCACCCAGGAGGATATAGAGACTATGGATCGCATTAATAATCTGCAGCATGATATAAGAACTATAGCAAACCCCCTCTTCCTTATTTCTGTGCATTTCTCTAAGTGTTCGTTCTCCTAAATGCACCAGCTGTCTTCATGCCACCCTGGGAAACAGGTGACTATTACAACCATGGCCTGATTCAGGATTAGACATCAAATTAGCGCATAAGGTAGACAGACCTAAAACCCAGAAATATTTTTTCATACTACTTCATATGTTTTCTTTCACGCCAGTAGTTAGCGAAAGCCAAGTAACAAAGATATTAGACTCTGTGTGCTTAGTTGTTCCACTCTATGATTGCTAGATTTACCAAAGAGAAAATATGGAAGCTATGGTCACATACTGGACTGTAAATAAATATTGAATAATGTTTAGTATAATGATGCTTTATATATACTGTTCATCTGAAATTCAAATGGTGGGATTCCTATTTTTTTACCTGTCAGTTTATCTGTCACAGCCGCTCAACTCTGCCATTGTGTACAAAAACAGTCACAGACAATAATTAGTCAAATGACACTGCACTCCAATAAACTTTAATTTACAAAATCATGGGCTAATATGCCTAGGGATGGTCACGATTGGCCAATATCTACTGTATTTCACCAGCTTAGTCTTCACTCACAGATGGCCTGGAAAGAAAAGCCAAGCTCATATTATCTTTATATTTGATTGCTAGATCATTTAACAAGTAAACTTTAATGTCATATCTTTCACTGACCATGTAAATGGCTCAATTTATCAAATTATAATAGCAAAGTACTTTGGAGTTTCTCCAGTTTAAATTTTCACACTCAGAAGGCTATAATTACTGACTCAATTTACAGAACAGCCAGCGGGTAAGAAGCCACGTGTTCGGAGATAGCCAATCACTTAAATGACACTGAAAAGTTATTTTGATTGATTTGTTGAAATGCTAATATCTAAATGATAATTTTCAACATTTTATTGATTCTTTATGAGTTTTACATTATACACTCCAGTTCCATTCCTCTCCCTGTCCCCTCTTGTCCTCCCTCTGCCCTTGTAATATCCCCAAAAGAAAATTTTTAAAAAATAAACAGAATAAAATAAAACATAGAAAACATCTTGTCATGGATGCTGAAACATGTCACAGTGTGTGCCACAGTATACCTCCCTGTCCGCACATCTTTCATTTGTAAACGTTCATTGCAATGAGTCATTGGCCTGGTTTGAGACCTCTGGCTTCTTCCACACCATCAATATTGACTCCTCCTCCAGGTTATCCTGTTGTTACCCTGTGTCATGGAGATCCTGCAGCTTTGGATCAGCAGGACCAGCCCCTCCATGCACTCTAACAGTTCATAGATGATGTAGATTTTGAGGTGGACCAACCCAAAGCCTTGGATCTGAGCCTGGGTAGTAGCTAGCTGGACAGCCCATTGCCTGTCCTGCATCAGCACCACCATCACTCCTTGGCTAGCCTACCAAGTGCCACCACCAGCACGGGGAGGCAGAATCAGCTCTCCTGCTGTTATGCTCACCAATACCCATGCCACCAGAGCCAGCTCCATTGTGCTGCCCAGTCAAGGCACAGGACCCACTCTCCCAAGTGCTGCAGCTGGTGTGGGGCTGTGACAATCTCTTTCTCCTGCTCTCACAACCTCAGGGATGCCTCACCCTTCCCTTCACCATCAGGGCCAGTTCCACTGTGTTTCCCAGTAAAGGCACAAGACACACTCAGCCAGTGAGGGGCGGGGCCAGTTCTTCACAGCCCTTGGATATCTATGTGGTCCCAGGTGGCTGCCCAGACCAGGTCTCTCTAGTGGTAGTATGAGCCACTGACATCGACACCAACCTCTGCCACTGATGCAGACATGTGTCGGTACAGGCTGAGACTTCACCATAGCCTCCGGTGGTAGGGCTGGCCACTCACAACATCCTGCTCCTCTCTACCCTCGTATCTCCAATTCCATCTTTCCTCATAATGCTCAAAGTGTTCAGCTTCTCTTTCTCTTCATCTGTCCACCACTCACTGGCCCACTGCAGCTGGCAAGCTGCTGGGTAGCCTCCTCTGCCTGCACCATATGCTGTGGCAACAAGCTGGCCTAGGCCTCTAGGTGTCTACAGCTCAGCCATGTGGCACAGCAGTGGGCAGGCCTTTGTGTGTTTATGACCTGCCCACCATGTGGTGGCAGGCAGATCTCTCAAAATGCTACGTTTTTATACCTAGGATGCCCCTCCCTCGAGCAAGTAAAGAATAAAACAATAACAGGCCTAGGAGAGAAATGAGAGCATAGCTTGCTCGGCGTCTTGTCTTCCAAGAACTCAGTATTTGTTCTTCATCTGGTCTCTTCTGTTCTTACTACTTAACCTGTTAACACTTGTTCACAGTGAAGACACTTCATAGTGGCACCAGAGGTCACACAGCCCAACAATAAATACATTTCTGCCCAACTGTAAAATATTTTTTAACTAACATCACAGTGAGGGATGAGCTTTGTAACACATAAATCAAACTTTGGCTTTTCCCATCACTGCAGAACACATCAAACACAAAGCTGAGTCATTTGAAGGTGAGGTCATGAACAGCATGAGGTAGGCAGAGGATATTCTATACCAAAAAAAAAAAAAAAAAAAAAATCCTCAAGACTGCTTATGGTCCAACTTTTTCTGAGAGTGTCTACTTTTTAAGGAAATAGATAAAGATAGGACTGCAGGGTCTTAAAAATACTAATATTGCCTTGACACAACAAAGCAACTTCCCAGGACAAACGCACATGGGGAGCAGCATGGGACACGCAAAGGATGATGGGAAGGCAACTGAGAAC
>OU015758.1:7546070-7557546 GCA_907169655.1 Acomys percivali | reverse complement strand
TCTCTCTCTCTCTCTCTCTCTCTCTCTCTCTCTCTCTCTCTCTCTCTTTCCCTCCCTCCCTCCTTCTTCTCCTCCTCCTCCCTCCCTCCCTCCCTCCTTCTTCTCCTCCTCCTCTTCCTCCTACTTCTCTTCCTCCTCCTCTTTCTTCTCCTTCTCTTCTTTCTCAGTCATTCCATCTTTCTGACTAAATTACTCATCTCTTATTCTGTGTTTGTCTACTTTAAACATTAAAACTCTTAACATATTAATCAGTGTTGTTATAAGTTCCTGGTCTAGGAACTCAAACATCTTTGTTATAATTGGTTCTATTATCTGTTCTGTCCCTCAAATTGCAGGCATATATATATTGTTTTAAAGTATAGAGGATTGGTTTGTTTTCGGTATTTGAAAATGTTTTATTTGCTTTTGCCTTTCAGCATACTTTGTCACTTTTATTTCAGCCTTGGAAAGGCTTTGTACATGATAGGTGTACAACTCACCTTCATCCCTAGCTCTTGAGTTTTTAAGACACCGTCTTGCTTGATAGCTCAGGTGGCCTCAAACTCCCAATTCACATTTTTCTTGATAGCCATATATGGTTTACTGAGTAAAACACACCTTTATATGTACAGATGTATACATATGGTAGTAAGGCATGAGAAAAGGCTGAGTCTGCAGTTTAATAATTCAACCTTGGTCATTGTGAGCCTGGATCTCTGGATAGTACCCAAGTTTCTTGGTCTTTCTACTGCAGAGGACAGGATAGAGAAAACCAGCTAGAGCTGGCTATTTCCCTTCCTTCTGGGTCAGCTCTGTCCTTCTAAAAGTTCATCAGGTCAAGGTTTGTAAATGCACCCTTCTAGGGGAGGAGACCCAGCTATGGCATCTATGAACCACCACAACAACCAGCAGGCACAATAACCCCGAGGATGCAGAAGTGGTACACATACCTTAGCAGTAACCAACAGCTTCCTAGTGGACTTGAAAACCTCTCAAGTAGAAACCTAGCCAACTATCAAGGTCTAATGATGTCATGTGTCTTCAAGAAGAACTTACAGCTAGTACTTTACTAAACCAGCATAATCCATAACTACATCCCAAGTATCTGTCCTTATACCCATGGAGAAGTGTAGGCTAGCCCCCTCATTGAGGAACATCTGTCCTTATACCCACAGACAAGTGTAGGCTAGCCCCCTCATCGAGAAACCTTCTTTTTGCAATAGATGGAACCCAGTACAGAAAACTACAATTAAAATTCAGAATTGGGGAGCCCAGTCGCAAAGGACACATCTGTAAAACAATTCCCACAACAAAATCTCTGGGAACACTGTGGAAGAGGGAGAGAAACATACTATGAAAGTCAGAGATTCAATGTGTTTGATGTAAGACTATATCTCCTAGTGACGTCAGAAGCTACACCCACAAAGTCTCACCAACATGACTGCCCAAATTTGAGCTGAACAAGGATAATAGCAATAGATATGTAAAAGTGAACTAGAGAAAGCCCGGGAGGCCAGGAAACTAAAGAGTACTGAAGAGCATACATGTAAGGAACATTCTAAAGGTTAAGCAAGGTGTATTTATATATTTAGGAATATATATGTATGTACATATTTACATATATATAACAATAATTAGTGAAGAAACATGGCTTTGAATCAGAGTAAGGTGGATATATTGGAGGGCTTGAAGGCAGAAAAGAAAGGGAGAAATTATGTAATTATATAAGCTTAAAAAAAAATAAAGGAAATAATTTTTCAAATATCCTTCCTTGGCAATCTTGTTTTAAAAAGCAGAGTGCTCTAATATATTTCAAATGTTCTTCCTCCTTCTCTGCTGAAGCTAGAAGCGTAGGATGTATTTTCCTCTGATCGCCTATGTTTGCCTGGTCCATTATAGGGTTCAGTCTGTAGTTTCCACACCAGGCTGGCTAAGCTTCTAACAATGTGCCAATTAGTCCCCTTTGTCCTGCATCAGCCTTAGAACTTAAGCATTTTCTCATCTGCTTAGGCAAACTATGACACTGTCGACTGGTGTCTCTCCAGAACCGAAGGCTGTAACTTCCCTGATGCCCTGATGTCTCTCTCAAATGCAAGAAGAGTTTATTTTGAATATGGTTTTTCTTTACTTTGCAGCAATTTGGGACAAAGTGGCAAGATCCATGTTCCACAGAGACAGAATAAAAAACTAAAGTCCAACACTGGGGACTTTTAATTTAACTTTATCACCTTACCAGAATATATTGAGTATAGAAAAAATAGATTTTATTTATCTAGACAGATACATTGAAAGCAGACTTGACAGTGAGTATCCAGTGACAGAAGATAAGGGCTCAATACATATAATAAATACAGTCTGCCAGCCCTCCAAATAAACACTGGGTGCTCAAAAACTGTGGTTCAGCAACCTTAGGACTTCTATCTGGATTTTAGATCAGGAAACTCAATTATACTAGATAGTTTATGTAATTAATCAACCGTGAAAAAGATAGCGACTTCTTCAAAGCAATTAAACCAACAACTGGTTAGACTTAATGAACATGTAACTATGCTGATATATTCCACATGATAGGTTAAGATGATAAAACACAAGAGAAACAAACCACAAATACTTCTAAGGCAAATGTAAAGGCTTTTTAAGTCTAATGTTGTTGAGACACCTAGAGTACAAATGAGACTATCTTTGTTGTAACAAAATTCCACAGACTCAGTAGTTTATCAAGAAGATTGGAGGCTGGGAGTGTGGCTCAGTAAGCAGAGTACTTGCTAGCATACACAAAGCCCTGGGCGTAGCCCCCAGCACTCTATATACTAGCCATGGCATTGCACGCTTGTAATCCCAACACTCAGAAGGAGCCAGAGTTCGCAGCTTAAGGCTGTACTCAGCGACAAGGCAAGTTCGAGGCCAGGCCACAGGAGATGTTTACATTCTATATGAAAGAAGAGCAGGAATTCACATCTCACCCTTCTAGAGTATGAGATCAAGTCCCTAGGCCTGGCTGTCTACGGAGGGCTGCTGCTCTCTGCTTCTAAGACAGCAACCGTGTGCCTACGCCAACCTAGAGAGAAGGGGTGGGTTGCCCTCACATGGAGGAAAGCAGAAAGGCAAGGAAGCTGCCATTGCATGCAGTGCCTTTGTTGAGAGGCTTTTAATCCAGTCACATGGCAGGAATCTTCCAAGTGTGATCACCTCTCAAAGACCCCTTAAGATGCCTCTGATGACTGTCACATTGTTCGTTAAGTTTCAACACACAAATTGTGGAGGGGACACAGTCAATCTGTGGCAGGGCCTTGACAGAGCAACAGATGCTCGCCATCTCAGCCAGCTCGTGGGTATCGAGAGAAGGAGCCTGTGTGTAGGCTGAGGCTAACCATCCAGACAGCTGCAGAAGCAGGCATGACCACCCATATGAATCAGAACAGAACTCCTGGTTGTGACTGGGCCCCCAGAAGAGATGAAAGTCACATATTGCTCAATGCCAGACATGAGATGCCCAACAATAGAAACATGTTCTGACAAATCCAAGCCAAAGAATGTCTCAGAATTACTTAAATGTACGCCTTTTTTCGAGCTTATAGGGAAATTTTTATCTCCTGTTTCCTATCGCCTGAACTCTTGTTTCTATGTTACACAGAAGGCCAGACCCTGCTGCCTCTGTCTGAAAATAGTTGGCAACTCAGAGGAGACATATTTCAGAAACTTTTAGTATATAAATGTCAAATCAAATTAGGCTCATATTTCCCCCTTGGTTGAACTATAATTCAATGAGGGTTTTACTATGTAAATTCACTGGAAATCCCCAGGCTCTATAGCTCTGCCAAATACTCTGCATGCGACAATGGCAATCACATTGTTCCAATAAGAAAATGCTCTGTCTTGAAGACAGGACTGAGAACTGATATAAAATTCTAATGCCTTCATCTTGCCCGATACAGTGCTATCTTCAGAGAACACACAGTAAATACAGCTCAGAAGGGTTGCTGTTCTGTGCCAAGTTCACCAGATTGAACTTAGCAAAGAAAGCTTTTGTCTCCCTAATACACCCCTAGCACCCCACTTCCCTAAGATTATTTTCACTGCCTTCAAACAAAGGGTGCATTTTATGTTTGATCCTTCTTTTCATACAAATATTGCCCTGTGCGTAATCTTTCAGGATTAGCTGTCAGTTTCAGGGTGAGCAATTGGATGTGCGTTTCACATTTATCAGACTATCTTGATTAATGGAGTAAGGCGAGGCACTGGAGATTGCTTGTTCACCACAAAAATGACTTGGGGGATTAGTACCTAAGCGGCCTCATACAATCAATAAATGAGCTGATCAACTTTCCAAAAGCATAGAGACTTTAAACAGCTTCAAACCTCTAATTACCCATGAAACGCACACATTAACTTCATGAAGTTGCAGACGAGATCGCTAATACTCTCAAAATATGGCGTTTATTCTAATCTCCACTTTGCTAAGTGCTGTTAGATAACTCCTAAATGACATGAAAGTTCAGAGTCTTTGTTTCCAGCAAGCATTAAAGTAGTCCCTTTGAATTACATAACTCCAAACCTAAAATACTTTCCTGTTCGACTACTATCTACTTATAGAAGAACTTAAGCCCAGTTCAGCCAATGTAATTCTTTCTCTCAAGTCATAAGGAAAAATTAAGCCAGATCTCTACACTGTCTCTTGTGACAAATCTGATGTAAATGAAATGATAGTCAAAGATGCTATGGAGGGTCGTATCCCAAACTACTCTTGGAACATAATAGATTGAGAACATCTCCCTGGTTCTCACAGCATCTCTGAGTGGAAGAGATTCAGATGTCATGTCATGTACTCTCACCATACCCCCAACTGCATGGCTCCTTCTCCTTCCCCAATAAAATGTGTGTAGATGCCTGCATGAGTTTTTAAAAGATAAAACACAGCAAGCAAACACAAGTTCAAATGGTTTCACAGCCAGGGGCAAAGCAGTACAGTTTTAGGTAAGTGCTATAAATATTAAACTGACGATACAGACCCAGTCTGAAATCCTTACAGGAATGGTTTAGCAAAGCCTGTACTCAATAGTTTAGAGTAAATGAGAGACTATGAGGTGGCTTGTATTGAAGGAAAGATGTGCAATTTCTAGGACAGCGTACGTAAGAAGGGTTCTGTCTGGAGACAGAGGGCTCTTGATCCCTCTGTACCATCCTTGGCCTGGGTCCTTGAGTTTCAAGCTTGACCACATGGCTCAAAGGAGTGTTAGTATATGATCTAGCTTCTGCATTTACTGTGTTTAGAATCTGTTTAGGTAGAAACACACTCATACACATGAGACTAGGATATTATACAATATATAGAAAAATCTATATTAAACAGTAATAGGCTAAAATCATAAAGCACCTATGTAAGACTTATAGGCTCTCTGTTTGTTCCCTTATCTTACTGTCCTTTTTTAAAACCTCTCTCATTTTTATATAAAAAAAATACTGTTTATTTTTCCATTGTTCCTTTTTCTCTTCTCTAAGAAAAACTTAGGGATGAGATGCAAATAGGAAAGAAAATGAGGTTCTTAAGACTCTTGGCAGGCCTGCCTTCAGAATCTTGCACATTTCTCTGGCACCTGCAACTCATATACACATCTCACCCCCTTTCGTTTCAACAGACTGGACTTAAATATCTGTACTTATGTCCCCAAGTCAGAACTCCTGATACAGGAGCCTCAGTGACTGGCTTCAAAAGATCAAAATGGCTGCTACCATGTATGTTCTTCCCCACTCCAAAAGGATGTAGCAACATGGAGCCTGTAAGTTTAACCTTATTTGGAGAAGGGGTCTTTTTATGCATGGCATAGTTAAGTCTTTTAAGATGAAAGCATCTTGATTTTCGTTAATACCTGGTGGGCATTAATCCGAGGACAAGCGCCTTGTAAGAGAAGGGAAGACATACAGAGAAGAAGATCTGAGAACAGAGGCAGTGGCATTTGTCTGCAACCCAAGGAATACCGCTGAGTTCCTGCAGCCACCAGGGTTAGAAGGACACAGAGTGGATTGTCCTTTGGCCTCCAGAAGAAGCCAACTTATAAGAGCTCTGCCTTTGTGCCTCTGCCCTCCAGAACCACAAGACCAATTTACATGGTTCTCAGCCACCTGGTTGTAGGCAGCCACGTGAAACCAATATGTTCTCTAGTAAACAATTTAAGTGATAGCAACACGTAATTGTAATACCATGCACTAACCACAATCACCTTCTCCACCACAAGAATTTCAGTGTGTTGTGGGTGGCTGGAGGTTCTTTTTTAAATAGCACTCAAAATCTCAGAAGTATTTCCCCCTTGTGGCTGAGAGTGAGTTCTCTGTCATTTGCCCATTATCCATTCACAACAGCTAGTGAGGGGTTTGAGAGATGGCTCAGAGGTTAAGAGCACTGACTGTTCTTCCTGAGGTCCTGAGTTCAATTCCCAGCAACCACATGGTGGCGCACACCCATCTATATATAATGTGATCTGATGCCCTCTTCTGGCCTTCAGGTGTACATGCAGGTAGAGTAGTGTATACATAATAATACATAAATAAACCTTTTAAAAAAAAAAAAAAAAAGCAGATACTGAATACAGCCACTGCCTGAATCCACATGCTCTGCTCTATATAAGTGCAAGAGGGGATACTGAAATTTATTTCCACAGGAAAGATAACACCTTAGAGTGTGTGAAAAGTGGTCCTATATAAGCCCTAGCAGTGGACTACCCTGGTGAATCAGCATTCTCTCAAAGCTGCAGATATCAAGTTACCACAGAAAGAAACACAGTGCCAGCTCCAGACAATGGCAGCTTCCCCTCCCGCCTTGCTGGCTTACATCTGAGCACCCAAGCATCCACTGGAGCATTCATATATGAAACTTGACCACAGGAAGTCCCAGTTGCAGTTTGCCTAAACCAATCTGTTTTCCTTGCTAACTGGTTCCTACAGTGCGTGATGAAGACCAAATCTACCTATCTCTACTGATGTCAATTCATCCCAGCTTTTGGCCACTTGTCATCTTTAGAACAAGATGCACACATACTTTTTGTCATTTGCCATGTCATTATATTTAAATAATTTACACGGGGGGCATGATATTAGATAAGAATCTCCCTTCCTAGAAGTAAAACCTACAGAATGACAGCCAATTCAACTACACTGTAAAAGTAACTTTTATTCACCTGAAGTAATTGTCTTCTCAGAGGCTTACTGCCTCCATCTGCTAACGTAGGCCTAGTCCTGGAAGCTTCTAGCCTACGTTAAACTAGACCGGGCTGGCCTCGAACTCACAGTGACTCACCTGCCTCTGCCTCCCTGAGTTCTGGGATTAAGGGCATACACCATCATACATGGCATGGACACTTTGCATTTGTACTTTAAATATCTACTTAGTCATTTTCTCTGAGCAAGGAAAGAAGTCTGCCCTCAAATAATAGCCAGGGTTCAACTGCATCACTGCACACCTTTGAAATAGATTTCAGATTATGTCAGTCCTGCCAAGATGCTAAAGCCTTGAGAATTATAGCTAGGGCACCAAACTGTACTTATTATTCCTGTGAGTTGCAGTTTTATTCTGCGGAACATTCAGAAAGATAAAAACTGTAGCTATATTGCTTTCAACTCTTGATTATCTCTAGGGGGGAAAAATGTTGAAATGAGGAGAGGTGGTGGCGTGGCAGAGAAATGAAAGGGATGCCTTGGAGTTCATAGAGAACGCCATCACAAAGCACATAGCACAGAGCTCCATCTCTAGCCTCCCTTCTTATTCTTCCTCCCCTTTCTTCACTCCTTCCTCCTCTCCTCTTCCTCCACCCCTCCTACCCTCTCTGCCCTTTCTCCTCTTCCTCCTCCTCTTTGCCTTTTGCTGTCTCTCTCTCCTTTCTGTCTCTCCTTCTTCTCCTCTTCCTTTCTCTTCACATCCTCCCTAGTGGCTATACCGACACCACAAACCATAGCATCTGGATCCAGCACACCACTGAGGAGTGTCTTAGAGTTAAGTGCTCCATGAGGATTTCAGAATCTTCCACTCCTCCTGAGACCCAACCCAAAGCTGTTCCTCCAAGCATCCTCCTAGGGTTGGCATCCCAACTGCCAATCACCACCATCATGGAATAACCTAAGTATTCTTTAACCAAATTAATGCTCATATAACTGAAAGTAAAATTTATTTATGTCATGAAGGTCATATTAGCAATTATTAATAGTTAGAATATACTAAATAACACTGTTCTAAATGCCTTCCTTTCAAATAACTTTAAAGGAAAGGGTCAGCCCCATGTTATCAGTGATGCTTGATCCAAAATGAAGACTTTTAAAAGAAGTGACAGAAACTCGGAAGAGCCTGAGAGCATACTGCATGGTGTGGTGACAGAGGAGGATGACAGCAGCCAATGGTGCAGTTTGACTATGGGCCTTCAAAATCCCAGAGGCAGATCACTACACCAAGTAGCAAAACCAAACCAAGAAAATAGAATAAAGTGGTATCGAGATGAAAGAGTCAGCAAAGTCTTCAAAATCTACAGAAATGTGGACACTACAATTGAAAACTCTCTGGGTTTATTCATCCTTAGAATTATAAAATTAATGTAATTTCATCTCCTCACAGGTTTTTAACTAGCATTTGTGACCTCAAAACATTAGGTACAGTAAAGTCAATATTAGGAATCCCTAAGAAGGATGTAATATTTAACAAAGCATTGGCTGTTTAAATATACAAACACCTGGAAAAATAAAACTATATTAAATCTAATATAAAGATGGTGAACCAGAACACCAGCTTATTCACGTGAATATTTTAATTGCAGCTGTGTCAAAGCCATTGTCTAGCAAAGTTCAGAATGACTTCAGACATCATCCTAGAGTTCCTTTACTTATTGTATATCTGGAAATTTTTATTGGATGTTGTACAATTTAGAATCTACAGATTGGGCCAGTGAGATGGCTCAGTAGATAAAGATGGCTCACTGTACAAGTTTAATAAGCTGAGTTCGATCCCTAGGTTGTATAGTGCATAGAAAGACATGACTCCCAAAAGTTTTCCTTTAACCTCCACACTAGCTCTGTTACTTGCACACATAGAGTAATAATGCATAATGATAAAAACCATTAAAAATTTTAACAGTAAATATATATAACGCTATCTTCTTCCAGAGAATATGAATCATTTCCTTTGCTGGGCAGAAACACACGTGCGCAAGCACACACACGCGCGCGCGTACACACACACACACAATGACAGTTTAGGCCACATGTTACCACACGCTAGGCTGTGTCAATGTTGAGTGACAGCTTTAGGAAGTCTCCGGCCATCCCTGGCATGCACCTACACCTGAGGGTGAGCTCCACATAGACGTCTACCACGCTGATCAGGTACCCTTCTGTTAGTGTGTCCGTCATAACTCGGGTCCTGTCTCCTCAGTCTAAAGGCCTGTTAGCAAATAAACTCTGCCCAATATTTCCGGAGTGCTGGAATGTTCTTAGGAATGCACCCATAAAGCACCCCAGTGTAACAAATATCTTAAGGGAGGAATTGGCAGAATGCTGAGTCTTCTTCTCCATCTTCTCCTTTCCAAAGGCATCCTGACTCTGCAGCAACCCATGGCTTGCTTGTCTAGTCCCACCAGAGTGATGGCTTCTCTCCCACCATTTGAGAACCCTCTGCAAAGCAGCTTTCCCAGATTTTCAACCTTCTGCCCCATTTCTATAATTTCTCAATGCCCAGGGATAAAATTTAAACATTAAAAAAAAAATCTTTTGCAGAAACTCCTTTTTCCTCAGATCTGTCCTTCAAGTACTGACTGCTCAGTAGCTACCCCCAAGAGCTTTAAGAGGATTCTTTACTCTTCCTTTTCTAAATCCCTTCACCTTTGGTCTGAACATTGGTCTTCTGTCATCATCCAACCTCGTGTGGAAGCACGAGCTCATGGTATATGAACAATTAAAGTAACAGGAAATCTATTGGCTGGAAAAGGAAAAGAACAGATGCACAGCCTCACAAGCAATCAGGACACAGAACATTAGTCTAGCTCCCATGGGAGCATCAGGTTAAGAAAATACTTACTATCTAGTAACATGGAAATTATGTCAATTCAGGAACTTCACAGCCTTGTTGAAAGGAGTGGAAAAATGCCACAGTCATATTGAAAGTAATTAGCAAAGCCATTTCATGATGACAGTGATGGGTGCCCTACAGGAGTGGACTTTGTCCTGTGTTACAACTTCCTGTGCAGGTGTATTTACCTTGGAGTTGTTTGGACAAGGCAGATGGGGGTCACTTAGGTGACCATCCATAGGCCAGAGACTGAGTATATGTGGTATATGTTCACCACGGTATGCTATGAGACTGGTAGAAATGACGGACTGAATGCTAATATCAGCACTTATGTGCATTCAAAAGTGAAAAACAAAACAAAAACAAACAAACAAAAAAGAGCAAAACAGATACCCTGAACTCAGATCAAACACATATACACATTTCATATTTTTAAAGATACCAAGAACACAAATACGTCAGAAACAGTTACCTGTGGAAATAGTGTTGACAACAGTAGGAGATAAAAGAATGAGAGAACTATTTCAGAATTCTTGCCAGGTGCCTGGCATTGCTCGAAGTGCTTGACATCGGCTGATTAAATCCGCTCCGCCGTGCTAGGAGGCAAACGCTATCATCATCCCTTTTTTACAGTGGAGGAACTGGAGCACAGAGTGGTTACGTAACTTGCTCAAGGTCACACAGAAAGTGATGGAGCCAGAATTGAGCCCTAAGCAAACTGGAATGGGAGTCTGTGCTCAGAAATGTGAGCACTACAACTCAGTTTCTGTGTGTTCTCAATAAGCAACCAGCGTGGTGTCTGTGTATTATCAAGTGCGTATCTCTGAGTAAGGCAAGCTGCAGTGAAGGTCTCAACTCCTTCCCACCAGGTCATCTCTCACGAAAACTATTTTCAATTCCACACAGCACAGACCACTGTAGGTGTGTAAACACCATTTGACCAACAGGGACGATCTCAGCAGAAGTGTATGGTCTTACACTTTGTGTTCCATTTATTTGAGAATCAGGGCCATGGTCTTTGGCTGTGTGCTGCCTTATATATGAGACTACAATGGCCCCTAGAGATCGGCTCTCATGAAAGCAAACTGAGAGACATCCTGCAGTGTCTAAGAGAAAGAGAAAGGCCAGTGAAATGAGCCCCAAGTGCCCAGCTTTGGAGACACTGCAACCAAGTAATGCAGTGGTAGACAGAGTAGCCAAGAAGAGGCAAGACAGTCACCAGAAGCTCATAAGATGGCTGTGTCAGTTGGTGATCATTGTTTGGAAAAAAAGAATGAGAGAATTGGAAGAAGAAGGAGCCACGGAAAAAAAGACAAAAGAAGGCCACAGGAGAGTGAACACTGGGGACAGAGGAAAAGAAAGGGGGGGAGGTTAGGAGAATCATTCATTTGACTGCAAAGAAAACTAACTCTCTCTCTCTCTCTCTCTCTCTCTCTCTCTCTCTCTCTCTCTCTC
>OU015758.1:7526982-7546060 GCA_907169655.1 Acomys percivali | reverse complement strand
CTCTCTCTCTCTCTCTCTCTCTCTCTCTCTCTCTCTCTCTCTCTCTCGCTCTCTGTCATTCATTGTAAGATACCTGTTTGCTTCTAGATCTACTATATATCTACTGCCTGTTGTCCCCTGCCACAGGCAATATTTCGCAGGGGACTGCCGATCACAGCCTTCATGTATCTTCCTGCCAAGTTTCTGGAGAGGTTTATCCATGCGTAGGAGATGCTGCCGCTGGTGAGACAATGGAGAAGATGGAAAAGCCGGAATCTCCTCACTCACTCTCTGTCTCTCACCAGAGGTGGCCAGCTCAGCCCCGGCTCTGCCTCCTCCAGCATCACAGTCCCCGACAGATGCTTCCAACCTGCTGTGCCTGGCTCCTGAGCTCTAGTACCACCTCCTCCTTACTCAACATTCCCTAAGTCATTCACCTACCCTTGAGTCCAGCGCCTGTGTCTTCCTTCTATGCAGATCGAGCCCCACAGGCAGATCCCTCTACTGAACTTTAGATACCGCACGGATTTCCTCCCTGGGCCCCACCTAATGCATATAGCCTTTCACTCTTGTTGCAAGTTCTGTGCTAAGCAGAATAGTGTCCATGCTACGCCAAGACTCTACTTCCTAATCCCAGAGATCAACGCATATACCCATCTCACAGGGAAGTGAATTTACATAGTTAAGATAAATGTCCCCAGATGAGGAGCTTGTCTTAGATTATTCACACAGCCCAGTGCAGTCATAAGGCTCCTAACAAGCGAATGGGGAAGACAGGAAATATGGTGTCAGAGACAGAGTTCTGATGGCGGAGCCAAGGTCAAAGTGATAAGGTGACTGGGAGACCAGCCAATGTAAGTAGCTCTGTCAACTAGCAAAAGCAATGGCAAAGATTCTCCCCTTTATCTTTTAAAGGCCTCTCAAAACAGTGTTTGATGTTCAAGACAACCATGAGCTTTCTGACCTCCAGAATTACAAGCTAACAAGTCTGCATTGTCTTGAGCCTCCACGTTTGACTGCTCTGTTGTAGCAGCAATAATTAGTTAATATGCTGAAAAAAGTTATCTAGGAAGAGCACACAGACTAGGGGCCAGGAAATAGTAAACAAATCATACAGACCTACGGAAAAGTAAGACTCCTGCAGTCTCAGAGAAAGCAAAAGATATATAAAGGGTAACTCATTCACCAAAAGCTAGTCTCAAAACTCAGTCTCAATAGGCACAGTGCAGAGGCAGGTCATGGTAAAAAAAATAAATAAATAGCAGGATAAAAACTCAAGCAGAAGGTCACACTTCCTCTTACCAGATGGTTGATAAGAGGTTTAATGACCTATTTATCGTCTACCTGTGACTACAGCATAGAACAGAGGTTTTCAACTTGTGGCTCACAACCCTTTTGGGGGTCAAACGACCCTTTCACAGATATTTACATTACAATTCAAACAGTCACAAACTTACAACTATGAAGTAGCAATTGCAATAATTGTATGGTTGAGGGCCATCACAACATGAGGAACTGTATTAAAGGGTCCCAGCATTGAGAAGGTTAAGGAGCCACTGGTCTAGAACCTTATGTTATCTACCCTCTGGCGTCTAACCCCACTTTGTTACATCACACCTCCTTTTCCCTTTACTTGCATTTCTTGACCATACACACTTGTAAAATGCTAAGATCCTTTTCAAACAAAATAGAGTATGGATAAGTGAATGAATAAATTATCAATAATGGATGCTAGAGGCAAGAGAAAATGGAAAAGGAAAACATCGTGACTGGCAGACATCTAAAGATCTAATGCAATCACAAGTCAATTCTGGAGTGAATCTCTTTCCAGTTAGGTCAGGGTGTACGATGGCAGTACAACAGTCAGACAGGGTGGGGAACATCATCTGCATGTTATCCTAGGATATAGATCTGCAGTATCTGGAGACAGATGAACGTATCCACCTATCTCCAGGTAATACCACAGACAGACAGACAGACAGACAGACGGATGAACAGATGAATGGACAGATGGACAAATGGATAGACAGACGGATGGATGGACAGACGGATGGATGGACAGACAGACAGATGGATGGACAGACAGACAGACAGATGGACGGATGGACGGATGGACAGACAGACAGACAGAAGGGAAGAATGGCTGGTGAGATGACTGAAAGTCACAGGCAGCGGAAAATCCCAGGTTGAGGGTAAAGGTAAGAAGTAGAGACATGTTCAGATGTGGTCCCTGGCATTGACTGTGTGTTTGTGTTCTGAATTTTTTTTTTCCAGAAAATGAAAAGAACACACACACACACCTTCAATGCTGCACATGAAATGGACCTGGGACCGTTCTTGAGATCTGTGCGTGCCCCTCCCTAACTTAAAGCTAAGGTCCGCAGGCTGCCCTTTAGTTCTAGGCAGAAACAGCCAACACTTGAGCAGCTGCTCTTCATAAACAATTAGTTGAAGATTTATAACGCACAGGATATAATCACTACCCAAATTAATGCCACAGACTAAAGGCATCAGGTAACTGATCTACAGACCAAAAATATCCTGACAGCAGGGAACATAATTGCTTATTTATACAAATGGCCTGTGCACTCAGGCATTCTGTGTAAATAGATCGGTACAGCCATTTCCAAGACATTATAATCCATTAGGTAAATTAGACATGCTTTACAGTCCTAATGATACACTCCCAGGACCAAATTTCTCCAGAAACATTTATCCAATTCTGCTCTCAGACAAGCCTGGCTCTGCGTGAGGCCATTCAGCTGAGAAAGCTATGGCGTGCTTCTATTTTGAGAAGCAGCAAGTGCAGGGCCTCGGGGTTCAGAGTGCATACCTTACCTTATTTCTGTGGCAAAACAGTAACCTGCTCTACAGAAGCACACCTGCATTTAAACGCAACACACTGTGGCATCTTTAATACCAAACATCATACTAGTCTCTGGCTGTTACTTTCTCCCGAATGCCCAGGGTCGGGCCTCCTTTCTCCTATGTGCTCCTGTAGCTGCTGGTTGCCTGAGGCTGGCCGTCCCCAGGCTTTCTCCCAGGCGCTGGTGTCTCATCACTGCATCCTTTTCATCGTCTCATTGGTTGTAGACTCATGTCCTTCGCTCATTTAATAATGGGCAGACGGACCTACTTCTTTGCAGCCACACAAGTAACGTTGCTCCTTCACCACAGTTGTTAGTACATATTTTCCCACTTACTTATTGGAGAAGTCTGAAAGAAATAAGTCAGGCCCCTGATCCAAAGCAGTCCACGAAACACCTTTGCTTGTAACCAAGGTGACCTTGGATTTCTTTGTTCCATCTGGAATGCACTGTTCTGGGACAGTTCTTAAAAGCCCTCCTTTAGCACCCTCAAAAGTAAGTGTCTCGGGTTTGGAAAATAGTTGTACTGTTCAAATACAAGGTAAAACAGGATGTCGACAGCTTAAAGGTCTTCCCCGTGTCAAACAGGCATCTCTCTGACCACAACCTACCAAAAAGCCAGGACTCCAGGAAATCTGAAAGACCAACCGACTATGCTGACCCATTTTACCTATGAAACACTTACAGGTCTGGAGTACTACCCTTTAGAATCACAGAGCCATTGGGCTAGAAGAAACCACGCCCCCACCCCACCCACTCCCCACCCTCTCACCCCCCCTTACCCCCCATCCCGTTTACCCGCCCCCAGCCTCCTTAAGCACCTCCACAGTTTTGTAGGTAAGGAAACTGGGGCTTGACTTGCCTATGACTGATCAGACACAACCGTTGTTGCATCCTAATTGATGACCCAGGAAAGTTTTCAGTGACAAGAGCCATGTAATCAAGAGGCTGTGGATGCGGACGGTGGTTGTTGTTGTTGTTGTTGTTGTTGTTATAATATAAGGAATAATTTTTGCATTGAGCCTTGCCTTTCCCCTCATACCCACCAGCTGCGGACTGCACAGGGTTAGGGGTGCAATCTGTTCTTGGGGAAGCTCTGAAGCTTAAATGACTCAGAAAGAAATCACACTCACAACTCCAACTTCATTAGCACCACCTGTGCGTGTAAGAAAAGGCAACACAAGCGCATTTTAAATAAAAACGCTCGACCAGAGCCTCACAGCCAGCTGCTCAAGCAAGGCTATAAGTGGGTCTCTAGCTTCCGGCACACTCCTGCAGTCCGCCCGGTTCTGAGTAGGGCTCACCTCTTCTGTTTCCTCTCTAGACAGCTTTCCTCCCTTGAATTTTCCCGCTGGGAATCGGAGGTGCCACGCCCGGGTTTCCTAGTCATTCCTGCGTTATCTCAATCGGATAAATAGCTCAGTCACCTTAAACAAATTTTTCTCAAAGGATTCCTGCCGGGAATAGCTGCCGCTTGACAGCAGCAGCCGGCCGGCAGACTTCTAGAAAAGGATCCTAGGAAGTAAATAAGATGGTGAGCTCCATGCTTCAGGCTGGCTCAGCCCTTGAACTCCCAACTGTTCAGTCTGACACTAAATCCAGGTGCTCCTCTGAAGGTGTTTGGCCACTGTGATGACAAAGCTCTGTAATGGCTGCCTTTCAGTAAAGGAGGTCGTCGGGACATCCTGCATGAAGGCTGTCCCCGCAGCCTGTAAGTGCAGCGTGCAGCAGGGAGGCTTCCCTGAGGGAGTTCTGCCTACCAAACGCAGCTACAGATCATGCCCCAGCCTTCCTTTGGATTTTTCAACTTACCTTCCTCATGCTCACAAACACACAAAGCAATTCCTTGCAATCAACTCTCACTATACAACTCCCACCGGTGCGTTTCTGCGCTTAAGCCCTATTATAAGGGATACTAGAGACCCTTGGCATTTGCTCCCGCTTGTTGCAGAATTATACAGCGGAATATAATGAGGTAGGTTTCTATTTTGCATGTATTTCTGGCCTAGCCAGTTCCGGGCCTTCCAGAATGCACTTACTAATACCAAGACTGAGCCCCACACCACATCATTTAGATTAGAAATCTGGAGATTGTGGCCTGGGCAGGGCTTTTCATAAGCTTCTGGAAGGCTCTAATATGAGTCAAAGTTGAAAGACATGGAACTGGGCCGGCTGAACTTACTCTGCCCTACATAGTCTGGCAGCCCAGTTACCATTTGTGAATGCTACCGGCAAGACTCCCGCAGATTTTTAAGAGCAACTGTGGTCTTGTAGTAAGAGTTCCACATTTAGCAAAGAAACACATGGGACATCTAATTAAATTTGAAAAAAAAATAGTAAAAGAGGAGTAAATTTGAAATGTATGAAGAAATGATGAATATAGAACAATTAGGACATTCTGACAGAATCATGTGCTTCATGACAGAAGGATGTGCTACATACTTTAAGACAAAATTCTGGGAGACAAAGGCATGCTCCGTGTGTACAGGATGCCCTGTCAACCCTCTAGTCTCTGGGCATCCTCACAGCAAGCTCTTCTTTCACCGACTCAGTTTGATCTCCTTTTAATCCTACATGTTGTCTCAGAGTCCTGTCTATATGAATAAACATATCCCTCACAATAGACTGTTTTTTATAGGAGTGGCTGGATTTCTAGGGTGCAGATGGGAAAAAATGGGTCTGAGGAGCAAAGAAATATTGTAACAACAGCAGCTAAAGATTCACTATGAACCGCCATGTAGGAACATTGCCATGAAGGCCTTTGTCTTCCTTTTCTTCCCTTAAATTCAATCTCCCATTCACTCCTTTTTTCTTTTTTCTTTTGGTGGGAGGGGGGTGTTCAGACAGGGTTTCTCTGTGGAGCTCTGACTCTCCTGGAACTCTCTTTGTAGGCCAGGTTGGCCTCAGGAGATCCTGCCTGCCTCTGCCTCCCAAGTGCTGGGACCAAAGGCGTGCACCACACCCAGCCCTTCCCGTTCATTCCTAACACAGAATAGATAACTGAGTGATGCTCCGGCTCCCTGATCTTCTTCTGCCTGAAGTGCCTCAGCCAAAAGATGCCACAAACAAACAAACAAAACACATTCCTTCTCGAAAAGGGTTGAGGTGTCCATCCCTAGAATGAAACTACACACCCAGTTTAATAGTTATGACAGGTTTCTCTATGTTAAAAAAAAAAAAAATAGTAACTTTGGAGTCCTCTGAGTTTGGGCCACTCCTGTTTCTGTACTTCCAGTTTTTCATACAAGGTGGCTGCTGTTGTTTTACCTGAGTGGAGCCAATTTGAACTAGGGAAACTCATTTCCTGCACAGTCCATTAGCCTGGGATGGTAGCTAGAATGCACAGTGCTACTAACTCAGCCTCTGGGTTTATGGAGCTTTCCAGAGCAGGCTGATCATCGTAATGATCTGAGCCGGTTACACATTAAAAGGACAGTATCGCACCCTCACCTCACACCTAGAAAATCAAATCCGTGAAAAAAAAAAAAGTTTATTTCAACAATTTCAACCAAGTTTAGAAGACACAGCTCTGTACTCTTGCTGGCCCTGTTAAAAGGCAACAGGGCCACTCTCAACAATGCAAGACGAACAAGAGCTGTTTCTGCGGAGGAGAAGATGAAGTGGAGATGCTCCCTGTGGTTCACCTCAAATCTCCGCGCACACGTTGAGCCTCACACGTGTAAGGTGGGTGTGCTAGAAGAATCTCCAACCATTCTTCCAGCTCCAGAATTCCAGGACCCTTCATGACACTGACTCATCAGAATCTTAGAATTTTAAGGGGACATTTTAAGTTGGGGGATCTTCTTTTTGTGAGAACAACAGGCATTAGAGGTAGGGAAGTAGCAACAAGAGACTGATGATCTTCTGTGACAGTTGAGTACACTCTTGATGGCTTCCCTTATCTTTTCATATCAAAGGCAGCTAGATTTATGTACGGTGACACAACGTATAATCTCAACATGGGGAAGCCTAAGGTGGGAGGGTGTCTAGTGAGGGCAGCTGCGCTATTTTAAGTATCTCTCAAAGATATTTTAGAAGGTTTGTGAACAAATGACAAAAGTAAAACTCACAAATATCAGTTGGAATTATATTGCTCAAAGTAAGTTTTTTTAAACTGTGGTTTGTAGTGACCAATTTTTGTTGTTGTTGTTGTTGTTGTTGTTGTTATGTTCAACAAAGGAAAGCGATGCCTTAAGTCTCTCCTAAGCCTGCATGCTAAAGTCTGTAATGGAGGGAGGCCCAGGGCCCAGGAGCAGTGGCTTCTAAGCTGAGACACAAAATGTGGGTCCTTAGCAGTGCCTGTTACAGTATAAACACAGACAAGATGGGGCAGTGAGACCTTACAAAGATGGCTGTGAATTTCCACCTTTCAGACTGTCATGTGTCCAATTACATGCGCTCCCAAATTCACAGTGATGTATCAAGCTCGGCTACCTCACAATGTGACCTTATTTGGAAATAGGGCCTTCCTGGATAGCACTTAAAAGCCGGGCTTATGTTGGAACACACTATCAACCCCCTGGAAACTAAGAAAAAGAATTCTCTCCCTGCCACCTTCAGAGAGAGCACGGCCCTGCTGACATCTAGTCTAGAAACTGAAGCCTTGCCTTCCTGATAGTTAAGACACTCAGTTTGTAGCATTGTTTCAGTAGCCCTAGGAATCTGATGTTTCAACCATGGGTCTCTTTGAGGCCAGATCCTTTCCACGTGTGTCAACTGAGCAAGAATTCCAGACACTGAATTAAGAAGTAGACAGGAGGCTCTGGTATCTCACTTGGGATTAGCTGAAAGCCTAGTAAGCAGTCGAGATATTTGCAAAGTTGTAAAGTAGTGCTCCTTTTCTCTAACTCGTTTGATTATACAAATGTAGTCATTTCCTAAAGTATGTTGTCTTTATACTTTTTTTTAATATTTTTATTTAATGACTTTACAGCCTAATCTCAGCCCCCTCCTTCCTAACAAAACTAAACAGAATTCTGTTAGGAAGAAAGATGGCAGGGAATTCTGCTGGGTAGGCAACTCGCAGTAACGCTGTTTAAATCCAAACAAGGAGACAACATGGGAGAAAACTTAAAAACACAAATTGAAGACTCATATTTCCAACTAAGTTTTCATTCCAAGCCAGAGTCCCTCAACCTCCCCTCAGCCCCAGATTCTCTGGTTTGGGCTCATGGAAAACCATCTCATTTTAAGTGACCAAAGTAAGAGGTCACTATGAAAGCTACAGAGTTATAAAACCAGATTTTATTTCAAAGCTTAATGCCAGTGACAGAGAAGGATGTGCCATTTGCCATCATCTGACCTCCACTGCCTCTGCTTATTTGCACAAACTGCAAAGGACCTAATCATGCTAATTCAGCTCCCCAACTCCTCCAGGAGCCACACTTTGTCCTTGAGGGCCCTCTCAGCCTTATACTGCCCCATTCTTCAAGCCTGTATGGCCGTGAGAGTGTGTTCTTGCATGTCAGACATCCTAGACACAGACAGACGAGCCATGATTTAAGAGCAAAGAGTGAGTTTAAAGTCCCATGGTTTGGTTTCTGACTGAACAGGAGACAAAAATGTCCTTCCATTACTGTTTGTTTGTCACAAAGAAGAGCCTGGGTTTGGAAACCCTTGGCGGGCATGACATATTCTAATTCACCCCCTCCACGTGACTCCTTCTGTCAGAGCCCAGAGGTCAAGGCACACAGAAGGAGTTGGAACTCCACAAAATTGTCTCTCCATTGAGCACAGCGAAAAACAATGAGAGCACAGAGGCAGAGCGAGTAATTAAATGAAACAAATCACGCTGCCGGGGAGGCAATCGGCACACGGAATTCTCTACTTAAAGGAAGGCTGCAAGACAATCTCGCCCTCTGTAGTCGGGAAACAATGGCCCATACCAGAGGTCTCAATGTCTTCGTCTTCAGGACCTATGAATATGGCACGAGGGCATTGTCACAATACTAGCAAAGTAAGGAAATTGAGCTGAGAGATTATCTTGGGATTCTGTGAGTAGGCGCTCCACACAGAGGGCCACCCACAGATCCCTGCTCAGGGGTACAGCAGCCCTCGAGTTCAGAGTCCACAGCTGCATCCCTGCATTTGCATGCCATACCCTCTTTAGAAAGCGTTCTTGCTACTGATGAGCCTTATGTGTTAGGTCCTGTGCTGTTCCTGAGTGAAGGTACGTTAGAGGATTTGGAATCCAGATGGGGGATTTTTTCTTTTTAGATTGGTGCCCTGATTTACATATATGATATAAATATAATGCAATTCACTTGCTATTATTTATTAATCAGTCATTATCTGACAATATGTAAGTTTATACTTTCCTTCCAGCTAACAGATATTTGATAAATGTTTCTGTGTGTCAGTAATCTGTGAGCAGTGTTATTTAGGATGAGGGAAGGAAATGATGGCCTCTATTCTTGAAATACCAGCACCTAGTTAAGGAAGTGGATTATAAGCACTATCTTCACAGTCTTCTAAAGTGAGGGGTGGGTATGGTATATGAATTTTTTTCAATTAAAAAAAAAAGAATAGACTTGGTCAAGAGAAAAATCCATGTCCTAACACTTTTAAGGTTAAATACTGTGAAAAAGAAGACACAGCCATCTCAGTGAGGGGCATGTCCTGGGGAAGGGAGTCATTATAAAATGAGGTGATCGGTAGATTAGCATACTATAGCACATTGATAACTACAAACACAAAATAATTTATTTCCTTACAATCCTGAGGTCAAAACTCTCAAATCAAGATGCTACATTCCTTCTGGCAGCTCTAGGAAGAATGTATTTTTATTTATTTATTTATTTTTAGAAAAACAGTTATTTCTAGCTTCTATGTCTTCTTGCGTTATTTTGCCCTCATGGTCCATTCAGCCAGCACTTGTATCACTGATTTCTGTTTCTATGCACCCTCACCTCAGTTCTATAGTATTAACAACTCAGGGGTGAATACCCAGTTCTGGCCAGGTCAGTGCTCTTCCCAAGGATTCTTTCAGGGGATTGACAGCTTCTTGGTGCTGTCTCTATAAGGGTATGACTGAGGCTGACTTCCTGTTCAACAAGCAGAAGCTAGAAGCCAGAGGTCAAGCCTTAGAGGGAAGCAGAGGTGAGTGGAAGAGTCTGGGCCCAGTCAAACCCTCACTGGCTCTAGGAGGCGACCTGTTTGTTTGTTTGTTTGTTTGTTGTAGCCCAGTGGCTCTCAAGTTTCCTAATGCTGCCATCCCTTAACACAGTTCTTCATGTTGTGATAAACCCCGACAATAAAATCATTTTCATTGCTACTTCATAACTATAATTTTGTTACTGTTATGAATGATACTGTAACAGTCTATGTGCAGGATATTTGATATGTAACCCACCCTCCAAGGGAGTCGTGACCCACAGGTCGAGAACCGCTGGCATTCAGAAAGTTAGACTATTCATTCTCCCTTCAGTCTGCCATCCTTCAGCAGCAGGTCCTAAGCAAACCCCAGTCCCGGCTTCATCTGCACAGCACACTCCCTGTACTCTCTGAACAGGAGTCTTTCCTGCCTGTGTGCATCATTCTGTAAGGCTGCGACTTGCCTGAACTCCTCAGCCTCCTGGCAATGATGTCCCAGGATGATGTGTCTCCATTGCCACAGGATGTAAAGGACAGCAGCCACCTGCAAGAGGCCACCAGAGATGGCAAACATTTCCTAAGATACTGCGGCTTCCTTCAAGACATCCTAATGTCTGCTCATCATAAAATCCTCCCCCTCCCCTTTTGCAATTTTACAAGTCTTTTGTTGGTCTGGTTTTAGTTTTAGTTTTTGGTTGTTTTTGGAAACAGGTTTTTCTCTATTCAGTCTGGCCGTCCTGGATTCACTTTGTAGACCAGGCTGGCCTTGAACTCACAGAGACCCACCTGCCTCTGCCTCCCAGAGTGGGGCATGTGCCACCACACCCTCCTAATTTAACACGTTTTTATTGTTTTTCATAGAATGTTGTGTGGCAGATAGAGTGCTTAGCCCAACCATTCATATGGAGCTTCAAAGAGGTGGGAATTTCTTGAAAAGACTCTGATGTGGTCAGCCAATGAGGCACTGATTTAGGGTCTTTCATTTCCAACCCTCCCCCCCACCCCCTCAATGGACCTGTGCAAGTAAATAAATCAAACCCAGACTGTTTCCTAAGGTGCAATGTTAAGCTCTATGGTCTCGTAGCAACTCATTAAGTAGAACCTTGACCTTCATTCGGCCAGCACTGGTGAGAGTAAACGGCAGCAAAAAACATTAACTGAGGCCTTACCAAGGAACTGACTCATGTAGTATATAATTTAAATAAAAAAAAAAAAGGAAACAGAACAACAGGAATTACCATTATACTAGTCTGAAGAAACAGACTAAGAAAAATACGATCTTGCTTGAAGATACAGAAAAAGTAAAGTTTACCTCGAAATGCTAAGGCTGTTTCTAAAGGAACCAGTTGACTCATTAGTAGTTAATTCTTTCTATAGGGAGTAACTCATGATATAAATATAGGTTATATAGATATACATAGAGGAGAGAGCACAAGTGTGGGAAGTGTTCAAGGTAGAGGAAAATGAGCACTCACTGATAGGTACCTGCAACTTTCATAGGTTGGAATCACTTAACAAAGTGTATTCCTACCATGAGGCATTCTTTATTGGAAAATATAAGCTGCATATTGTTAACATCTGTGCCTAGGAAATGTTACTGTAGGAACGTATTGATAGGAAATGTTTATTGTAACTGAAAGTTTTTTGACAAACTTTTTTTTAATTCCAGCTTTCCTATGTATTCAAAATTTTACTTTTAGTCACTTGTCTGGCTTGTGACTTTTTTTTCCATTTTTTTTTTCCCCTAGAGGGTAAAATGGATGCCATGTCACCTCACCCAGGACCATTTTCAGGGCCAGAGGTCCATCTCACAGCTGCTCGTAACTGTGTCTTTCACTGGCAATTCCCTCCACTGATGAGGAACTGACTTACCAGCAGCCGCCCTCCTCACGGGGGTACAGCCCCATGGCCCATGGCTGATTAACTGGTAACACTATGCCTGCTTCCTTCCGGTCTGAATTTGGATCTTCGAGATGCCATCCCAGACCTTCAGCAAAACTAGATAAGATCTCTGTTGGGCCCACCTCTCTGCCTTGGCATTTTCTTAACTCTACCGAGTTGTCTTTCCAGAGAGAACTCACAGTAAACCTTCTACACACGGCGCAGCTCAGAATCTACTTCCTAGGGAACTCTGAACAAGTGGTACTTCTTTTTACTTGACACACACTGGTAAGCACTACATTTCCTATCACTAAAATGTGGAAGTCTTGACAAAATTGTTTCAGAAAGCTCAAACTGTTCACTGTTGATCCACCACGCTTTTCAAGGATGTCTTTTATATTACTCATGCTTAACTACTGTATGCTTTTCAAAGTCTTATTAGTGTATCTTCTTGGTTCTGATGGCATTAACTCTGAAGGGCATAAGCTCTGCCTTCCAGAACCTATTAGTATCAGACCTAAGAGCATCACTCATCAAGTGGTCCAAATTCTCTCGCATCAGTTGTCTGATTGGCCAAGTAGAGAGGATATTAGTTTCTATCCCATAAATTTATTTGTGGAAGGTAATTATACCAATTAATATAATGATGATTTCTACTATTCAGTAAGTATTGAGTGTAGGAACTGATGACATGGCCACTCTACGATATGGTTAAAGGGGGAGGTTTTTTACTGTAACTATGAGGGAGAGAACTTCCAGAGGCATCTGGAAGAGTCCAGAGCTGAGAGAGAAAGTAGTGGACCTAACATGGGCAGTAGGCTGGACCTGGCCCTGAGACAGACAGGACTCTGACATCCAACTGAAATGTGCTGAGTATGCATCAATGTAAAACTACTAATAATTGAAGATAGATTTGTAGCATATTAAGTTTTGTGTGTATAAGCCTCAACAATAAATAAATCAGCACAGCATTATCTTTAATTGTGCTCCAAAGTACCAATGCTCCTATAACCCAATGTTATTTGATTATAGTTTATCTATTCACAGGTCTGGGATGTGTGTTGACTTATTAAGATGCTGAATATTTCCATGTTTCCTCTAGGAAAAAATTGTTGAACACAGAGCCAGTAGCTGAGCACTCTGACTAAGATTTTGGAAGAAGAGAAACTAAAAGAGCAAAGCATAAACAAAGCACTCTTTAAAGCACAAAGACCATTTTCACAACCGACACTTCTTGTAGCATTCCAGAAATAATTTGCACAGTTCATGTTCTAGGCACGCCTTTACACTAGTAAGCTGTGGCACACACAGAAAGATGAACACCAATATATCGACTGTTCTAAACCTCAGCATTATGAGTTTTGTCTTGTGGGACTGAGTGATGGGAGGATGACATTTCCCAGGTTTATTTACAGGGAAGTATGCGTTCCTTTAGAATGTTTCCAGGGTTGGTGTGGTTGGTTGGAACTCATAATAATAAAGTCAGAGTCACCAAACAATGTGTTGGTATCACCTTAATGGGGGAAGAAAACCCAAAGCATGTCCCCTTAGTGCCATCTAACCAAGAGCAAGTCCAAATTTGAATCATCGGCTTCACGGTCCTGGAATCTTCCATCCTCCTATTTGTCTGTTGTATGATTCTGAATCTTTGTCTGCCTGAAGGCCTTTGTGTCAACCTGTCTGTCCCTGTGTCTGTGTTTGTGTCTGAGTGTCTTTCTGAGTGTGTCTGTGTCTGC
Source organism: Acomys percivali (assembly GCA_907169655.1). NCBI lineage: Eukaryota > Metazoa > Chordata > Mammalia > Rodentia > Muridae > Acomys > Acomys percivali. The sequence goes on along the minus strand of OU015758.1, from coordinate 7,532,505 downwards.
CTGTGTATATTTCTCCCTAACGAAGGGCATTGAACTGTTTTATTGAACATCTCAGACAGCATCACACAGGGGAAGCAGTGACAATACTTTAAAGACATCTTTAACAGAGTTTAAGAAGGAGTTAAATCACTGCCTATAATTGACGCCAACTGACCCAGATACCAGACAGTGTTACAAATACCATTGTTGATCAAGCAAAGTTGATCAAAGCATAAATGTTGAAGTCAAGATTTATGATGGATATTCATTTTATAAGGCTGCTTTGAGACTATATTTGCTGTTATCAACAAGTAGTTTCCATGCCGCTTACTCATTACTCTAGGTTAAGGCATGAAAAAAGTTCATATATTACAGCTTTGCCATAACTGTTGTAAAGGTTGGGAAATCCAAGGCAAGTAAGGTTAAGTTAGTTGTTACATCGTCCTCTTAAAGGCAAGTTAGACAAGCAGGCTAGTCCACAGTAGGATAGCAGTCTAACGTGACCTTGGCCTGTATTGTTAACTCTTGCTATGAATTCCAGCAAAAGCCCAGCAGCCTCTTAGAATGTAAGAGATATTTTCAGCATAATAGTGCATTAGCACACTTAAGCAAGGTTTACTCATAGAACCAAGTTTACGTCTAATCTAAATTTGGTTCTAAAAGCACCTGTTGATATATCATTGCACAGTCAAAGCAAGGCGCATTCCTAGTGCTCGTTCCAAGCTGGTACTGAAAGGGAGCTTTTGAAACACCGTTCCTTAGTGTGCAAACATGCAGGCTCTCGTTCCTTAGTGTGCAAACATACAGGCTCTCGGGCAAGTTTCTTCACCCCTCTACATTTTCCTGACACATGTTATATGTAGAACAACAGAAGGAACCTACAGAGATCTTCTGAGAAACAAACAAAAAATATGTAACACATATGAGGTTCTCAGAACCAGGAGTAAAACATAATAAAAAGGAATGGATAAAAAAAAAAACCTGTGGTACGTCTACACATCAGCTATCAAAAATGAGGACATTGTGAAATTTGCAGGCAAATGGATGGAGCTCAAAAAGATCATCCTGAGTGAAGTAACCCATACCCAGAAGGACATGCATGCTCTAAACTCACTTATAAGTGGATATTAATCATATAATACAGGATAACTATACTATAATCCACAAACCTAAAGAAGCTAAGTAATAAGGAGGACCCTAGGAAGGATGCCTAATTCTCATCCAGAAGGGAAACAGAATCGACACTGGAAGCTATTGAAGAGAGGGAACAGGACATGAATCTACTATAGTCCTCTGAAAGACTCCACCTGGCAGGGGATCGAAGCAGAAGCTGAGTCTCACAGCCAAACTTTGGGCAGAGTGAAGGGAGCCTTATGGAAGAGTGGGGGGACAGAAGGTCCACAAGAAGATCAAAAGAGCCAACAAATCTGGGTCCAGAGCAGCCAGCAGAGACTGATGCACAAAACCAGGACCATGCATTGAGAGGACCTACGCCCCCTGCTCAGATAGGAAGCTCAGTCTCCATAGGGGTCCCCTAGTAAAGAGAGCAGGGCTATCCCTACCATGGACTCTGCTGCCTGCTCTTTGATCATTTCTCCCTGTTGGGGTGCCTTACCAGGCCACAGAGGAAGAGGGTGCCAGCAGTACTGATGAGACTTGATAGGCTGAGGTCAGTTGATATGCAAGAAGGCCACCTCCTCTCTGAGGACTAGGGGAGGAGTATATGGGAAAGAGAGAGAGAGAAAGTGGAGGTTACACTTGGGAGTAAAATTTTTAAAAATAAATTTAAATTAAAAAAACATTGAGATGTAATAAGAATAAATTAATAAAATAAAATTAATTAAAAAACAATGTGAGTGTTATCCATTGTAACTTCAATACTATTCGTCATTGCTATTACTAAATATAAGCCTATTGCATGTACCTTATATATTCAAAATTAAGTCACGTCTTTATTTACATAATATATGATATATATAGTCTTTATGTGTCACTGAGCTCTGACAATTACACTTGCTTTTATTCTTTCTTTTTACCTAATACTTTTGAGAATCTCAAACAACGTATTTTGATGCTGCTAATGTCCCCCAACTGCCCCCCAAAGCCACTCCCACTTCCCTACCCACCCAACACCATGGGGCTCTCTTTTTTAAACTCATCAAGTGCAGTTTGTACACTTGTTTTTTTCCCCTCTTCAACAGCACGATGGGAACTTCCCATGAGACATCAAAGGCCAAGTAAAGCTTCATAATTCTTCCTGTTCAAGAACAAAGAAAATATGTAATTTTTTTTTATTCCTAATTGGTGACGCTTGTTCAGTTTCTAGTGGAAGAAGTATAAAACCCCAAAACTGGAGTGACTTTAAAACAGAGTTCGTTTTGGAGCCTTCCAAATTTCTGGAGGGCAAACTAAATTGCTGGGCCTAATGAGACCAAACCTTAGGATGATTACCAGAGCTACTCACAGGGTATGACACTTGGAAAAAAAAAAAAAAAAAACGTTTGTTTTCTAAATATAAAACCCATAGTCTTTTAGATCTCTTAATTTTTTCCATGTAAAAGGAACGCATAAATGAACATAAATAATACCAAGGTAAACACAGCCTGAAGAGTCAATATTCTGTTCAGTTAGTGATGGCGGTTTCAATATTAACAGCTTCAGGGCAAGGAGCCAGAACCTCCAACAGGTGCTTGTAACTGGGTGACCAACAAGCACACTGGAAAAGACTGGCCTACAAGGAGACGTGAGCAGCGGCCCCTCTACAATCACAAGCAACTTACAGCCACCCCAGCCCAACCCAGACACAAGCTACAGGCTCAGAAAGCCCCTCAAGGGCTGATTTGTTTCAGGAAACTTAAAGGAGACCAAACAACACTACATGCTGCTGAAATGGGAGCACCACCGGCCTTGCTGCCATCTGTTCTAACAGGTCCAGTGTGCGGTGAAATGTGAGACCTGGCAAAGCTGGCTTTAGCCTTCTTTTCTAGCTCTTCATCGTTCAGTGACATATTCACCTCTTCCCTGCCCAAACCTCCTCCCAGCAAAACTAAAAAGGAGCCCCTATCATCATCTGAAGTTTCAATTTATCCACATGTCCCTCTAAGCTGCGAGTAGAGGAGGGGCTATGAAGGACAGGAGAGTCAGGGGCACTCAAGGGCAACAGTTTCAGCTAGACGGGGTGACTGCGCTCGGGGGATGTGGTGTGTGACACGCTTACTATAGTAAATAACGCATTGCTTGCATACTTGGAAACTGCTAAGAAGCTGGCTTTCTGTGTCTTGCCACAAACATCTGAGAAGTATGTGAAGTAATGCATATGCTAACTAACTTGATTCAGTCATTCTGCAATATAGACACATTTCAACTGTCTGGTATACCATAAATATGTATCCTTTATTTGCCAATTAAAAAAGCAGTTTTCTTTTTTATTTATTACTTCCTTTCTTTCTCTATTTATTACTTTATTTATTTATTTATATCCTGATCAGAGTTTCCCCTCCCTCCTCTCCTGCCAGTCCCTCTCTCTCACCTCACCTCCCCCCTAGGCCTCCTTCCCTTTCTCCTCAGAGAAGGGGAGAGACCTCCCATGGATAGCAACCCACCTTGGCATATCAAGTTGTAGTAGGACTGGGCACATCTTCTATTGAGGCTGAACAAGGCTGTCCAGTTAGGGGAAAGGAATCCAAAGCAGGCAACAGAGTCAGAGACAGCCCCTGCCCCTGTTGTTAGAGGTCCCACCTGAGGACCAACCTGCACATCTGTTACATATGCGTAGAGGGCCGAGGTCCTTCCCATGCCTGCTCTCTGCTTGTTGGTTCAGTCTCTGTGAGCCCCTGCGGTTGATTCTGTAGGTTTTCTTGTGGTGTCCTTGACCTCTCTGGCTCTTTCAATCCATCCTCCCCCTCTTCCATAACAGTCCCCGAGCTCTGCCTAATGTTTGGCTGTGGGTCTCTGCATCTGTTTTCATCAGCTTCAGGGTGAAGCCACTCAGATGATAGTTATGCTCAGCTCCTGTCTGCAAATATAGCAGAATATTGTTAATAGTGTAGGGATGGGCTCTCCTTCATGTCATGGGAGTAAAGTTGGGCCAGTCATTGGTTGGCTGTTCCCTTGCATCCTGTTCCCTCTTTATCCCTGTACTTATTATAGGCACTTATTATAGGTGCTGTGGCTGGGTTGGTGTCCCCATCCCTCCATTGGAAGTCTTGCTGGTTACAGGAGGTGGATGTTTCGTGTTCCACATCCCACATTGCTAGGAGTCTTAGCCAGGGTCACCTTCACAGATTCCTGGGAGTTTCCACGGTCCTAGATTTCTAGCCTGACCCAGAGATGCCCCTACTGGTTCCATTTCTCTCTCCCACTATTTTATTTCCCTTTCTTAGTGAGATTCAAGCATCTTTCCTTGTTACTTAGCTTCTTTGGGTCTGTAGATTGTAGCATGGTTATCCTGTGCTTTATGGCTAATATCCACTTATGAGTACACACCATGTTTGTGTTTCTGAGTCTGGGTTACCTCACTCAGGATATTTTCTAGTTCCATACATTGGCCTGCAAATTGCGTGATGCCTTTGTTTTTAATAGCTGAGTGGTATTCCATTGTGTAAATGTGCCACATTTTCTTTATTCATTCTTCTGTTAAGAAACTAAATTGTTTCCAGTTTCTGGCTATTACAAATAAAGCTGCCATGAACATAGTTGAGCAAATGTTCTTGTAGTATGGTGGAGCATCTTTTGGGTATATGTCCAAGAGTGGTCTAGCTGGGTCTTGAGGTAGAACTATTTCTAATTTTCTGAGAAACATCCAGACTGATTTTCACAGTGCTTATACAAGTTTGCACACCCATCAACAATAGAAGTGTGTTCCCCTTTCTCCACATCCTAGCCATCATGTGCTGTCACTTGAGTTTTTGTTATTTCCTTTCCCTAATGACTAAGAACGCTGAACATTTTTTAAAAGTGTTCCTTGGCCATTAGAGATTCCTCTGTTGAGAATTCTCTGTTTAGCTCTGTCCCCCAATTTTAGTTGGGTGGTTTGATTTGTTACTGTCTAATTTACTGAGTAAATTATATATTTTGGATATCTTTATATATTTTGGATATCAGTCCTCTGTTGAATGTAGGGTTGGTGAAGATCTTTTCCCATTCCCTAGGCTCCCATTTTGTCCTTTTGATGGTGTTCTTTACCTTACAGAAGTTTTCAATTTCATGAGGTCCCATTTATTTATCAATTGTTGATCTTAGTGCCTGAGAAGTTACTGTTCTGTTTAGGAAGTTGTCTCCTGTGCCAATGCATTCAGGCTATTCCCCACTTTTTCATTTATCAGATTTAGTGTATCTGGTTTTATGTTGAGGTCTATGATCCACTTGGATTTCAATTTTGTGCAAGGTGATAGATATAGATCTAATTGAATTCTTCTGTATATGCAGGCAACCAATTAGACCAACAACATTTGTTGGAGATGCTTTCTTTGTTCTATTGTATAGTTTTGGCTTCTAGTTCTTCTTCTTCTTCTTCTTCTTCTTCTTCTTCTTCTTCTTCTTCTT
>OU015758.1:7511481-7526972 GCA_907169655.1 Acomys percivali | reverse complement strand
TTCTTCTTCTTCTTCTTCTTCTTCTTCTTCTTCTTCTTCTTCTTCTTCTTTTAATCAGCACTTTAATTCAAACAAGTTTTACTCCAGGTAGTACAGAAGATATTTGATTGCCTTGCTAAGTTTTTATTCTATTTTCTAAGTCTCTTTGCAAAATATTTATAACCCTTTGTAGTCCTTTCCAGCAACTGATTTCTATCTTTCATAGATGCCATTCCACTCAGCTGTCACATTTATAAAAGAAGAAAGTCAAACCACAGAGAGTGTGTCTCTTCCAGGCCTTGAAATGTTCTGAGCCTCTTCTTGTTCTCTGATTGATTTTGGTGAATAATTTGTTTAATTACTTGTGGCACATAGTAAATGGTTATTCAATAACTTCCATTAATTTTCTTTCTTTCTTGTTTTTGAGATTGCCATCTTACTTTGTAGCCTATCCTAGGCCAGATCTTACCATGCTTCCTCCTCTGAGTCTCAAACCATTGATTTTCTATTCATTTGAAGCCATCTCAATTTTGTCAGTATTGGGCTATGACATGACTGATTTGAGAATTCCCATAATAAATATTACAAATACAATTTGTTCTTAAAAGGGAGCAAAATAACTAAATACAGTGTCTCCATGAGAATAGAGATGGGGTACTTCCCCAAACCTTGACAAGTTAGCTGCTTATAGTCCTGGGCAGAGAGAGCTTTGGCTTCTGGTGGGAGGAGGGAGGAGAAAGGCCTTGTGTGTGTGGAAGTGGGCAGGTGGAGTAACTGCATATTCAGTACCACAGGTCAGCTTCATGTCTAAAGCAATTAGATCTTAGGGAGACACTGATAAGTCCCCTTATCAAATTATTTCCTTCACATACAGTTTCTTTGGAGAGCAAGATATGCTATTTAAGAAAAAGGTACAATATTATAACAGAGGCATGTACTTTCACTAAGAGTCATACACAATCGTCTTCTCTCTCAAAAAGCCTTGATATAATCAAGAAGTATTTATATACCTATTGAATAATCATATTCTTCTTGCATTGTAAACAAACCACAAAATGTCAGGTCCCACATGTATGAATATACCTGATATCAGTTCAGCCTGCTGCTAGTTGCAAAGTACCTTTATACTAACATTTCTGTTGTTATAAACCCAATAAGTGGTTATCATTATCATCATCATCAAAACCTTCATTTCACAAATGAGAAGCTGCTAATAAGAGAGCAAAGGCAATGAGCTCACATTCTTTCTGTGCCCAGACCATTCACTGTTGACGTGAGTGCTGCAGGAAGACTGGTACTTCTGCCCTGAATAGTCATCGGGGGCATCCTCTAGAGTGGACCATCACTGTTAGGCAGGACTTGCCTACTATGAAGTCAACAGCTCAGGAGGCACTCCACTGCAGCATGCTTCTTTCTGCTGTGACCTGCCAGCCAGGTAGATTACAAGCACTCACCAGGAAGCCTGCATCCTTTGGCTCAGTCTTCCTTTGTGTCTTCAACACTTTTACCCTCACCACTCAGCTCCAGCTAAGCACCACTCAGCCCCAGCTAAACACGATTCACATGTGCCCAAGTCTACTCTAATATAACAGCTGATGACCTTAGCCCCTCCCTTCCTGTGTGCATCTGATCCAAGAGTTGGCACTCAAGCTCCAGGGCTTTGATTTGTTGAGGGCCCTGTCAAGGCTGGCAATGGCAGGAGTGAGGTGCTGATAAGAGTGTACACACCAGGTGGCTTTGGACATCTTATCTCAGATACCTTGTTCATCAAATGTCACCCCCTCCTACACTTGTTCACATCACCTCCACTACAGACATGGTAATATTCCACTCATATATCCTGTCTGAGCAATTTATAACTCTGAAATTCTAAGAATTGGTTTCTTAAGCATTTCACAGGCTCTTTTGGGGTGCCTACTGTAAGCCAGGCACTGTTTTAGTTCTTACAAATAATAGCCTGTTTGATCCTCACTGGGGCACACTATTTCCTTTTCATAGGGAGGAAAATGATGCAGGGAGGTACCCACATAGATCCCCTATTAAAAAGTAAGAGCTAGAGATTGGGCTCAGTGCATCTCACCTCAGCATCCATTTCTTGCCCGCTCACTGCAAAGGGATTTCTTATGGATGGAAGAAAACCAGAGGGCAGTATGAGGGAGCTCTTCAATAAGTGTGTTCAGGCTGAAAGAGTGACCCAGCAATGGGATAGCAACTGAGATGTAATATGAATGATTTTATTTTTCAATTAAAAAGAAAATTAAAAAAAGAAGAGTGACCCAGCAGAGTAATACGGTTGTGCGTGAAACAGATCCACTGGTAAGAAATCAAATATATCTATTAATTTAAAACATCTATCTTGATTTAATAGAGATGAGATATGATAGACATTAATCTCCATTCAGAAATTTAGACCCAACAAGATGGGAAAGATGCTTACTTCAAGTTTGTCAAATACAAATGACCAAATCACTATGAATGTAACATTTATATAATTCCGGATTGTCTCATTGTTCTTCCTGCTGTATGTAGTTTATTTTACTCATGTATAATAATACAAGTGTATATGTTTTAAAAAGACACATAATAAAAATATTTTAATAAAAAATAAATAAAAATTGTATTGAAAAGGTAAAAAAAAGAGAATCAAATATGATTTGGGGTCCACAGGCTTCTCCATATTCCCAGTACTGTGTTTTCACTCCCCAGCTCCTCACATCAAAAATAGTCATTGTGGGGATATCTGCAGTCTTTTACCTTCCAGCTCACAGCCAAAGTGCATGTTTATAAGCATGTCTAATTGTCAAAAGTAGAAATTTTTATGGATCTACAAATACAGACAGTGATCTGGTGGTTATTTTAATTACTGTTGTTCAATCAAGAACACCCAAGATTCTTTCCTGGGGTGGGTTCAGAAAAATAGAAAAATACTCAAAAGTTTTATATCTCAAATATCTGTGACACCCATTGTTTTGGTGGAGTTTTAGAGGTTAGTTTCTCATTTTTTTTCCCCTTAATTTAGCATTGCCATCATGTGGCTGGGCACCCTGAATAGCTCACTCACACTCATCTGTGGGTCTTTTGTGTGGCAGCCCCACGCACATCTCACCATTATGCATGGATCCTGGTTTGCTTTATGACTTAGAAAGAAGTGGTAATGTTATGGCTGAAGAATTCATTATAATATTAGAAATTGTGCTAGCCTCAGAAAGGCCAATTGTTCACTGTCCTGCATTGCAGCAGCGTCCTCCCTCATGGAGCATTTGACTATCTGGGTGGGCTCCTGGCAATAATTAAATCGCCATCTTCATTAAGTCCTCGGGGGAACCAGCAACAGAGGGTAGCAACTGCAATGCCTAAAGCAGCATTTAACCATCACCAAGAGGGTGACTTGAAGGTCTCTTTTGTGCTCTGTCTCTGTTCTGGCCTCAAAGCTAAAAAACATGAGTTGATAGAGCATCCTTTGAAACCCGAGTGGTTTACTGGGCTCTTGCTTACAGCAGGCTGCTATTAGTTTTTGACACTTCATTTCCACAATTAGGCAGTAGCTTTGGAAAGCACATTAAAGGCGACTTCAAACGCCAAATAAGGATCAGGGGTTGAATGCTCGGCCATGAATCTCAGCTTGAAGAGAAAAGAAGAGATTGGGAAGAAAGAAAGCGTTATGGAAGCCATCGGGCCCAGGCAAGGCCAACCCTGTCAAGAGTCAGTCACGGAAGTGAGAGGAAGCCACTCTGCCCTACCCTTTACAACTGGCTACCCACAGATTCTGGGAGAGAAGAAATCACTGTCTTAGTTTGTATGTCTCAGATGAGCCACCAGACTCCTACAGATACCTCTAAACCCAAGGTAACATGGATGGCGAGTGAATACAAAGGGAATAAACATAGATCTGAGAGGCATTTACAAGGAGTGGGATTGGGGAAATAGGGAACTGGGAGGTGAGAGCGGTCAGTATGCAGGGTGAGCATACGTAAAATTGGAAAATAGTAAGAAAAAAGTTTTAAAGACTACAAAAGCATGGATTACTGAAAAAAAAAAAGTCTTAGAGTTCATAAGTACACATTAATTCCACCTCCTCCAGTTGGTTGGGATTAAAAAAAAAGAAAGAAAGAAAAGAGGAAACACCTTTAAGCTCACATCTCCTATTTTAAAGCTAAGAGGCCAAATATTAAGCTGATTTCTTCAAATAAAAAGCTAACAACAGCGACACAAATAGTGGAAACTTGACACGAGTCCCAGCACTCAGCAGGCGAAGGCAGGAGGATCAAGAGTTTGGGGCCAACTTGAGCTCCCTAGAAAGTGTCAGGCCAACTTAGGCCTGAAACATAGTAAAATCCTGTATCAAAAAAAAAAAAAAGAAAAGAAAAGAAAAGAAAAAGGAAAACCTGAGGTCCGCAGTTAGGGCTGATGTGGCAAGTCCCTAACTCGGGGCTCTGGGGCTCAGCTGCCATTCTGTGGCCCTTGTCTTTTTTTTTTTTTTTTTTTTTTTTTTTTTTTTTAGGCCAAGCTAAAATTTAAGATGGACCTTTAAACTCTCACCATTATGCCTGCATTCCCAACTGAGGCCAGATACGAGAGCAAAGAAAGAATAAAGAAGCAATGTGTCCCGTCCCTGGAGGCCACTTTGGAAGTTACAGCAGACTCACGCTTCCGGTCATTCAGGTTCCTTGTCCAAAGTTAGTCCCCCTCACCACACATCAATCACAAGGAAGCAAGAAGAGGTAGTTAGCATGTACTTAGCATGTACTTCGCCTTAGCCCAGCACGTTGCTCAGCTCAGGAGGCAGCAGAGAACACGTATGGAACAGCAAGGGGCAATCTGCGCTGCGGAGGTCTCCCTTCTGGGAAGTTTAAGCATGCCGATGAGATCCTAATATTAGAATACTCTGCATATGGCATGGAGATCACACTGCCAAGAAGTGGGCAGCCTCCATCTTCAGTCTAGCCCATCCTCTGCCACCTTGCTTTCCGAGCTGATGACAATGCTCACCAAGTGAAAACTGACCCCTACGTTAGATAAGGGCTCTAGGTTTCTAGCTCACATGCTTTCCTGTCTCCGTTGTTTGCAGAGGTGAATTACTTTTTGTTTTTGCTTTTTGAGACAGGGTTTCTCGGCCTTGGCTGTCCTGGACTCACTGTGTAGACCAGGCTCGCCTCGAACTCACGGAGATCTGCCTGCCTCTGCCCATTCCCCCTCCTGCCTCCACCCTCACCCCAAGTGCTGGGATAGAAGTGAATTGCAAAATGCTTCCTAGTGAAAACATTCACTAAAAAGTGAACTGTGATGATTGTTACTAGACATAACTGTTGTTTAAGACAAAAGGCCAAGCTCACTTCTGCGACTGCTAAATGGGTGGTCAAGGTGACAATGCAGAGTCAGAGCGGTGCTCACAACAGAGAGCCAGCAGAGACTAAAGGTCAAACGAGATGCCAGTGCCAGCAGGACTACACCAGCCTTTCACAAACACTGTCACCCAGGCATCATAAGAATCCTACGAGAGGCCGGGCGGTGGTGGCGCACGCCTTTAATCCCAGCACTTGGGAGGCAGAGGCAGGCGGATTGCTGTGAGTGCGAGGCCAGCCTGGTCTACAAAGTGAGTCTAGGACAGCCAAGGCTACACAGAGAGACCCTGTCTCGAAAAACCAAAAAAAAAAAAAAAAAAAAGAATCCTATGAGATAGGTGCCACTTTAAAAATCAACTTTTTAAAAAAAGGCCTCAAGTCTTTTTACTGCTGTTACTGGTTTTTAATGTTCCCTGAAGGCCCATGTGCTAAAAGCTTAGGCTCTGGTGCAGTGATGGTCACAATTATTTGAAACATGACAAAGTGAGAATTATTGGGTGTTTTTAAGTCATGGAGGGCTAGGCATGTCATCCAATCAGATTTTTAAACCCTGGCTTCTTCTTTTTCTCTTACATTTCGCATGAAAAATAATGGGCTTGCTCCGTGGCAAGCAGAGGAAGACCAGACTGAGGGGTCTATTGTTTGACATGGACCAATGCCTCAGACTCATGGGAAGTCAGTAAATCCCATCCACATTGTGCTCAGAGGAAAGACAAAGCCTTCTGCTGGTCCATGTGGCCTATAGTATCGAAGGTACGCGCAGAAACTAGAAACCTCAGCTTCCCCCAGTGTGCTCATTGCCTGAAGATGCTCACCTACAGAGACCAGGCCTCCTAAGACCAGCTAACTCCTCCTTCCCTCTGTGCCGGACACAGTTGGTGCAGCTCCATCAGAGTGCACAGCCCTCCGGGCTCCAGCTGTTCTTTCTGTGGTTTTCATTCCTGTGATCCCTCGCTGTCCCCAGTCAGGTTTCCAGGACCAAGCTGTGTAGCAGATGGCATTGCACCTCTGTCCTTCCTACTGTGGTGCTCTATTTTACCACACAGCCAGCCGACATGGGTGAAGCCCCTAAAACTTTGAGCCAAAGTAATCCAATTTTCCTTATAGATACATGATCACAGGTGCTAATTACAGTAGATGAAGAATGAACACGTTTACGATATTGAAACTGAGGTCCAGAAAGGCTTTAAAAGACTCATTTAAGATCATACACTTAGAAATGGCAGAAATAAATAAAATATTGTACACACATAATACACACCCAACACACACACACACACACACACACACACACACACAAACACACACACTGAACAAAGGAGAAAGCCAAGCCATCATCTGAGGAGAAGAGACCAATACTAGAGGGACAGGGACAACCTGAGGACAACCTAATGGAAAGGGAGCCTGAGATCAGACTTCAGACTTACTCTCTGCCCTTTGTCAGTCACCTGCAGGCGCCTACACTCAACAGGGGAAACCCAAGGTCAAGTGTGTCCTTGACATCAATGAAACAGTCTATATAGGCAGACATCTCAGAGAAGAAAACAGAGTTGAAAAGAGAGGACTTCATCCAAAGAGGCAGCAAGCCACCCAACACAGAAAACAGACTCTCACCCCATTCAAAGACAACAGGGATGAGCCTTACTCCATTTACTGTCAAAACTTCCCTTCCAATCATTAACCCACACTTAGAGCGGGGAGCCAGGATACAGGAGCTTTGGTCAGTGCATCCGACTCACTGCTCGGTTTCACTTACGCTCACCTTCACAAAATTGACAAAGCCTAAGACACTTTTCATTGCTTCTTGTAACTCTTGAGGCCTTTGTTGCTAATATTCGTCTGTGAGTCATGCGGTGAGTTCCGATGACTTTTGGTGACTCATTCAGGACCAAAATGTTGAAATCCAGATCGACATGCTAACATTCTATGAAAACACCACTAACCCTTCCCCGAGGGATCTTATGCTCTTTCAAAAAGGAACCAACTGTGTCAGGTACATCATGGGCAGCAGTTGTTGTTTCAAGGGGGTTTGCAAAAAAAGAAATTCATCTTTAAAGTCTATGTCATTAATATACTTCACATAAACCAGTAACTGAACAGTGTGCAGCCTCTGTAGACTCACCAAGCTGGACACTTGGACATGGACCAGAATTTCCTGGATTACCTGACCAAGAACATCAGTCGACTTGTCATCTGTTCTTCTTCAGCCAGTGTCCTTAGACAAGAAAACTGCACTCAGTCCCATACCAGACTCATCTCTCATTGTAACTTGAACAATGTCACTGGCCATTGGCAACAGTAGGCCCTCAGCACGGTGTCATACAGCAATGGTGTTTCATAGCTCTGCCCTTCTGAGTGCATTCAAATCTGAAGCTTCCATGGCCACTAGGTTTTCTTTGTGGTACGTGCCACTGGTGTCAAGTCTGGCTTTCTTGAGTCTATCAGCTTTGCTTCAAAAATAGTTGGTATTGTTGCCCCAAAAGCGTGGATGCTTGCTATCAGAATGGGGTTTTTAGTTTGTTTGGCTTCATAGATCTGGCTGATAGAACTTCACAACAAATACCAGCATGGCTTCTCAATTCCTGCTGTAGTTATTGGGGTAAAAACATGCTGTAAAAAAAAATCCTCACTATATTTTCTTCTTTCTTTTTAAAACATTCTTCTCTACATGATCCTTTGTCATGGGATGGTTTTTCTAATTAAAATAATGTATAACAATAGTTTTAATAATACAAAAGATGATGTGTGGCATGATTCAGTCAAGTTTCCTGTGATTTATCATTCAGTGTTGGTTTGGTTGGTCGCTTGCTTTGCTTGCTTGGTTTGGTTTTTGTTTTTGTTTTAAATACCTATTAGAATCCAAAGGAGGCAGCATTCACATTGACCACAGTTCAATATATAAAGACCCCTCAGCATCCAGATTAAGTTCCTACAATATAGATTTTTTTACAATAGTTGACGTTTTACAATGCGTGATTCTCTTTTTACCCAGCAATTATAATTTGCAAACTGTCATTTTACCTCCAACACTGCTGCTTTCAACACAGTAGCTGCTCTCTACCATGTGTGACTGGTCCTCATAAGTACACTATGGCACCAACCCTTTCATATACACCTGTATTTGTTTGGGGTATATGTGGTGTGCTTGGATGGATATGTGGGCATGTCTGCATGTGGGTGGACCTGCCTGCAGGCAGATAGAGGAATGGTGTTGCCATTTCTAAGACCATCAGAAATAAGTGTTTTCAGATGGTCTTGTATAACCCACTCACAGGTTGAGAACCTCTGATGTGTTGGCACTTAAATTTTCCTTGAACCATTGGCACAAGCATGTAACACAGAGGGGCCTCCTTTGTCATGAGGACACAATCTTTAACTATATAAACTTACCACAGTTATCTAAGTCAGGCCTTGCTGGTGGGCACTAACCTCTCTGTTGTTCCACCATTATGAGCAACACTATATTAAACAAGCTGTGAATAGATCCCCATCCCCCTCAGAGTATGCCACAGGGAAGGTGCTTGGGACATGGGACTGGCCAGTCTATGTTACTGGCTACGTATATGTTACTGCAACAGACATGACAAATTTCATGTTTTAAAGTCATCTGTACTCCTTCCAGAATAGGAGGGCATGCATTCAAACCTCTCACCAGCCCATACTGAAGTAATGGGCACTAACAAACTGTGTTGCCCACATGATAGACAAAAATAAAAATAAATAAGTAAGTAAATTAATAAATAGTGCCGAGGGCCTTAGCTCCAACATCTGTGATTCCTAGTAAGATGGGGGCATTTCTCAATTGTCTGTATGGCATTTATGTTTCTGTTCTCTTACTTGCTCCTAGCATTTTCCCAGTTCTACATAGAATGCATTTTTCTCATTGGCATGCCAATATTCTGCATGTCATAGAGCCTAAGCCTCCAGCTATATAGAGTATTACAAATGTATACTTTCTCCTAATCCCATTCTTGCCATTTATAATGGGTTTCTTTGTGGGTAAAAAAAAAATTCAATTTCATGTGGTAAAGTATATGTATGATTTTAACCCTCTAAGAATTCCAACAGTATGAAAGTTGGAAGAAAACAACCTCTCTCTCTCTCCTTGCTCCAGCTTCTGGGACTATTCTTTAGCTGCTTAACTGAAAACTCTTCTTGGCCGGGTTGAAAATTTGGTATCTTCATTTTATCTGGAAATGGCTGAGCTTTTGGAAATGTTTCTTTAATTATTTTGAAACTCCGTTCAGACTATTGTCTCAGCTCCCACTTTCTGGTTTACCCAGGAGTCTTAAATTGGCCCTATACACTGACTCTCCTCTAAACTGCCTTTTAGTCCCCTATTGATAAATGATTACTGAGAAGCTATTTGTCTTTCCTTTCAACTCTTCTACTAGCATAGAATTCTGATTTTTATTTACCTTAGTTGATGCAGGCTTTGTTTGTTTGCTTGCTTTAAGCAGAGTCTTACTATATACCCCAGGATGACCTAGAAATACTGTATATCCTAGGCTCGCTTCAAATTCATGATCTTCCTGCCTGGGATTACATGGACTACATACCAGGCTAAGTTTGAGACTTGTTTTCATACTCTTAATTTCAGATCATCTTCCTTCTTCTAAATGGCTTGTTTTTATAGCTTTGGGTTTTATTTCATAAATGAAAGTGCTTCTCCCTCCGAAGGTATTAATGAAAGTAAATTTAATTTTTTGTAAGTTTTTCCATCTTTTTCATAGTTTCTATTTTCTTCAAGTTACTTGCTTCATAATTTTTTCCTATACTATAGTTTTCCTATCAGAGGCCTCTCTTGAATATCTAGTGATTCTTGCCACCCATTCCCTTGAAAGGGGAGAGCCTGCAAACCTGTACAGGTGCTCTGCGCATGCGGGTTTCATTGCACTGTGTTCTGTTTGCACCACCGTGCTAGGAAAGCTCTCTCTCTCTTTTCCAGGTCTTTTCTGGATGGACTGACAAGTTGCTGTTGCCAAGAGAGCTGAGCCCTAGCCAAGCATGCTCACAACTTCCCTGCTGAGGATAGAAAAAGAGAGGGAATATTGCAGATCATTCCGGGGTTAAAGCCCAATTCACATTTGTTTGTTTGTTTGTTTTCAATATGGTGCCTCACCCTCACCTGTACGTGGTCCCTATGACCCAATTCATTATGCGCTTCAGTCAACAAGCTTCCACCCAGTGCCAGGAGGAGAAGAAGATTCTTCTTCCACAGCATGAAGGGATTAGGACCCAAGAGCCTCCTCCTAATACATACACAGGGATCAGTTTCCTGTCTCCATCCTGGAATTCTCTACTTTCACCCCGCACCCCCCACACACACACTTCCAGTGACACCTCGTGCTGCCAAAAACTGAGGCACAGAGCTCCCGTGGTGCGTGTCTAGCTGCATCTTCAGTTTCCCTGGTGCCAGCTTGCAATTTGGCTCTCAGGGTTGTGAGGTCGGCGAGCCCTCTCATCTCTTGACTTTCCAGCTCCCAAGATGTTACTGTTGCTGCTGTCTCTCCTCCAGGTCTGCTTTCCATGTGAGACTATACCTTCAGCGAATTGTTTCCCCATAATTATAGTGTGATTTTCGAGAGAACATAGCTAATGAATACGTCTGATTTCAGCCACTTCAGCTAGAAGCTTCTCAGAACTGAGCTTTTAATGCACAGACTTACACATGTTTCTCTGTCAATATCCATTGTCAGTGACACTCACACTCACTACATCTACACGTAAGAAAAAAAAAAAAAAAAGAAGTGGAGAAAGACAAAAATATTAGCATCTCAGCAAATCTCTTCTGCGTCTCCCTTCATCTCTCGTGGTAAAATTACCTGGAATCAAGTATTAGAGTTGATACGCTAACTTCGCATACTCGCCGGCCCTAAGGATGTCTCACCATATCATTCTGTCTTCCTGTCGTGCAACAAACATCTGAGTATCTCCTGTATTTGCCGGATTGCCATGGGACCATGTACCCTGTCCTCATGATCTTGCATAACCCCGGTGGAAACAGGCTGCGCTTGGATCTAAACAACAGTTAAGAGAGTTATATTTTCTTTATGAAAGAAACCGAAGTGAAGAGATATAGAGGGAGAACAGTGTTATTTTAAATAATATGGCTGAGGAAGGGCTTTTTATGGAATTACATCTGTGCAAAGACCTACATTGTGTAACGAGACAAGCTGTGCATGCTAAACTGTCGGCGCTGAGCAGGACTCTTCCTCAACCCCTCCCCTCACTCTGCTGTGCCACTGAGGCAGGAAACCCACATTTCCAGGCTCCTTTCTGCTTGTGTGACAACACCTGCAAGAGGAAGAAACAGGTGTGCGCCACTGACATCCACTGACCTTACTCTCTACCCTGTTTCCGCTAAAAAAAAAAAAAAAAGTCAGTGCTTTAGAATGATGGCATGACCTACAGAAGACCCAGTTTTAGCCCCATCTGGCAAAAGCATCTTGTCAGACGATGGTGCTAGCCTACAAGTTGTTCCTAAGCACCAGCCAATAAAATATGTTCCTGCTCTAGTTAGAATAGTGTGACTAGACACAGCATGTGTGCCTGAGCCGACGACCGAAGACCTTGTCTCCTTAACACAGCTTGTTAACACTTGTGAGCAATTCATTTACCTCTCTATATCTTTAAAGTTGGTAGGACAGTGGAACTAACAAGTCCTAAGGCAGAAACTGATCCACCTGCAACAAGACCACAGTTCCACTGACAGAAGATTGCAGCTGGCCACATGGGCATTCAAAGTCTCCCACACCTGTAAATCAATCAACAAAGTTGAGAATTAGTCTCTTGACTTGAAACACTTTTTAATTACCGAAGTACATTAGGGCCACTGCTGAACAAAGGGACAGAAAAATGGACCGACCGTGGGAGCATTTGCTAGAGCATGCTCTACTTTATCCTTGTGCTGTGATTAAAGCAACTTCAGGACGAGCTAGCATCCCCGAGCACTCAAACCCTAAAGAAGCACAGCACAACTGACACAAGGGCCCAGACTTTTCAACAATGACAGTCCAATCCTCTCACCAGAGAGGGAGGGGAGGAAGATGCCCTCACTTGCTGAGTTCCCAGACACAGATGAAAACAGATGCGCCCTCCAACTGCAGCCTCCCAAGCAGGTAAGGAAGTGAGGGCAATAGGAGCTCCAGATTTCATTTATATGGTAGTTGGCTCTTGGGATTAAAATGAGATCTTTTATTGAAAGTACTTTGGCAGCCAGTTGTGGTGGCACATGCCTATAATCCCCAGCACTCAGGGAGGCAGAGGCAAATAGATCGATGCGAATTCAAGGCTATCCTGGTCTAAAAAGTGAGTCCAGGGCAGCCAAGACTACACAGAGAAAGCCTGTCTCAAAACACAAAAATGAAACAAAACAAAGTAGTTTGGCAGAAAATAATGGAAATGGAGAAGCCTATTGTAAAGTATAAAGACAAAAAAAGATATAATAGAAGAGAGAGAGAGATACAGAGAGAGAGAGGGAGGCGGGGCGGGGGTGGGAGGGAGTCAGAGAAACATAATCAAAGTGGCGGTGTTATAACTTGGGAAATATGAGAGACCAAGAAGAGGGAGAGGCCCCTTCACAGTGCTCCTGATAGAGCCCAGCGAGAACAGCAAACTGAAAAAAATAAACGGATTTGCCAAGTTGGCAGTCACTAAGAACCAGCTAAAGGGGTGTTTTAATTGAATATTTATTTCTAAATATTATTGACTTTAAATACAATTAAATAAATATTAATTTATTTAAAGTAAGTTAGGATGGGTTATAGGAAGAATAACAGATATTAATATCTTTTCTATCAGTGTTTGTTATAGAAGGAATCATGGGAGAATAACTGAAGGTGGGTACAGTGTTAAGAATGAGTTTCTTAAGGCAGGGACATTGTATTATTTTAGGGAATGGTCTGCTATAGAAGAAATAATGAGGCATGGGGAATGCAGAGCACTTCAAAGAGAGGTCTGGAGCAGGAGAAGCCGGTGCACACATGACAACATTCACTACGAGGATGCTTCCTTCCACCCTTTCTAAGAAAAGACGTGAGTGCAGACCCAGCAGGGGGCAGGGGGCAGGCTGGACTCTCCAAAAGTATTTCCATTTGCCACCACAGTGGACTCAAATATAACAGCTAGGCAAGAAGGATGGGTGGGAGGAGGTCAGAAGATTTAAAGAAGAGGAAAAGTGATTTAAACACACACCAGGAAAATGGAAAAGGAGTTTATCAGGGGTACATATTAGAACTATTGAGCATTAGTCACGATGTATGTGAAAGTTATCATCATGGAGTCAGTCTAGTTGGTAAGATGATGTCCACCTTATCATGTTTTGCAGCTTCAATGTGAAGGTAACAAAGTTGGAAACTTAACTGAGTCTTGGTTTTGTTTTGTTTTTTTTTTTTTTTTTTTTTTTTGGTTTTGGGGGTTTTTTTGGGTTTTTGTTGATGGTAGGGGGGGGTTTTTTTTTGTGGGGGGGGGGGAGCTTGAATAGAGTAGAAGTTTGTCTGTTAAAAGAGTGTGGTCCTGGTGAGGATGTAGGCTGAGCAAGAAGGCATGTGGGTCCTGCACAGCCAACTCAAGACAGAGGCGTGTATCAAACATGAAACACCAAGAGCATCCATGTTAAAAGACACAGGCTAGATTTCATGAAAGTGTAAAACTCATGTGTGTCAGAGGATACCAACAACAGGATCATTAGCATCTGGAAGGAAATGTTTACAGGCCACATCTAGATGCCTTCGAACTCTTACAACTCAACAACAAATGGCAAACAACTGAATTTTCAAATGGCAAATGACTTTGAACAGACATTTTTAAACAGATGTACAAATGGACAACAAATACACAAAAAGATGCTTAACACCATCAGACATTACAGAAATGCAAATTAAGAGAAGAGACCTGTTCAAACCCACTTAACTGTCTATAACTGTTTTAGTGAGACACACTGGTGTTGTCGAATAGGCAGATAAATTTTCGCCAAGATTGTATATTAGTTAATCACTGCAGGAAGCAATTTCGCAGCTCTTCAAAAAATTTAAGCAAAGGCATCATATGACCCAGCCACTCAGCTCCTCAGTGTGAATCCAAAAGAACTAAAAACAGGCTCCCAAACATTTGCACTGACGTTCGCAATGGCATCATTCCCATAGCTGTGTGATGAGTGTCGCTTCAAGCATCAGTGGAAGATGTCTGGCTTAATGGAACCCCAGTGCGAGTCTGTGTAACAACACTGAACTATACACTTCAAAGCTAAAAATGTAACTTTTACAAAAAGTTAAAAATGGCTGAAAGCCATCTAATTCCCAGGTTTAATTCCCGTGTTTAAACCGCTTCCTTGTTTCTGGCAGCATCCTAATAGCAGATGCTGCATCTAAGCGCGGATGTTTGTTTCCATTCGCTAAGTGCTTTTCCAAACTGTCTTCCTAGAGTGAAGAAATTACATTATTTTACTAGTTATCATTGCATTAACTTCCCTCTGAGTTCCCAATACTGACAATGCTATTGTACGCTTTTCCAGAAAGGGAAGAAATGAAGACTCGGTGTTCATTTGTGTCTTGGCCAAATCATCTCTTTGTAGCTGCAGAGGCTGTGTTGCCTTAGCCTTGCACATCTTCACCACCACTTCATATCACGTCCTGGTTCCACAAAGAATCGGCTGCTAGTGTCTATGACCTAGTAGTCATTATGGCAATGGAGCTGCTTCCAAACTGCCTGTTTACTTTTAGGCTGGGAGTAATAAGGATGCCACTAATTGTCCCACCCAGGCTAGAGGAGACCTGTAACTTCACTTTAGGGGTCTGCCGGTATAGCAGGGATACTAGGCCACCCTGGGATCAAAAACTTGGAAACAATTCTAACAATTCCTCTTTAAGCCATAGATATGTATCTGTAGCAGAATGGCTTCAATTTAGCCCCAGTTCATTTGAGATCATTAAAAGCAGACCATATGTAGCTCTTCCATTGCTTGCCTGTGCCTTTCAGTAATTAAGGGAGACACACTTGACCCTTGGAAGTTTCATTAGAAAAGTGTTACTTCCAGCTGCTGCTTGTTATTGCCAGGACAGTCTATCCTCTTGGCCTCTCTAGCCAAAAACCAGAAACTCTTTCTCTCTCTCTCTCTCTCTCTCTCTCTCTCTCTCTCTCTCTCTCTCTCTCTCTCTCTCTCTCTCTCTC
>OU015758.1:7482939-7506119 GCA_907169655.1 Acomys percivali | reverse complement strand
AGAAAGAAAGAAAGAAAGAAAGAAAGAAAGAAAGAAAGAAAGAAAGATGCACTAGTCCACTAGGAAAACATCTCTAATTTATTCTCTCTCTATGAAAAATAAAAATGAGAAGTATAGAAAGGACCCCTTCCTAGGACACTCTGATCTAACCGAAAGCTCTGTTTCTAATTTTCAGAAGAAGCCGATCACATCTCAAAAGAGCAAACCAATGGCAAGTGTTGGCTTCGTTCCATAAAGAAATTATATTCTATTTTTCTTTAACCTCTACAAATTTGTGTTCAGCTGAAGATGTGAGGTTTATATAATGCATTAAAGAACGTGTGTAATGCTTGAACAAATGGGCTCTGATTAAACTAACCCATGTCAATTTTCTGGAACTGTAAGAAACAAGAAGCCTAACTGAGGAGGAGAACATCAAGCTATTATTCCTCCATACGTGCAGGTTTAGCTGACCACCCAAATATCAAGTAGGCAGCCACATGATTCACCTCCTAACGCAGCCTTATTAAGTGAGCAGTGTGACCTGCCTTCACCGTGAGCCTTTCATAGTCTCTTCCAACTGCTAGTCACTGAAATCATTATCTACTGCCCCTCAACCCTTAACAGCGTGAGCACGGCCCTTACTGTCTCCACACTACAGTCATCGCTACCTGGCACACGCATTATGCTAAAGTACAGCAAGCATTTGCCATGCAAAGTTCATGTTCAAACCAAGAACCAAAGCATGATAGCGATCGTCAGCAAAACTCAGAGAAACAAATACGCCCCTTGAGAAACTTCGAACTTTCACTAACCACACAATAAAGATTTCTAGATTATTACCCTCAACTAGGAAAGAAAGACTTTTGAACCATCTCAGGGGGAGGGAACCAGCAAGGCACAGGCCCCTTGGCAGTCTATTCCTGTTGTCTTTGTTGCATATTTAGTCACTCTGGGGGATCAAATATATCAAAATGCCTGGCAAAGGAGTCTTTCTTTCCTTTTCTAGTTTCCCACTGATTTCATAAACTTTGGCTTCTGAGCATACAAAAGCACACAAAGTTAAAATTAATAGGCAGAAGCAACTTTATATTCCAGTCATAGCCTAAACTGCAGTTAAAGCCATTGAGCCAAACTGAAAATTACAAGGCTGAACAAAGGATATTTGAGTTTCCTACATCTGGAAGAAAATTGGTATTAATACCTACAGTCTACAGCCTCATAGGAGCCAAGAGGAGGCAGAAGCAAGTCGTCATCTCAGTGCCCCGCCCCCTCATTGCCCCGCCCACCACTTAGACCCTTCTCTTCCCATGCTGATCACATAAGCACGTTTTTTATTTCCAGAACTGATGGCAGGCTAACCTTGAAACTCAAGGGTGTGTTCTAATCTGAGGGTTTTCTCTGTATTCAAAAGTCAAGCTACTGTCTCCTTTGCTCCTCGGTGAACTAGAGCCAGGGCTGAAGGGAGCATTTTAGCCAGAATGCCCAGGTCTGGCCTCACAGTCACCGCCACTGACTATAAGCTTTGTCTGATGAAACTGCCTTTGTTGTTGGAAACAGATTAAAAAGTAAGTTGGCATTTCTCAAATGTCTTATGATTCTATTTCTTTGAAGCCAAGCCTGCGTGAAACATAAAAAAAATAATTGTTTGTTTGAGTAATTAATAAGATAAGCCTAAAAGATTTTGATGGAAAAATTAACTATAACCAAACTAGCAAGTGATAGGTATGGCATGAAAGTTTATCTAATTTTATTGTTTTATTTAAATTCTTTACTTTTCAATAATTTCATACATGAGAGCCATATTTACATAATTTCCATCTCTCTCTCTCTCTCCCTCCAAGGCCTTCCATGCCTCCCTCACTCACCTTCAAATTCATGACCTCGTCTGTAATTATTAGTGTTATATGTAGGGTGTGTGTGTGTGTGTGTGTATGTGTGTGTGTGTGTGTGTGTGTGTTTAACAAGGGTCTGCATGTGATCTTATTGTAAGATCACTGTTTTAAGTACAAAAGGCAGAAGGCAAACTTCATGAATGGGAAGAAAGCAGACAGCTATTTTTTTTTTAATCTACTAAGATAGGTAGTAACTGCTGTATAGAAAGGCATTCCAAATGGAAATGAGAATGATTGAAAACAAAGAACTGGAATTTGTGGACCAGTCGATGCCAATGACAGTAGCTCTGTTCATCTGGAGAACAAGATTCGTAGAAGAGAAGACCTCAGTTAGCAGATAAAGACAGATGAGCTTTATTTTGAGAAGAAGAAAAAAAATACAAACACGAAGCCTTGAAATGTGTTGGCTATTCCTGAGCAGAGGTAAGCTAGGGTGTAAACACCACGACACTAGGGATATATGTAGTTTGAAGCTGGATCCATACTAGGCTTGTTGCAGGTCTGGGCTGAGGACCCAAGGCTGGTCATCAAGGAAATGTCTCTAGAGGCACCTTTGCTTTGCCTCCATTTTACAAAAGGTGGAACGTCCAATTTAAGGTGCTCATATGGTTAGCCACTTGCTAGAATATTTTCAGTGATTTCAAAGAAAATCATCTGTGAACAGTTACACACAGTGAGATGCTAGAAGAACTAGTTACAGATCACAAGTTGTCTGTGCCTATGTACAAACATCTCTCTACCAAGTTCAAAGCAGGACAGCAAACAAGCTTATCTTCAGAGGGTCGGGCTTCACAACTCTGGGGACACTTGCTCTCTCCTTTGGGATGTTGTATGGATGCAGCAAAGTGGCTGACCTTCTCCAAAGAAGGAGAGATGGTAGATGGACAAACAAGTGCTTGCATGGATACATGGATGAAGGATGGATGGATGGATGGAGGATGGATGGATGGATGGATGGATGGAGGATGGATGGATGGATTGATGGAGGATGGATGGATGGATGGATGGATGGGATGGAGGATGGATGGATGGATGGATGGGTGGAGGATGGATGGATGGATGGGTGGATGGATGGATGGGTGGATGGATGGAGGATGGATGGATGGATGGGTGGATGGATGGAGGATGGATGGATGGGTGGATGGGTGGATGGGTGGATGGATGGAGGATGGATGGATGGATGGATGGGTGGATGGAGGATGGATGGATGGGTGGATGGAGGATGGATGGATGGATGGATGGATGGATGGGTGGATGGGTGGATGGATGGGTGGATGGATGGAGGATGGATGGGTGGATGGATGGAGGATGGATGGTTGGTACTATCCATCACTCCAGGCTTAGTAGAGAGTCAGTTCTGCTAACAAACTTTCTCTGCTCTACATGAAATCTGTGCCTTCCTGTGCCCTGCTGGCCCTCCCAGCATTCCTAATTCTGTGGTCTCTTCTGCACAGAATTATTTCCACCTGGAAACCATAAAGTATCCTAAGGCTCCCAGTAGGAAGCCGCCTCTCTCTACTCTGTGGCCTGCCTTTCCTTGATACACTTACTCACCCAGCAAATCTCAGAGCCAGTGTTGCTCTGTCCATGATGAGCTTTTCCTAGTTCACAGTATTAGCTGATTGCCTTCTCAACCACTGGGCCAGTGAGCGCTCACAGCTTCCAGCTTTTCTCTTTGGGGGCAAATGGAGCAGAAGAACTTTCAGAGAGGTGGTAGGCTGCCTTGGATGAGGAAAGTCGACAAGAAATGTAGTGCCTTGCATGTTTGCTTAAGATAATAACAAAGGAACTCCTATTTCACACTCAAGGAAGTAGGTGGGAAGGACCAACGACTACCCAACACACACACACACGAGAAAGGCAGACAGAGGACAAAGGAAGGAAACACTAAATCAGCAATATTCAAGATGCGGTCTAAAGACTCAAATGCACATAGAATGATTTTTTAATTGTAGCTCACGTGTACTTAGACATTTCTTTCTCAGAAACAGCAGCCTCGTGGATCCCACACGCTCCGCTGTGTACAGTACTTTCTGTCACAGCTGACAAGCATAAATAGTCCTAAAATAGCCCTTACAGCTTTTATTCCCTTTAGGGCAAGTAAACACAGCCCACTGCCATTGATGCTTAAGGCGTTGTCAGCTCCAGTGCTGACTCACTGAAGACCACTAAACTTGTGTTTCTTAGTGGGTGCCTGGACAAAAGGGAACAGTACCAGCTCACACACTGGACAATAGCTGCGTTTATTAAGCACCCACTCTGCAGCAGTGCATTTGTAGGCAGTCTACAGTATTCTTGTGGGGAGGGGGATAGGGATTTTTAATAGTGCTTTAAGTTAATTATCACATGATGTGATGGGTTTTGTTATAATATTTTATACATACATCTTACTTATCCCTCACCTAAACCCCGTCCCTGCTGCCTCCCCAGTAACCCACCATCTGCTTCAAGGTGGGTTTTCTCCTCTCACTTAAGATCTCTCCTTCTGCTGCTGTGATTTCTTTCCTAGTTTTAACACACACACATACACACACACACACACACTCAAATCTGGGTTCTCCGTGTGAGAGAAAACATGAAGCACTTGTCTTTCTGAACCTTGCTTTTTTTCACTTAACATGATTTCTAGTTTCATTAGTTTTTCTTGCAGTTATTGTTTTTCTTTATGGGTGAATGGAACAGCATTGTATATATGGATCACTTTTTTATCCATTTAGCTGTTGATGGGCCAGTTAAGCTGATCCCAACTCTTACTCTTATTAGTTGTATGGCTATATAGAAGGATGGGCCAGTATCCCTGGGTACTGAGTACTTTTCACAATACTCCCCTGTGAACTTTCCAGCAAAGTTATATCACCCCCATCATCCACTGCATAGATGAGGAAATCAAAGTGGGAGTCTAAATCATTCTCTGAAAAACATTACAAATGGCGAAACAAAGTTGAACTGAGACTGATCTTAGTGCAAAATTGTGTTACCATGCTTCCCTCTGTAAAGATAGGTTGACACATGTCCCTAGTGGCTAATTATATTCCTGGGTAAGGGAGTCTTGTGGTGACAAACAGTGGGCACACGTGCACACTCAGGTTCCTACTCCCTCATGGGATATCTCTGGCCTGCCCTAGTGTCTTATTCTGGGCACCGCAGTGATAAACTCCAACACCTTTCTCTCTCTCTCTCTCTCTCTCTCTCTCTCTCTCTCTCTCTCTCTCTCTTTCTCTCTCTCTCTCTCTCTCTCTCTCTCTCTCTTCTCGCAGCTTTCACGGGGCCTGAGGAGCTGTCTCTCTGCGGCTACCATATACACTTCAAACACTTATGGGGATATAGATGGCATAACACATGATCTGTGTTCACTTCCTTTTCCACAGTTTAATGTGAAAAAGAAGCTGACCATAATGTAAAGTTTGAGGCAAGTATTAACATCCCGAAACAAAGCAAAACAAAACTACCACCTAAGTACTACCATCACTAAGTAAGCCAGGTTTACAATTTTACAGTTACTTCAGTTTTGGGAAAAATTGAAACAGCTTTTTCTCTTAATCACTTTTTAAAGATGCTTTCACCTGTTCTTGTGACCGTTTTCTCCTACAGTGTTTCCTCATCGAGCCTTGATATAAGGGTTTGTGTCTAGTCTTACTGTATCATGTTCTGCCATGTACAGTTGGCATCCCTGGGAGGTGTGCTCTTCTCTAAAAGGAAATGGAGCATGAGTGGACCTGGGGGCTGAGGGTGGGAGGGGTGGAGGGAGGAGAAACTGTGGTTGGGGAGTACTGAAAAGAAAAAAGAAAAAAGAAAAAAATTAAAAGATGTTTTATCTCATAAACTGAATCAAATCTCACGGCTTTCTCCATGGGCATAGTTGTTGACTTGGGAAATGATTCCTATATTTTGATTCTCTGTGACAGGACATGTGATCATACTGTGAACCCCGAGATTATGTTGTTTACTGAAAATAAACTGTCTCTGGTTGTGGTGTGGCTCAGCCCTAGCCCACGCGTTTAATCCAAGAGCTCTCTACTTGAATTAAATAAAGTCAGCCATAAGTCAAGAGGCAGAGCAAGCAACCAGTTGACAGGGAGTGAACATAGGAAAAAACATAGAGAGTAAGAGGAAGTCAGGAGGACAGATAGACACACAGGAAGTAGAAGGGAGAGAAATTCAGTTTGAGGGTTTTAGAGGCAGTGTGGGGAAGGAGCTAGCCTTTTGGGATGTCGGCTAAGTAGGAAGGTCAACTGGGTGCTTTCTCTGCCTCTCTGAGCTGACAGGATTTCACCCCCAGCATCTGGCTCCTGAGCCTTCATTGGTAAAATCAAATGACTGAGATTTTGATAAAAACAACAATTCTCAACATGGAGATTCTCTTTCAGAGGCACTATGGGAAGGGTCCTCTTTTAAAGTAACCCACCTTTTCCAATCAACTCAGCTTTTCAAATCCACCACCCCCCACCCACCCCCGGTCTGGAGATAAATTGCTAGCACCAGAGATTTAAGGTTAAGGACTGGAAAGCAAGCAGAAAACTCTCTGCTTCCTCACATGGCTTGAGTAACAAAAGCCAGCTGAACAGAACCACGGTGGTTCTGCATCTATAACCAACAAACCAACAAAATAAAGCTGGACTAAGTTTAGGCATCCCTTTCCGTTAGGCCACGGCTCCTGATGCTCACACATCAGAACTTGTTGTGATCTGGTTGTAGTTAGAAGAAGGCCCATTCCCTAAAAGCCACACAATGACCGGACAGCACATGAAAGGAATACTCCTGCTTTGAGACTAAGCTCAGAAGTGCAGTGATAGAGTCTCGTTGCTTCCTACGGCATCTTTACCTGGCCTCAAGAGCTACTCACCTTGCAGTCTTTACCAGCTTAGGACTTGAAGAAAGGAAAAAACACAGCCCAATCATGTGATTTCTAGTTAGAGTTAAAAATACAAGGAGCAAAGAAAGGGAAACAGGAGTAAGACAGAGCACACGTATGCCTTTTGTTTTCTCATCTCTTCTTTTTGGTCATGGTGTATTTTTTATGGCTTTCTGGGTGATAGAACATCCTTTCTTTCCTCTGTCCCTTCCATCTTCCTATATTAACCATATACTTAAACGTTTTCTACCAACTGGTATGATGAGAGAAGGATGGGGTGGGGGGGAAGGGGGAAGAGGAAGAAACTGAATTTAGCTCTGGGAAACAAAATCAAAGTCCACAGATGGCTCGTGTGTGGAGTTCTGGCTTCACTGTGCAGGTCTAAAGGGAGAAGTGGCTTGAATCCCAGCCAGAGTGTGTAGATCAAGGAGAAGCTGCCCTTTCTTCTTCCATCCCTCCTCCCCCGGGCCTCAGCTAACCAAGACCACGCCTCCCTGAGAGACGGAATGTGAACTCTCAGTGCTTGTGACTCACTTGCGGTGTAATCATTAGCTGTCTCACGTTCAGTGCGAAAGAAAAATGCAAGGCTTCATACACCTATACCACAGAGCCACAGCCCCAGCCTCACTGGTCACGTCTTACCTTGGGCTGTCTACCATTCGAGGGGCCAGCCTCCAACACCACTTCCTGTGTAGTATCTCTCTGCTCAGAACCCGAGTGACTGCGTTGGAAGCATGAATTTCTTGCTATATACTACCTATATTGTATTCATGCCTACAATTAGCACACTTCTTCCATAGGCTATGAATTAGGAATGCCTCATTAAATCACCTGTGTGTGAATTTCACAGAGCATTAAAATCCCACCAACCAACAGCTTCGTCCTATACTAAGGAACATTTTCTTCTATTCCTGTGTAATTTATGGTCTGTCCCCAGGTAGGTGGCTATGTAATCATCTTGATGGAGGTCATTTTTTTCTTGGTTTCTATAATAATATTCTTCCTTTTAAGTAATAGAAGCCTATTATTTAGCTAAGTGGATGTAGTTAGGAACTACATCTCCTGTTTTCTACCTGCGCACATAATTTAAATTCTACACTAAAATATGAACAGAAATCAAGTCTACACCTTCTTCATATCTTAGAGTGTGCACGTGCATGTGTGTGTGGGTGTGTATGTGGGGGTAAAGGTGTGGGTATGTGTGTGGGTATGTACATGTGTGTGCATGTGTGTGCACATGTGTGAGGGTGTGTAAGTGTATGTATATGTGTGTGCGTATGTGTGTGGGTATGCACATATGTGTGTGTGCACACCTGTGTATGTGTGCCCGTGTGTGTGTGTGTGTGTGTGTGTGTGTGTGTGTTTGTGTGTGTGTGCATGTGCACACATATGGGGGGCTGGATGTCCTAGAACTTTCTATATAGATCAGTCTGGCTTTGAACTCACAGAGATACATCTGTCTCTGCCTCACTAGTGTTTGGGATAAAAGGTAAATGGCACCATATCCAGCTCCTATCTTGTTATTTTTTAAGCTATATCTAAAAGTTTTGGAAATTCAAATTGCTTCTAAGTAATTGATAGGACAAATAGACAAACACTTTAAAAACTATAACCCAACTCAACATAATTAATATTTATAAAACCCTATACCCAATAACAGTCAACTGACAGCTTATTATGCATTTATCATTATATACCAATTCCACTTTAGCTACAAAGCAAATTATAATAAATTCAAAAAGGTAGTCATTATATAGAGTATGAAGTGTGGCTATAAGAGAGAATTTAATAAAAATAATAATAAAATAACATCTGGAAATTTAACCCAAATATTTTAAAATTAAGTAATAATTTATAAACAAGCCAGGAATGAGGCAAAACAGAGATTAAAACTTTCATTGAACTGAATAAGAATAAAATACAACACATCATCAGGGTTTGTCAGATGTGGCTATGGGAACACTGCTAGGAAGATGTCTGCATTTAAATGAATGAAAAGATAAGTCTAAACTCTGTAATCTACAGCACCACTCAAGAACTAGAAAACAAAGAGCAAATTAAATGGAAATTAAGAGAAAGGAAGGAAATAAGAGAAATAGAAATAGTTCCATTATATAATAAGCAAACAATTAGAGAAAATTAATAAAGCCAAAATCTGGCTCTTCAAAGTGAAAATTTTATTATCTCCTTTCCAGATTTATGTATCTATATAGAGAGAGATTTTAAAATTTTAATACACATACCTATATAGGCATAATTTTTATTGTCCCTATCAGAAATGAGAGTAGCTACATGACTACAGATTTTATCCAAAGTATAAGAGATACATAAGGAATATTATAAGCAATTTTGTGTTGTTTTCTTGTGGTGTTTTTTAATAGGATCTCACTGTGTAGCTCTGGCTGGCCTAGACTCACTATGTAGACAAGGTTGGCCTTTACCTCCTGATTGTTGGAATTAAAAGCATGTATGATCACACGTGGCCCTTATGAACAATTTCTAATGATAAAGTCAACAATATAAGCTATGCGTGGTGTTCATAACTGTAATCTTAGCACTCAGGAGGCTGTGGCAGGAGGATTTTCATGAGTTTGAGACGATCCTGGCTTGTAAAGTAAAGCACTGTCTCAGCACAAAGAAAGCAACACAAATCATAAAGTCTTCAACCCAAATAGAATGGGAACATTCTTCCAAAGAAAGAAATCCTTGAATTAAGGGGTGGAGTGAAGTGTGGCACCCCACAGTCAGCTCCCAAAGAAGCATCAATGTGAACAGTGAATCACACAGAAAGCTGTCTTGGAAGAAGTAGGGGAGCCAAATGCAAGACCACAGGCTTTGGTTCAACAAGGAGAGACTACAGTTAGGAAGATGCTACAGTCAGGAAAGCGGCTTGGATTACTCCTCTCTCAGCTCCAAGTCGTCCATCCTAGGACCTGCTTCAGTGCCCTGCAGAGCGCCACATGCTGGGTCATGTAGACCTGTGTCCTTTTCTGGCATGAAACATCGAGTTGAAAGAAAAATAATGTCTGGCGAGTGGGTGTGTGTAGCAACTGTCCTGAATTGTCTATTTCAAAAGAGCCAGAAGAAAGAATCGTGGACACTTTTACTGACCACCACAGGAATAGAAATAAAAACCATAGGGTGTTGCCGCAGAGTTACTGTACTGACCAGTTAAAGGCTAACAAGAGCCAGTGTCGGCGACTTTGTGAAACACCTAGGATTCTCAGATGCAGCTGACAAGGCTGTGGAGTACTGGATCCACCACGGAAAACAGTTCAACAGCCTCGTAAGTTACTAAATGGTACAGTCCTCTCTCAGTGCTAAAACAGAATGCCACAGCTATAGATTTATAAAGAAAAAGGTATCTCTCATGGCTCCAAAGGCTAGGTTAAAGCTCACCCTCTTGGAGTCCGGTGAGGGCCTCCCTCCTGCGTCGACACACGATGGTGGAAAGAGGGAGGCAAAACAACTTCATGTCCTTCACATGGCATGAAAGCAGAAGAGAGGACATCCAAGCAACAAACCTTTTCTATGGTGGCATTAATCTATTCATAATAGCATCCAAACATCTCCAACAGACCAACTGCATTGGGGATTAATTTTCGAACACATGTTTCCTGGATAACACATTTAGATTACAGAACCACATGATCAAGCAATGCTATTCCTGCTCACCCAGATGAAATATGTTCACCAAACTACATACTTAAATCCAGTGATCAGAGCAGTTCTAGACCCAAAAGCCCAAACAACCCTTATGCCCATTGAGAAAAGGAAATATATAAATAAGCTGCTGTAGATTTATAACATGGAATTCTATATAGCAACAAAAAGGGTTGAATTACTGAGCAAAAGAAGCAAGACAGAAAAGAGCACTCACACTGCATTATAAGTTGGAATGGCGTAGAACTGAGCATAGGGCATGCTCATATTTGTTATTGGCATCACCCAGGCCACAGCCTGAAAGTACCTGCTGTGGGGTTCCACCTTTCTGTAATCCTCGCACAATTCAAACAATAGGAACAGAAAGCCTGCCAGGAGAAGTCTATGCAAGAAAGAACGATGATGTTTTTTGCAAAAGACTTTAGGGGACTTCCAGCAATAACGGTAACAATCCATGTCGTGGCTGGAGTGGCAGTTAGATGTGTATGGATATTGGCCAAAACTCGTTGCTGTGTATTTACAACACGTCCTTTTTGCTTTCTGTAAGTTATGCCTCAATAGTGCTGGCTCTTTGTACGAAAGGTGCACTCTACTTCCTGCCATCCCGCCCTCCCCCAGTGAGCTAGATAATGAACAAGGTAGGGACAAACTATTGCCGTGTTTAGTTTCAGTTGTCAACTTTATACAACCTGCAATACCTAGGAATAGAACCTCAATGAAGGGACTGAGTGCATCAAGTTGGTCCAGCCAATCTGTTGCTCTGATTGTCTTAATTGATGAAGGGAAATGCAGACCCAATGGAGGCGGCACCATTCCCTAGGCTTGGGGCATTGGGGTCGTGAACCGTCTAAGAGTGGAGAAGTAGTGCTGAGCCTTCTCCATGCAAACAGAGAAGGCATCAGTCAGCCTTCTGGTGGGAGAACAGTATATTCTTGCCAGATGATTTATGCCTTCTCTGGGATAGGAGCCACCAAATAGTTAAGCCAACATATTGAAGCCGTTTCATGGTTTCCAGAAAAATTAAAAGAAGGTTGTTGTTGTTGTTGTTGTTGTTGTTGTTGTTGTTGTTGTTGTTTGTGTTCTGTTGTTGCTGTTGTTGTTGTTAAAGTTAAGGCAAGACTTCATTGTATAGTCCAGATTGATCTTGAATTCATAATCCTTCTGCCTCCATTTCCCTAGTGCTTTGCAGATAATAGACATATACTACCATACCCAGCAGGAAAAATATTTTTTTCATCATAATATTTTTAGTTATTCTTTGAGAATTTCCCATCATGCACCCGGATCACACTCATTTCCCAGTCCATCTCTACCCTCCACCCTTGTGACCTCCCCATTAAAAAATTAATAAAATCAAAACTTTGTGTTATCTGTATACTCACTGGAGCATGGTCAAACTCTCAGTGGCCAGGCCCTTAAATAGAGCCAAAACCTTCCCCTCCTGCACCCCTTTTCCATCTTTTGTGGAAAAGTTACACTTTACCATGCTTATCACACTTTTTAAGAGTTCTCTTTGCTGGCTTCCTGTTTAGGCTGCTATGCCTTTGGTGGGGTAAGGGTTAGGGTTAGGGATAAGGGTTGTCACAGAAGCCTTCCATGTCCTCGCTTCCTCCTCTCTGCATCTGTAATCACCAGTATCACTGCGAAAGGAGCTTTCTAGCTCTTTACTGTCAGGATCAGGAATCATTGGCTTCCACTTGGTTTCTAGCAACGGCACAGACCACGAACACCGACCACTGGCTGCAGTAGGACCACATACCAAGACAAGGCCATTAGAGGCAGCACAGGCCAAGGACATGGCTGTGGTCTCATGTGGCAGTGCAAGTTACTCCCCAGCACTGCAAGTCTCCAGCTCCGCGCCTCTCTATAGAACACATACCACCCTGTTTGTCTATCTTTCCCATCTCGCCACCACGTATTTGCTCATCATGGTGGTGCCGGCCACCACCCGCTGTGAAGCTGGATGGCCTAGCCATGAAATAATTTTTAAGGAACTAATTAATGGCAATTTGTTGTCATGGAGATTTATTATTGTTGTTGCTGTTGTTATTATTGTTGTTGTTGTTGTTGTTGTTGTTGTTATTATTATTATTATTATTATTATTATACTGTGGTATTGGGAGCTGATGGAATCCATGTGGCACCAAAGCAACCAATCAGTTCAAAGAAAAATGTAGTTGTCCTTCCTCTTGTACTATCCAGCCTTTCATTGCTGTGACAAAGTACCTTAAGCAAGACCTTAACTGAAGAAGGATTTAGTCCATCTCATAGCTTCACAGGTTGTGGCCTGTTGCAGAACACTGCAGAGGAACAGGGCAGTGTGGAAACACTGCTCCACATACAACAGCAGGAAACAAAAGAAGCAGCAGGAAGGGGCCAGAGCCAAAAGCACCCTCCAAAGTCAAACTCCAGTGACAACTTTCTCCAACCAGCCCCCACTTTACCCATGACTGCCACATCCCAGGAGTTTCTTCGGATTTTGAATCTCTCAGTGGATTGAGTCACTGATTAGGTCAGAGCTCCTAGGCACTAATCCCTTGTAGAAATGCCCTAGTAGACACTGTCAGAGGTGTGCATTACAAATCTTCCAGGTGTCTCTTAACCAACCAAGATGACAGCCGAGATCTAACCATCGCACCTGCCCCCAACATACACATGATTAAAGTGTTCAACTTTTAATTCAATTCACTGACATTCTTCCTGCTGGAATATAGTTTCATTTATGCTTTGAGCTTTAGGGGGGAAAAAGCATAAAGGTGATAGAAGTTTCATCCAAGAGGCTAAATTGTAGTAACTTTAATGACACATACTCCTCTTGAAAAGAAAAATGTAATGAATAAAAGGAGAGGTGAGGGTGTGGTTTTGAATCAGAAACTGTTGAATGGTTCATTTTGTTCACTGGACACTGTTGTGTGCAGAGCCTCACCCTAAGTTCTAAATAAATGAAAACCAACAGGGTGAAGCCACTCTTTACAAATAATAGCAGTGCCCAGTGTTACTAGGAAAACTGCAACATACAGCCTTTCAACTCTAAGAAAGATGTGCTTTCAGACCCAGTTTTACTTCCTTATTTTCTCTCTGAGAGTTTGGAAAATAATAAGAAGCAAAATACCCATATTGCTTTCGTAGAGACATCCCAAGTGTGCCCATAGAAGCAGTTGCCTGTGATATAGTCTCTTCATGTATAGGGTAAAAACCACCATACAGTGAATGTAATACCTAAGCAACCACTAGCAAGATTTTATCATTATGGCATCTTTAACAACAACAACAAAAAAAAAAGATGGAGAGAAAATATGCTCTCAACACTCTCTTTGTTTTTTCTATACAGGAAACACCTCTCCACCTTCTTCCTGGATTTTCTGCTCAAATTGGCCAAAGTCCCATCACAGATACGTCATTAAACTCCTTGCAATGAAACATCTTTGTGATCAGACATAAGGGACACCTCTGCTGTCCTAGGCGAGCCCCTACTACCACAACAGCCTTTATTCTTTGCTCCTTGCCCTTGGGGTGTTGTACATGCACTCTTCCTTAGAAAGGAAGTTAGGCTGGGCGTGGTGGGGCACGCCTTTAATCCCAGCACTCAGGAGGCAGAGGCAGGTGGATCGCTGTGAGTTTGAGGCCAGCCTGGTCTACAAAGCAAGTCTAGGATAGCCAAGGATACACAGCGTCTCGAAAAACCAAAAAAAAGAAAAAGAAAGAAAGAAAAGAAAAGAAAGGAAGTTAGGCTGCTGTTCTTCTGCTTTTCTGCCTGTCCTTTCACACACTATGTCTTGCTTCTAATGTCAATAGAAAACAAGCTGTTAATGTAGTTATCTGGAGTGAACAAAGCTACTGGGAGTAAACTATGGCTCCCCAGAGTGGGCACCCACCAAGTCTTGGGCTGGTCGCCTCCTCTCACTGCTAAGGCCAGCCTCACTCTGTCTTTCTGTTTCCTTCCCTTCTCTCTCACCTGCTCATGATTATGGACCTTTGAGAATCAAGAGCAACAACGTCAGAACCCTCACTTAGGCCTGGAGCTTTAGCAATAGTCAAGTACAGTCTTAGAAAGTGAGATGAGTGGGTACTTATCAAGATTTACCGAGGAAAACCATGATTTCTGTTTGTAATTGTTCTCCTCTGTGTGATCCTTACTTAGGGAAAGACTCCCTCCCACCCTACCCCAACCCAACCCCCCAGACACTGTCCTGGACACTGAAGAGGCAGGACCATCTTCCTCTCCCTCCATCCTTCATTAACCAAACTATGACCCCAAACATGATATCTTTATTGACACAATATCTATAATTCTCAATTTTGACACAACTGTCTTATTTGAGTTTCCTACAGCTGCCGCAGAGAATATCAACTTCATAATAAGAGCCCCAAAGCAATGCGTTGGCTCGCACAGTGGGCGGGTCAAGGCTTCTCCCTGCAGGCACAATCAGAGCTGCTCAGTGTTCACCTGTTTCCAAAGAGGAGCCATGGAGCTACAGTCAGAGAAGAGGACAGCAGTGTTGGGGGCTGGTGCGCTGTATTCTGGTACTAGTTATTGGCCCCCAAGATCTAATTGCTTCCCAGATGAGCACATGCCTGTCCTTGTTGTGCCTAAGAAATTATTCCTGCTTGACCAATTTTTTAAAAAGCTCATACCTGGGCAGGGCTGAAGGAAGGTAGGTGTGGCTTTGGGGACAGAAGGATCACAGGAGAGGAAGCAGACAGATCAGAGGATGACAGTAACAGAGCTGCCAATGGGTTAGCACGGAGAGAAGCACATGGCCAGACCGGCATGGATGGAGGAAAGCAGACCAGATGAGAGAGTAAGCAAGTGTTTGTGGAATTATGGATGGGAGGTAGCCCAGAGAAAAATTATTAGAGCAGATGGGAGGTAAAGACAGCTCAGGAGGTTAACATCTGCCATGCCCCAGGTGAAATAAGACTATTCTAAAACTCTATCAGGTGTCTGCATCTTTATTGGTTGTGATAGCGGATTAGATAATACCATCATGACAATTATAAGGCTAATAATAAACATTATCAGACCCTACCTTTAAACTAGCTGCAACACACCAGGCTTCTCAGCCTTCCTAAGACTGTGATCCTTAATACAACTCCTCATACTGTGGTGACTCCCAACCAGAAAATATTTTTTGCTGCTACTTCATAACTGCAATTTTGCTACTGCTATGAATTGTAATATAAATATCTGTGTTTTCCAGTGGTTTTAGGGCAACCCCTGTAAAAGGGTCATTTGAGCACCCCTCCCTCCCTCCCCGCTGGAAAACAGTCACAACCCACAGGTTGAGAACCACTGATGTATACGAACCACTGTGTGAATATAAGTGTATGTGCAACTCTGACTGACAAAGATCTAGATAACGCAAAACATATGTATCATTTGTAATCTGCTGCAATTTTATTGTGCGTTGCCATTTTTGCAAATTATTTTTAGGATTAAAACTCTCCACTCCCCTGTGTCTTGGAAATTTGCAGGGTTGTGAGAATCCTCATGGCTCCCTCCTTCTGACACTAAGTTTCATTCACTTTAGAACTCTACCAGTCTTTCCTATCTCCAGAAAGCATTCACAGATGCTGCCATGTACAGTGACGTAATCTCAGACCCCTCTTTGCTGCCATAGAGTGAGCAGCATGCATGCCTTTAAGAGAAAAAAATTTTGTTTTTCATAGTATAGGTGCTTACTTGCTAATTTCGTGTCTGCTCCGGTCCCCTGATTTTCAAAATACTACCTTCAAACTAGAACTGTAGGACTGAAATTGCAGTGTGTTCGGATCAACCAAAAAGCAACAACAATGTAATAGGGACCACCAGGAATCTTCTTCAGGGCAAATAGACAAGTGAGAACCTATCACAGAGATCTAATTAACCCTTCAGGACTCAGTGACCCCTGTTGTGAAGAAGAAAAATAAGACTCTAGCTTGAAGGAAAAAAGAAAAAGAAAAAAGCCTAGCATGGACATTAATAGCAACAGTTAAAGCATTAGCAACAGTCCACACCCAAATACAGTCAAATTGTAGCAATGGAGCCGCTAGACAATAGCAACCACATGGAACAGGCTGAACCAGCCTTGGAGCTTCAGTCAGCAGAGTGAAGTCAAATCAAGTTGGCTCGCATAGGGAGCCTGTCTGCCAAGTTCCCAGGAACAGACGCCACTGGGGAGCTCTGGGATGGGCAGAGCCGAGTAAGTGCTGACAGGCCCGTGAGGCAGGCAGACACTGTCCTAATGCACAGAGCATGCGCTCCGGTTGTTCACGGCTGTCATTTGACTAAAGGATCTAAAAGCAATTTGCATATACTGGAGTCTCAAAACGCGTTTTTCAGCAACCATCTGCGTCTACAGACAAAGCTATAAAGTGAATTCCATGGGGTTTCCGTGAGCTACATACATCGCTGCATCTTTTCGGCAGCTGCAGAGCTTATGTGCTTCCAACAGACACAGGCTCTCTTAGTCTGGCCACCTTGGCCTCATCTCCTCACCCTGAGGCAAACTGACCCTTGCCGTCAGTTTGATGGAGGTCACAAGGTCACCGTGCTTGCCTTTGTTGCATCTGTTGGTACCCACTATGTACCCAGCTACAGTTGGAGGGAATGAGGCCAAGTGCGGGATGCAGAAGTGGACAAATAACCCTGCCGTGCAGAACTGACATCCAACTGGGTGTGGGGAGGAGAGAACATCCAGCAACACAACACAAGCAAAGTACAGAGTGCTTTGGAAAACATGATAAGGTGGAAGGGAAAAAAAAAAAAAGGTTGAAAAACATCTCGTTGATGCATATTCCTAGGGTGGAAAAGACTTCAAGTGAAGACTCCACTCTTGAGTCTGATCTGCTCCCAGAATGCACTGGGGATGAGTTATTTGAATGGCCAAGAGTGAGTACAATGTATCATACAAGCTTAGTCAACATGTCTACTCAGATCCTGGTTTTCCGTTCAGGGGGAAGGGAGGGCGATGAGAGGCGTCGTCACCTGAAGGAAGATCATGGAACCCGAGATCGATCGGCGCTTTGAGATTCCAGTCTCCATCCTCAGTAAGACTTGCTTGGTTGTAATGAACCCCAGGACACTTGAGAAATGAGGCAAATGATAGGAAAACCAAAAATTAAATCAGGAAGCAGGGGAAGGATTCCATCACCACTACTTCTCGTGAGAAAAGAAAAAAAAAGCTCTTAAAAGAGACTTGGAGAGTGAGGGAGAAGCAATTTGTCAAGTGAAAGGTGAAAGGCAAACGAGAAGAAACCAGCACACGGACGGGGTCAGCATATGAGGACAGGGTGACAACTAGAAGAGAAAAAGCCATTTCCTCGGCTGGCACCAAAACATCAAAGGCACTGATAGCATGTGCTGAAACGAAGACTGCAGATCAGAGCCAGGAGCAGGGTCAGCCTGATAGTCCATGGTCAAGGAGGCTCTCTTACCCTAGCTATGAAGGAAGATTCTCAGAGAAGGCAAAGCTAACGCCCACTCGGTTCTACAGATGCTCTGCTCTGACTTCCTGTGCGCCTCAGCTTTTCCTAATTGCACTTAATATATTCGTAATCAGAAATAAAATATAAAAAATAAAATATAAAAAATAAAATATAATAATATAAAATAAAATATAAAATATATATATATAAAATTCTGTGATACCAGAAGTAAACAAGAAGATACAAGTAGGAAGCTAAATGAACTCGTTGCCACAAGGGTCACAGTCCAGTGCTCGTCTCTCTCTATTAGAAACTGTATCTAGGAGGACTGTGTCCATAGAGACCAACAGCCCGTTGCTGGGGGAGCTCCTGTACCACAGAAGATGTGGGATGGAGAAGCAGTGTCACAAGAGGAGAATTCAAACCACTGGAAGGACCAAGGTACAAACACGGTTCTTACTCTAACGTCAGTATCCTAGGAAGACAAGGGTAGTGGCTGACAAGGAATTACATTTTAAAAATCAGTGGCTTTTCAAACTGAGAGCAAGGCCAAGTATAAAGAGACAAAAGGGGGCCTGACCTATGATCATGGAAGAGCCTTGCTGTCTACTTTCGTAGTTCTCTTCCTTCCTCCTCCCTCCGCCCCGACCCCAAAGCAGCTGCCCCAAGGTACATCTGTGGAGTCCTGGGCTTAGCAGATATTTCTAGAATACATTTTTCAAAACCATTGGCTCTACATCACGCCTACTGATTAGGGTCTTAACTTGCTGCATGGGAGTTCACATGACTATACATGTAATGTAAGCCTACGTGTCATTTATAATAATGTTTCTGAAAATGTAATTTACAGGCTAGGGCTAGACCTGTGGTATAGTACTTGCTTAGTATGTACAGCCCGCCGTCTTTAGCTCCCCAAAAACAAATAAGTAAATACAACTTTCAAGCCAGCCAAAAATTCCGTCATGAGTGGAGAAGGGGTCCCACCCTTGGCGAAGGCAGTATTGGCAGGTGAGCGGGTCTGGGAGAAGACTAGTCAGTCTCCTTTGGAGGTGTGGGTGCTGGTAGCTGCGTATGGCTGAGAGAATGCCCCCTCCCCCGGCATGCACATATGGTGGTTATTAATAAAAAGAAAAAGGAGGTCATCAAGCTTTGAGAGAGATGCGGAAGGGCCAATAGGAAGGGAGGGGCCAGAGTAATGATGAATGAATATAATAAATATATATGTACAAAATTTTTAAAGGATACATAAAAAAAAACATTGTTTTTAAGAGCTTCCCAGGATAAAGTTTTCAAACTCGGTGTCTTCTATGCCAGAATTTATCAAGGGCCCTCTGAACCTGGTTGAATTCATCCAACTATGAGTAAGTGTCCTTAGTACACCACATGCTGAGATCACACAACGTGGCTTAGTTAACACAGCCCATGTCTGCACGTGTAGGTTAAATAATACCATCCCCTTTTTAAAGCGTCCCTTGGAGAACACACTTACATGAAATCCAGTGACTGGGCTGTCTGAAAGCCCGTGGATAGCTTCGTCAAAGTGAAAAAAAGCAGGAGACCCCAAGCTGATCCAAAGCTATGAGACTCTGCCACCCTGGTACACCACTTTTGCCCAAGGCTGGTCTTGAACTTATGAACAACTTACATGAATAGCTGAGACTACAACATAAACCACTGCACTTCACTTGTTCTGGTCTTCAATTTCTCAAATGGCCATTTGCTTTTTCACCTTGATGTTCATATGTAGACCTCAAAAAAAAAAAACAAAAAAAACAAAAAAACAAAAAAAAAAAAAACTTTCCATGACACCAGCACCTGTGCTTTTCTGTGAATTGTGCTGTACACCGCCCAGTAAAGTGTGTTACAGAGAATCGACTGAGCTTGCTAGAAAAAGACCAGAGCGGAAGTGATAAACGACCTATGGGGGTGCTCTACATGAGCCCCCGAGTTTCTGTTGTAACTCAATACTAACGCAAAATGGAAATCATACTGATGTGTCCGTCTTGTGAGACTTTCTTTATGAGTTAAGGAAAATGGGAAAGTGCAGGCTGCATGAAGGCTTTCCGAGAAGACAGCGTCAGGATGGGCAAAGGATCCAGTCAACGGTTCTTTTCTTCTTCCCCCTGTGTAGTGCAGCCGGGTATAGAGCTACAAGGCTCTCTTGCCACAGCCCACTGAGGCCTGAGACTAAAGGCTTGTTCACTGGACACAACTGTGGTGAGTGCAGCTTCACGGATCAGTTCGCAGAAGAAATGAAGACGTTCTCTTCAATGAGATGGACACGGTAAAACAAGCCTGTCATCCCAGCACGTGGGAGGGGGGCTTGGGGGGAGGGCGGAGCGAGGGGGCGGGGCGCTCAGGCAGGAGGCTCATTAATTTAAGGCTAGCCTGGCCCACAAAGCAAGACCCTGTCTCCAAAGCACAAACTACGAATGAATTAATTAAACGTACAAGCGAGATCTGGGTGAGAAACTTGGTGATGTTTTCTTGCGGCCCTGGCTGAGAGCCTGATTCTAGCCTCTCTAGCTCTTCAGCGTTCCTTTTTTCCCCCTCAACCAGGCTGCCTTCCTCCTTTACCACAAATGCTGAGACCTTGAACAAAGAACAAGCGAAGCAGGCGTTGTGTGAAATGTTTGAGGAACTGGAAACTGGGCAGTAAGGCCCGGGAGGGGAGGGGATCTAGGGGGAAGGGGGGGGGGGGGGGGGGGGGGGGGGGGACGCTCATCTTCTTCCCTTCCTAACAAAATCCCTCCCAGGGAAATTCCCTTTCCATTAAATTAAAACCAGAAATGGTAGGGCTTACATTTTCAAACATCAAACCATTGTCTTCAGTCTCTGTGAAATAGGATCTCACTTTCAAACGTCCAGTCCTGGGGAATTTACCAGCTGGTTCAGCTCCTTTGGGGCTCAGAGGTTTTGCGGCAAAGGTTGGCGCCCATCCCAGCACAGAAAATGACAAAAGCCCATTTTGAAGGTGGGTTACCACGATGATGTACGGCCTCTGGAGAGTTGGTGGGGAGAGAACAGAAAGGGGCTTGTGGGATTCCCGTGCAGAGTAGGTTTGGAGTGCAGACCTGGAGGGTTTTGGTTTTTTGGTTTTTTGGTTTTTTTCCTTTACAAAGGCATGCCTAGGGGGAGGAGCCGTCTGGTTCTCAGGAAGCTGGGGTGACAAGCCTGCTGGAGGCTTAGACAAGGGCTCCCAGGACAGCTCTGTGCAGAGGAAGGAAAACCCGTCCATTCTGCCAAACAAATTTGTTGCTGCTCTCCTTAAGTGCAGCCTCTTCTCCTGGGACCCTTGAAGAAATCTCTGGAAATGACAGAAGGAAAAATACCACATGTTTTACTTCTCCAGAATAGGGAAATAACTGATCTCTTTGTTAAACAACTTCTAAGCCTCTCTTTCCCTCCCCCCAAAAAGGGAAAAACAAAGCTTAGCCTTGGCTGTTTTTCTTCCTTCTATGCGTGCCTGAGGCTGGAGGCCTCTGTGGCTGTCTAGACTTAGAAATCTTCTTTCTCATGCATTCCTCCTGAACTTTATGCTCAGAACATCCAACCAAGGTCACTCAGAGACCAGAAAGTAACAGAAAGGTTGTTTTTAAATCATCTTATCTCGTGAGTGTTGTATCAGTCTCGGTAGATATATATACACATACATACTGCTCTACTCTGTAGACAAGGCTTCCCTTTCACAAGCTTACACCTTCCATGAGAATTGTACCCAGGAATCCAAAACTACCTGATGGATGGACAAGGCCATTTGTTTTTTCACAGAATGGAAGGAGCCTTGTCAAACATGGACAGATTAGTTAACTAGTAAGAAGCAAGCACAAGACCCCAGACACTGATTTAATGCAGATGCTGTGAGATACATGGTAACAGCCCTCAGAACAAGGAGGGCTCCCATATCCGCTGAGAGAACTTCAATGCCTCCAGCTTTGAGTGCTCCCTCTGTGAAATCAAGGACCATCACCCTACAGGTTACACTGTTCCCCATATCTGGACCTTGAAATATAGTGTCAACCAATCTACAGAAACACAGCGTGCCTAGACATCCCCGCCCCTGGGGAATTAGCTTCCGGAGTCCTTACTTTACAGATTCAGGGAGCTGACTTTCCCAAAGGCCCGCTACTCCCTTGGTACCACCACCAGCAGCACCACCAGCACCACCACCAGCACCACCAGCACTACCACCACCACCACCACCACCACCACCACGCCCATGGTAATGTTTTTCAGACAGACAAGTGATGAGTGACATTTGCAAACTAACTTTAGAAGAGACAACAGCAAAAGGAACAAGCTCAATTCCAAAACACATTCAAGAAAAGTAAGTTGCTTCTCACTGTAAAAAACCCAAGATATAGCCGGGCGGTGGTGGCGCACGCCTTTAATCCCAGCACTCGGGAGGCATAGGCAGGCGGATCGCTGTGAGTTCGAGGCCAGCCTGGTCTACAAAGTGAGTCCAGGACAGCCAAGGCTACACAGAGAGACCCTGTCTCGAAAAACCA
This sequence comes from Acomys percivali, assembly GCA_907169655.1. Classification (NCBI taxonomy): domain Eukaryota; kingdom Metazoa; phylum Chordata; class Mammalia; order Rodentia; family Muridae; genus Acomys; species Acomys percivali. The sequence continues at coordinate 7,483,815 of OU015758.1, read as the reverse complement.
AAAAAAGAAAACAAAAAACAAAAAAACAAAAAAAACCAAGATATTCAATTAAAATCTGTCACCTCCAACTAACTGGATTAACTCTACTGCTAAAGCCCCATTCTTTTCTCAAATATGCAGTCTTCAAACTCCAAAAAGATGGTATTTATTGTTAATAGGGAGCTGAAGAAAAGACAGTTAAGAAAATAATTTCTAAAACACGGCATCAGGCCCAACCAAATGACAGTCTGAATACTATAGCTACGCTGCTGAGAGCCTGCTACGTTGTAGGTTGTAGGCAGTGTTTAAGTCCTTGACGGGAGCTAACTCACTTAATCCTCACCTCAGAAAAGGGGTGTGAGTTCAGAGAGCCACATAAGTAACTGGACACTTCACAGGCAGGATTCCTGCCCAGGCGGGTTCATTGATAGTAGTGACCATCTCTACTACATTCCACTGAAATCTAAAGGAACCTGCAAATTTGACACTGGAAAACTGGCAGCAATCTCTGCAGGGCAAAGGACGTGAGTCTGGGCCTAATGTTAAAAGATGTGACAAGATCAAAGATTCTTATTTTGTAAAAGCAAAGACAAGAAGACTATGAAAAAGAGTTGATGTCTGTGAATCTAACATAAAGTCCCAGGAAGTATATGTCTCAACAGATAGTTTATGCATTTAAAAAAAAAAAAAAAAAGCAAGAGAGAGGCTGCCAGCTCCTATTCATTAAGAACAAGCCTTACCTTCTGATATGGTCACTAAACAGCAGATGAGGGAAAAATGCATCAACAGAGAGTGTCTGAGCTCACTAACACATTGACAATGCTATCTGGTTTGTTTTATTTTGGTGCGAGTGTGTGTGTGTGTGTGTGTGTGTGTGTGTGTGTGTGTGTGTGTGTG
>OU015758.1:7467709-7478539 GCA_907169655.1 Acomys percivali | reverse complement strand
CACACACACACACACACACACACACACACACACACACACACACACACCAGTGATGTTGATTCTAGAGGACCTTGATACGTATTCTGGTCTTTTTTTAAATGGCCATACAAGATATTTTGTTAAATAAAAAACTCTTTAAAGTGAAGTGTCCTCATAGATGCTTTTTAGAAGTAAAAGAAATGCAGGGTCTTTCACCAGGTAAGCAAGCAATAAAGGACAGTAGGAACACTTTATGTGGATGCTTGCAGTCAGAACTCAGGTCTTCATGTTTGTGTAGCGAGCACATTGACCCCTCTAGTCCATCTCCCTGAACAATATTTCTCTACCAACATATATTTCCTACACAAGTATAATTGGAATAAAAATAAAAACACCTTGACTAAAACACCCTGGTAAAGGAACACAACAGAAAATTTAATGAATATTTTTCAGCCTTTAATCTTGAGCAAGGTATAGCTAGCCATATGTTTTAGCATCAATGATATGCTTTCTGCGGTTGTTTTATGGTTCACCCCAAGTTTAAAGGAGATCAGTAAGGAATGACCCCCAAGCATTCATCTCAATCACCTAGACGCTCCTTCCCAGATCACTTTCTGTCTGTCTGTCTGTCTGTCTGTCTGTCTGTCTGTCTGTCTCTCTCTCTCTCTCTCTCTCTCTCTCTCTCTCTCTCTCTCTCTCTCTCATTCCAGGAAGCAGACAGGGGCAGGGATCAGGCCCCAAAGCAAAGCTGCAAACTGCACCCTGAGCTTTCCACCTTCCTCTGGTGCAAACATAACATGAGTTCCCAAGGTGCCATTTGTTAGTGAGTGTGCTATGTCTGAGCCAGATTCCTCTGAAGACCAGTTCATTTTGAAAACTCAGAGTGAGGGTAGAGTTTTGATACAGGACGGTCTAATTCAAATGAATGAGCCAGTTTTGTCTACCTGGTTTCTCCCCCTCCTCAGACAGTCTAGTGCTATAATCTTCCATGGCTTCCCAAAGACCCATATGCTGAAGACTTGGCCTGAAGCATTTTTGGGAAGGGGCTGAACCTTCAGAAGGTAGGGCCTACTAGAAGGAAGTTAGGGTACAGGGGAATGTTGGGACTTTGATTCCCCTCTTTTTCTCATAACTTTCTGACTACCAGAAAATACAGTGTTTTATCTGCCGGCTCCCCGGTGACATATGTCACTACAGGCTTTCTAAAAGAAATAACTATATACCAAAACCTCTAAAACATTGACTCTAAATAAATCTTTATGCCTTTTTTAGTTTGACTATCCTAGGTATATCATCATTGCCATGGAAAACCAGCATAGGCACTAATTACAGTTGTGACATCTTTGCCCTTAGTAAGTATCCCACTCTAAGTTGTTCAGAGTGGTTGGTCATTACATGGTGTCGTGATTAGCAGAGATTCAGATCTTTATCAAGAAGGTGAAAATAAACATTGAACATGCATTTGGTCTTCTATTATTTCAAGAGAGAGAAACTTCTGGGTTTCCTTGGAGGGAGAAAAGAAAAGCTTTTTTGTTTGTTTGTTTTTTTGTTTTTAATCATTTCTGTATTAGTTACTTTCCTCAACGCTGTGATAAAATGCAGGACACAAGTGGCTTGAAGCAGGGGTGCTTTATTTTGAGACAGAAGTGGGAGTCCTTCATAGCAAACAAGGCGTGACAACAGGACCAGTTCTTCCGTGAAACAACAGTATGGCTAGGCTCCTTCCATGGTACCGATGAGGGAACAGAGACTTCACCAGAACAGCTGTCAGGCTAAAACCCACAAGACCTGCTTTCCCTAACAACTTACTTCCTCCATCTAAACCCTACACATCCCCCAAAAAATGCCCCCCAGACCACGTGTCCAATCACATGAGACCGTGGTGGACATTTTGTACTCAAACAATAACAGTGTCCACACAGGATACACTGTCTGAGAGCTGATTATTATTCATCCCAAGACCTGTAGCCTAATGTCTGTCAATTTGTTCCTTTCACCAATTACTTCCACTTTTCTAGGAAATTCTACTTCCTATCTCCATGGGGAAGTACCTCTGCGAACAGGAAGTTGGTGACTCCTCAATTCAAACTAGCCTTACAAGGAAGCGCCTCACGCTGCCCTATTATGTCAGCTGAACTGTAACACTCATGCTTTCTTTTAATGTCCTCCAGAAACTAGCAGAAAAGAGGATCCCTCTGTGCCAGCAGAAGACAGAAGAGGGAGAAGGGCAGAAGACAGAAGAGGTTCCAAGGCTGGCCCAGTTTTTAGCACTGAGGGATCAGTTAGGCAGACCACAGAAGGGGTGTGACTTCCTACTTAGCCTTTCTTTCCAAAGTAAACTAGAGCCTCGGTCTCCAGTTTCCAAAAAAAAAAAAAAAAAAAAAAAAGTTAGAACAAAGAACACCCTGAGTAGCCCCAGCCGGTGCCCAAGCAGAGCCTCAGCCTGTCTATGCTTTGACTAATTTTAACATTCTTACTAGTGTTAGGGTAGGTACTTTTAACTCTGCCCTAGCTGACTAATGCTAAAGTTGACGACCAGCCAGGGTGATCTGTCCCAGGTCACAGAGCCCATATGGCAGACAGGCAACTAACAGAATCCATGTGTTTAATCACCAGGCTAAACCATCCTCCAGAGATCTGACCCACTGCAGCCTGAGGCAGAAAAGGCAAGGAGGCAGCGTTTGAAGTAAGGAGGAAGTGCCCTTCCTTTATCCCTCTTCTCTGCCCTACCTTTAATGTAAGGCTTTCATCCCAGCTCGGCCCAGTGCTCTAAGCTCTGCCTCTAATCTTTAGGAATCCTTGACTCCTTAACTCTGATGAGAGCTTTATTTTGGGGTGCTTTGATTGGGTCTCCGTTGCCTCGCCTTTCTCCATTTTTTTAATCACTTTATTGTAATGAACTCACATATAAAAACATCACACAGCTTCGGTCTTTTGTTGTTGTTACTAGGTTTTTGTTTTTGTTTTTTTTTTGGGTTTTTTTATTTTAGTGGTTTTTGTTTTGTTTTGAGACAGGATGCAGCCCTGACTATCCTGGAACTCGCTCTGTAGACCAGGCTGGCCACCTCAAACTCATAGACCTGCCTGCCTCCCTCTGCTCCCTGGGTGCTAGGATTAAAAACATGAACCACCACTGTCCAGCTATCACAGCTTGTTTAAGGAAGACACTCAAACAACTCAAAGCCTAGTCCCAAACTTTATGCATCTCAGTGAACTTCTTTATAGCTAGATTGTACAGCTCCAAGAAGGATTTTACACTTCCACGGCCCAGTACATCTCATGTTCTCCACTTCCCTTTTAAAATACATGTTTACTGTATCTGGCTGGTTGGGCACTTGTCTGTGTGTGCACACATGTGCATGTGTAATTGGATGCACACAGGAGCCATGTGGGGGGGCGGCGCCCGGGGGGAGGGGGCGGGGCCGGGAGGGGAGGGAGCGGGAGGGGCGGGGCCGGGGGCGGGGCCTGGGCAGGGGCAGCGGGATTCTGAGAAAAGCAGTCAGTTTTCACCTTCCACATACAGGTTGTGGAGACCTAGCTCAGATCCTCAGTCTTGGTGATGAGCACCCCTCCTTATTAAGCCACTTCACTGGCCCACCTTTCCCCATGTCTATACCCCTCTCCCCTTGCTTCTCATACGTCACTATTCAAGGCTTTATCTCATATCTCTAATTTAGTACATCTGTTTGTTCCTGCCAGCTACACAGCTGGGTTCCTGACCTTCCCAACACCCTCTGCAGCAACTCTGATTGTAAGAACATCTCTCCTCCCCCGTACCATATAAAGCCTGCAGTTCTTCAGTGTATTGCTTGCTTCCTCTCCTCTATAATCTTTCCCTCTTCTGATTATTTCAGCAAGGGTGTTTTTCCCACCTTGACATCCCTTCTTTAAACATTCACTAAGAACCTTCTCTTCTGTGCAATGCCCCAACTCATGTAACACAAGGCAGTATAGACAACCAGAGCCTGATAAACTTAACCGATAAACTACACCGACATGGTGTTCTGCAGAATATTCTAGCAATATCAGCTGTGCCACTCAATCTACTTGGAGCTGTTTAAAGACAAACTAGAAAGTTTACACAGCCTAGGGGGTCTTGGGAGATGGCTCAGTGTGTAAAGCCCTTACCACACAGCCTGAGGAAGGACTTGAGTTCAGTCCTCAGAATCCACATCAAAAAAGTAGAACCAACAGTGCTCTCTTGTCATCTCAGCACTGGGGAGGCAGAGACAGCAGGGTCCCTGAGGTTCACCTCACTAACCAGCAAGCATAGCTGAACCGGCGAGCTCCAGGGTTAATGAGAGACTCTGGGGTCCACAGACGTGCTCACACATAAGAATGCCCATGTGCTAACACAGGCACGCACGAACGCACTCATGCACTCACTCGCACACAGGCACTTATACCTGCTCTTGACGGTGACTACTGTCAGCAAAACCAAAATGGCTGTATTGTCTGTGCAGTTGGGAGAAGAGAGCTACTCGTCACACAGAGATGCACAAAAGGAGCCACTAAAAGAACGGGAGGAAGCAGGAGAATCAAGAGGGGCGTGGCAATAATTGGGGTAAAAGTGGGGGGGGGCTGAATTTGAGGCAAACTAAATAAACAATTCCTGCCTTGAGGCTTATTCGAAAGTAGAACAGAGAGGTAAAAAAATTCCATCCATATATTGAAAATGTATTTCAGTAAATTTTTTTAATTTTTTATTATTATTAACTTATTCTTGTTACATCTCAATGGTTATCCTGTCCCTTGTATCCTCCCATTCTTCCTTCCCTCCCATTTTCCCCTTATTCCCCTCCCCTATGACTGTTCCTGAGGGGGATTACCTCCCCCTGTATATGCTCATAGGGTATCAAGTCTCTTCTCAGGTATTTCAGTAAATTTAGTAGTCTTAAACTTCTATTGCATATTATAACAATGATACCACATTTGGGGGGGGTTTCTTTCGGATGCCTTTATTTGTTGTCTGATTCACAAATGGATATTTGAGCAGATCTGGAATTTGTGTTTATTGGTTTTAGCTTATTTTCCCAATTAACTAAAAGGAGTTGATGATGATGATGATTATTATTATTATTTTATTATTATTTTATTATTATTATTAAAGAAATCAAAACAATTAAATGTGAAGTCCATGGCTGCTCTCCAAAATTCAGCAGAGCACTGCTAGCGCACTGGAGTCAGGAAGCAATCATGAACCCTTCTCTTTACAGGATGTCTTTTCTCCTCGGGAAAACTTCAAAGTCCTTTGCTGATGCTTGGGCTCCGCAGCTGCCAGGAAAAAAATGTGGCTCCACTTACCTCAAAGGGGGTCAGAGCACATGGGGGACCGGCTGGACCCACAGCAGGCACGCCTCCCCCTATGCTCATGCTACCTCCGCTCCACCAGAGACCACCCCAGGGATCTAGAGTGGGGGATAGAAAACAGGAGAGGAGCAGGAGTGCCAAACCTCTCACACGCCCTCCCCCAGATAAGCCCTACAAGAGCAGGAGTGGCCAGATGTGGTGATGTGACTCCGTAATTCTATCAGTTGTCTGGACGGAAAGTAGGGCAGGCCATTACACAGCAACGCACAGATAGGAGGTGTGTCCTGGGCTAACCCTAGCAAGGGCCTCACAAGAACACAGTTCTGGCATAAACAGAAAATGCAGAAACAAACTATGCATGACCAAGGTGGCTCCCTGAAAAGAGATGGAAAAGTGCAAAATAGGAAATCAAATCAGGAGTTTAGGTTCTGACTCGCTGGCTGGGGTGCTCTATCTGCTAGATTTCAGGTGAGGAGAGAGAGAGACAGAGACACACAGAGAGAGAAAGAGACAGAAACAGAGAGACAGAGACAGACAGAGATAGAGACAGGGAGGGAGGGATGGAGAGAGAGAGAAAGAGAGAGGGGGAGAGAGAGAGAGAGAGAGAGAGAGAGAGAGAGAGAGAGAGAGAGAGCATAATATGAACTCCTTGGCTATGTCAGGTTTGCATTCTATACTTCATTCACATCACCTTGTTCCTCTCAAGAAGGAAAGAAAGAAAGAAAGAAAGAAAGAAAGAAAGAAAGAAAGAAAGAAAGAAAGAAAGAATGAATAAATACTCCATTCTATAATTTAGAAAACAAATCCCATAGATTAATGTGAGATCAAGTAGCTAGTTGTGGAGCTGGGATTTTTATCCGTGTTTTTTTTTTTTCTCTTTACATCCCAATTGTATTTGTGTTTTTCTAAGTTTGAAACTACATGATTTCTTTTTTTATTATACCAGATCACGTTTCTGTTTCAGATACTTGGGCTCTTTCAACCATTTGAGCTCTAAAACTCTAATCTGATTTTCATTCCGGGTAGTTATCCTACTTGACTTGTAGTAGAAGAGAAATGTCCATATGTCCTTGAGTCTCGGCAGAGGCTGATAAAGAGTGAGGGCATAATAAGCTAGGTACTGTAATAGAATCTTGATTAAAACAGGTGCTTTCTCCAGATATCCTTGACATTTCAACAGGCAGGAGATGGAAGGGGACCTAAGACTATGTGATTACCTGAATTATTTTATAACAGCTAGTGCATTGTTGACTTATAAATTAACATAATTTTTTAAAGTCTACAAAAATATTTTAATGAATCAGAGGTGTGTAAACAGGTGCTCTGATACTGCCACACATGTTTGCATGTGTATGTATATATTATATACATGTGTATATGTTACATGTGTGTAAAACAGAGAGCAGGTGATAAGTATGTGGATAGATGATAGATGATAGATAGATAGATAGATAGATAGATAGATAGATAGATAGATAGATAGGTGATAGATAGATAGATAGATGATAGATTGATGATAGATGACAGATAGGTGATAGATAGATGATAGACAGACAGACAGACAGATAGATAGTTGGATGGATGGATAGATGATAGATAGATAGATATGAATTTCCACCCAGCCCCTGGCATCATTTTGCTGTTTATGTCCACAGTATTTGGCAAGGCTTATAGGTCCCTTATTCTTTGGTGGGTAGAGGGAAGAGATAATATTTCATGCATCTCAAGATGGGTTTGAGTTGGTATATAGCCAAGGATAACGTGAAACTCCTGATCCTCCTCCTTTTGCCTCCCAGGTACTGGAACTGTAGATGCACTACCATGCTGGTGGCCTTATCTCTTTTGTTCTTTAAGCGCGGCTCCTGTCTCTCTGCCTGGCTTCTGAGCTCTCAGTACTGGTACCCACTTCCACGTCTCCCTTTCTAGTCCCTCCTATTGCTTCTGACTTGTAAATGATGGAGCGCACCCTGACAGTCTTCTATGCATTCTCTGGTTTATTTCTATGGAAGCCATGGCTTTGCAAGACGTTTATAGAGCAGGTCACGAGCTGTGTGGTTTCTGTCTGCTCTCCCCTGTAAGCTCCTGGTTTACACATCCAGTTGTCTTCTTGTGTCACCTGTTTTCAAACTCAACGCATCTAAAAGATGATTCACAACAAGCCAACCTCTGCCCCTTTGCTGTCGTTACTTCAATGCAGAACTCTGAAAGTCACTCTACTCCTCCTCCTCCATGCTGCTCCCACCCTCTCACCCCGTCCTTCCCACTTCCTCCAGACACGCTTCAAGCTTGCTCCGGCCTCAGGTCTTTCTGCAGTCTCTTTCTTCTCCTGAAACAGCGCTCCCTGAGATGCTCACAGAACCACCTCTTCAGATGACACAGGTCTTTTCACATGGAGCCTCTTCAGAAAGGATGTCTGCAAGGACTGCCCGGTGTCATTCTCTGGCCTCCGAGATCACCTTAACCGCAGAGCTCGCTGCTCTTTTTTTTTTTTTTTTTTTTTTTTTTAATTAATTTATTCTTGTTACATCTCTATGGTTATCCCATCCCTTGTATCCTCCCATTCTCCCCTCCCTCCCATTTTCCCCTTATTCCCCTCCCCTATGACTGTTCCTCAGAGGGATTACCTCCCCCTGTATATGCTCATAGGGTATCAAGTCTCTTCTCAGTGACCTGCTGTCCTTCTTCTGAGTGCCCGAGAAATGGGGCTTGGAACTAAACAGAGCTCGCTGCTCTTATCTCATGTGGTTTTGTTTTCATCGTTGCTTCATGGGCTGCCATTTGTCAGTGTACACTTAACCACAGATGGCTTTATTTGTCCACTGATGTGTAATTCTGGGCCTCCTCCTCTGTTTGTGACCTTCAGGGATCTTTGCCCATTGTTTGCCAGTGTGTCCCGATGCTTGCCAAAGAGCCTGGGATACAACAGGTACTGGGAAGTGTGTGAACTACATAACTGCATCTGCTGTGATGCCCAGATGCTCATCTTCTAACTCAGCATTTATCTTCAGTACCTGCCTGTGAAGCTCTCTAAAGTTCACAGCGTGTATAGTTCTTATCTACTTATTTTTAACCCTTCCATACCAGCTACCACGCCATTGTTAGTTATGGCTATATTGCTACCCTTTAACCTAACCCTTTAACTCCCCCAAACGCCACCCATCCATTCACAGTGGAAAGAGTCGCTGCGCCATGCTCCTCCTGGGATTCAGCTTTAGGGAGAATGTTTTTTCTCACCTCTGTCCCCTCCCAGCCCCTGCCCATCTCCGCCCAGAACACACCCCGATACAGGACAGCAGCATAGTAGCAAGTCTCTTCCTGTCATGTGTTGTGGGTCAGTATGTGCCTGGCGCTGTGTAAGTGACATTGTCACACATGGGGGAACAAGCGTGACATCCCTGCTTGTCTAGAAGTGGAGCGGAAAGCTCCACCCCCATCACAGTGTGCACAGGAGTGTGTGTGTGTCTGCATTTTTGCCAGGGCCAATACGCAGAAAGAGAATTAAAGCCAGATTGGCTTTGTCTAGAAATAGCCAGTGAACTATGCTTCACAGACCTTTACTTTAAACAGATCAAAGTAGAAACTTAAAGATCATGCCAGACAATTACTATTTATACATAAAACCTTGAAGGAAGAATATTAGAAATTATTTTAGAAGGATGCTCATGAGTCTTTCTTTCGGAAATACGTTAAACGACAAAAGAAAACGTTGCACCAGTGGAGGCGGAGGCCCAGCCAGTAGACAGCTTTCACGAATGACTGACAGCAACAGGACTTCCCTGTGCTCTACAGAAGCTACATTTACATAATTGCATAAAGTGATTCAGAAGTGACCTCACTCGTGAAAACAGGCAACAGATGGCATGAAGACGCTCTGCCGCAGGGAGAGCCGTAATGGAAGTCACGTGCAACAGCAGAGCCGGCAGCCCGCTTTTCAGGCTCCGCGGACTCTGCTCGCACGTTAGCTGCAACATTCGCTCCTTTAGAAAGATGTGACCAGGATTGTGTGAGGGCTCCTAGAGGTGTCCTTCGACGGTTTTATTTACCTGGACTTGACCAAGGAGTAAATGTTTTAAAAAGCAGTTTCCACAGTCACTGAGTCTCCTTTATTCCCTACATCCTGTCTCGAATCTGTTCTGACTGTAAATGTGCAGTTTCCCTCCGCCAACTGTGTTCAGTATGATGCAGAGGAACTTCCTGTTGCCCTGGAATTCATTTAGAGCAGGCCCAACTCTCAGCTCGGGGTCGTGGAGGAATGCTGAGTGTGAGGGTCTTTTAATTCCTGTACCATCAGGATAGGAGCCCGCATTGCTGGAGGAAGGCCAGTGAAAGTAGTGTCTTCCTACATCAAGTAGACAATGGACATTAAATAGTAAAGGAAACGAGTGTCTTCTAAATAAACATATATAATTCCCCTAAAGCAGTCAGTGTCCAGGGCAACACAGGTGAGTGATTTTTTTTTTCCTTTCTAATATTGGCCACATTTCCCTTCAGAGAAATCATAACGTGAACTCTGATCTTTCCATAGCAAACAGATGAAGAGCAAGCATCACTGTTTGGTTCCCCAAGGCAGCTTTTACCACGAATACCTACAGGCATTTACCCTGAGCCCTGAAAACAGAAAACCCGACTTTCCTTGGGAAGAGAAAGGAGACACATCACCTCGGCTTCAATTCCAAAACACTGCTCACAAAGCAGCGTTCCTGTCCTTTGACTCATGATGGGGCACGCATGATGCGGTAAATCTCACTGGCCATGCGCACACACTCCCCACTGCCTACGGCCCATGCATATGGCTCCAACGGTCTGCAGCTCACATCTGCAGGCTGCCCTGCTCATCACAGCACCCCAACCATCCCTGCCCTGCCCTCAGAGACAAGTTCCAACAAAAGGCAGAATCGAGTTTTTCCAAATTATCCTGATGACTTTTGTACGGACGCCTGCTTGTCTAGAGTCTGCGGGCACATAGACTCCTTGCTGCGCCCCTACTCACCTTCAAAAGCCGTGCAGGTCCGTACCGGCTAACACTCTCCTTATTTCGCATGCCTGCCTCTCCGGAAAGTCTGCGCTCTTTGCGTACATTTCACTTAACTGAAAGGGAAGAAACTAAAGGGGACCGGAGAGTAGGGAAGGAAGGTGGAGAGATAGAAGGAGTATACTGCAGGTTGAGTCTGTAGGAAAGTGTCCCTTCCTCAATCATTTTCCTGGTTTCGTGTAGTCCAATCTAAAATTAGAAGGGGTGGCTTGATTTTTTTTTTTTCCTAAAGTTTCCCTTTTAAAGGACCAGTTAAGGTAACTATGAGTGGTGGCACATGACTGGATCTCCAACACTCTGGGGACAGGGAAAGATGGGGTGATGAAGAGTTTGAGGCCTTCCTACACAGCCCTGAAAAACCCTATCTCTGAGAGGGAGAGAGGGGGAGAGAGAGAAAGAGAGAGAGAGAGAGAGAGAGAGAGAGAGAGAGAGAGAGAGGGAGAGAGAGAGAGAAGAGAAGAGGAGAGGAGAGGAGAGGAGAGGAGAGGAGAGGAGAGGAGAGGAGAGAG
>OU015758.1:7457491-7467609 GCA_907169655.1 Acomys percivali | reverse complement strand
GGAGAGGAGAGGAGAGGAGAGGAGAGGAGAAAGAAATCAAGCACTTGTAATGTAGCTCAGTGGTTGTGTGCTTTCTTGGTGTCACTGGATGAAAGATGCCCCCTGTAGACACTTATATTTGAACATTTGGTCCCCAGCCAATAGTGGCCTTTGGGAATGTTGTAGAACCTTTGAGAGACAGAACGCTGTAGGATGAAGTATGTCACTGGGACTGGGCTTTGAGGTTTTCCAGCCTGGCTCCACTTCCTCCTGTGTCTCTCCTCCTCTGCCTGTTGCCCTGTCTCCCCTGCCATGCTGAATTCTAAACTCCCGGAGCACTGAGCTGGAATGAACTCTTTTTCTCTCTTAAGCAATAGAACATTCAGGACCCTAGGTTAGCTCTCTAGCACAGAGAGAGGAGCCAGGGAAGGAAAGGAAAGCCCAGTCAGCTGGGCTACTGTGGCTGCCCCTTTCCCCCCATAAATTTGTTATTATGGGGGATCCGCCTCTACATCGCTAACAACTGACCACAAACAAATTCTGGAACGCAAGCCATTCATAAGTTGAGGACTGAGAACAAAGGATGCTCTTTCCTCTATAAGACAGGCTGATGGATCGTGTTTATTAGAATTACAGGATAAAGAAACCACAAAAGGCTGGCTCCAAGTCTCCAGCTAGCCCTCTCGGCCTTCTGACTCCACCAGAAAAAACGGGATCTGAGCTAGTCTGGGTATGAGCCAGGCCAGCTCAAGGAAAGATGGAGCCAGGGCTGCAGTCATACTCAGAAGGCTAAAGGGAGGCCACTGGTCTCAACCTGGAAAGACTACAAAACCTGGTTCCTCAGCAGACTGAGAGCATGGGGAGGGGTGGGGTGGGGGGTTAGGAGGGAGGTAAAGCAGGCTGTAGCCAGATCTGCCCTCTGGAATAACCTGTGAAGGTTTGTAATTCCAGGCAGTGCTCTGAGTGCCTTGTTCTTACTTTCTGCCAGTAGTTGCAAGCCTTCCTGTAGCCCATGGCAGGCTTGATTGGCCCAGCTGCGTGACGAAACTTTCAGGACAAGAACCCAGCACATCTTGGGAGTTTTCCCTCAGAATAAGAAGCCATGTCTTTGAATTTGCCATGTTCCTAGAAGGAGCCCTCTCCTTTAAAGTCTGCTCAAGACCTACAGTTTTCAGGAGCGCTTCTAACTGAATGACGTAATGAGCGACCCGCTCTTCCCCGTCCTGGTAGAGCCCCACATGGGTAGGGCTGGCACACTACAGAGAGGAACTCAACTGAGAGTGTTGGAGGCAGAAGTCATGTCCCCAGACACAGAGTTCTTTCTTCCAAGGGGACCTCCTTTCTTTCTTTACACAGAACCACTGTGGGATAGCAGGAGCTCTGGCAGCAACCGTTGATTTGTATCTGTTGGAAGATTTGTTGACTGAGTGATGAATTTTCAGACTCTAACCTGTCTTTTTGCCAAAACAGATGGATAAATTTTATACTTATAAACTGGACAGGGCACCCTGCACTTATCTTGCAAGCACACATTTTCTTCCTAAAATTGTTTATGCCGCACAGGAAAAATATATATATATATATAGTAATCAATGCAGCAACAGAAAGCTTGTACTCTGTCCAGCCAATTTCATTCACTGACGAAAGCAAAGCAGAACATAACAGCGCTGTTGTTTTGCTGTCTTTGTTTCCTATGTTCTGAGCAAAATTGCACAGGAATTATGAACAGTTAGAAAATGGTGTATAAATGACCAAAAACCAAATGACAGCTCCGTGAACAGAAGCAGGCTGGCACTAGCTGAGCCAAACTGCTTGAGTTCTGGAACAAAAAAACTGGGGAGTCAAGTTCCATCCCTGGCACTGTCCCCAGTTCGCTGCTGACCTTCTCTTGCCCTCACATCCGTGGCTTCCCAGAGCACACACAGGGCTTTGTGACCTGCATTGCAGTGTAAAGACAGAGGCTACTAAGCCAAATGGCTGCCAGGAAGGCTCCCGCAACACAACACGCCTCTCCTAGGAAGGGTCTATGTCTCCAAAGGATCTCTCTGGAGCTAGTGAACTGTCGGTGCCGCCCCCAACCAGCAGGAAAGACACCAACACCGGGAACTCTTCTTGTGGCAGTTTACTCAGGATTCTTGAATAACGGTTGACCCCGAGGACCGCACCCAGAAAGCCTTTATAGTGCGACTGCTCCAATCAGAGCCTGCCACGTTGTCACTCACAATTGGTGCAGAAGGATCGCGCCACCGAGGGTCATACTATTGCACATGCACATAAGGGGCTCACTCAAGGGCGCATTGTGCATGCGCATTGCGCATTGCTCCAGGGAAGCAGCAGGGGGCGCTGCTATCTGTGGCGCTCCACAGTGAACTATTGTTCCATTGTCAACTTTTGATGTCATGGGGATTGTGGGAAAAGAAATGAGCTGCAGAAGATAACCTCCTTCTCCAGGGATACTGATGCTGTTGACATCTTGATCCAACAGTATTAGGAACTTAAGCATGGCCTGGCTGTCTTCAAAGGTCAAACCAGCTCCATCCATCTGAGCTGCCTCCTTTGCTCTCCCAATGCCACGTCTTTTCCAAGCTCACTCAGTATCAACCCACTTCATGACCTGGGTGTCCTCATGTGACTCTGTTGCTATTATTTAGGTTCAGGGAAAATGGCTCAAACCATCTCACTTAGACTCCAGCCTTCTTCTTTTCACCAGAAACACACTTAGCCATGCATTGTGAGTGCATGTCGAGGCCTGATTTGCTTGTTTGCTTGGAGAAGCATCCATTTTCTCTAAAGCCAGGGAGGTCCCTAAACAGGAGCAGACATTGGAAAACACCTAGACAACTTGTCCCAAAATAGATTTGGGATCTGGCCTCACATCTTGCTCCAAGCCACGTCCCTGGAATGCTCTAAGAGCATCTGGGATGGATCAAGAGCACGTCCCAGCCTTGATGTTAAATGGACTTTTAGTGATGCTCTCTTGCTCTTGGGTTCATCTCATCTATTTGAAGAGTTCCTCCCTCTGGGGGCCCCCTTCTTCAAGGAAAGTGCAATGGAAGGGAGACCAGGAGGAGAGGCCTTTTGTAGTGGGTTTTTTTTTTTTTTTTAACAAAGAACCAATCTCTGGTTTTACTTTTAAGCTAGTTTTCCCCTTCTGCCTTTCAGCATGCTCAGTTCACACCCAAACCAGGGGACCCCAGTTTAAAGACTAAGGAAATAGAATACAGTGATCCTAAAATCCTGCCAGAATTCTGTATGTTTAGACTTCTGTATTTTTTTTTTCTATCTACTGAGCAGGGTTTTTTCAAGTATAGTTTTTTTTCTTTCCCCTTGCCTGTTAAACTCAAAAGGAATCAAAAGCAAATGAACCATACATCTGTGCTTATTATTAATAAGAAACTATACTTCAAAGAGTGTATCTTCTTTCAGGATGATATATGCCACATCTTTGCTGTATCATTTCAAAGTCATTTGCTTTGGGTTTTGTTTTGTTGGTGGTGGTAGTGGTGGTGGGATTTTTTGTTGTTTTGTTTTGTGTGTGTGTGTGTGTGTGTGTGTGTGTGTGTGTGTGTGATGGTGTTTCTCTATCCAAAACATCCCAAAAGGGAACTGGAGAGCTAGCTCAGTAGTCAAGAGTGCTTTGTTGGTCTTGCTAAGGACCCAGGTTCAATTCCTAGAATCTACACGACAGCTAGCAACTGTCTGCAGTCCTAGTCCCAGAGCATCTGATGCCCTCTTCTGGCCTCCTAGGGTGCTATACACAGGAGGTACACATACATGCAGGCAAAACGCCCAAACAGAGAGAGACAGACTGGTGCAGGGGAGGGGTAGTCGGAATGCCAGGCACAATAGTACACATATTTAATCCTATTACTCTGGAGGCTGGGGCAGGTGCATCTCTGTGAGTTCAAGACCAGGCTAGTCTATATAGCAAATTCCAACACAACCAGATTTACATAATGAGACCCTGTCTTACAAAGCAAACAAACAACAGCAACACATCTCCCAGGCAAATAGAGGAGTAGTGGGATGTAGTTAAAGAATAAGCAGATATGCCTTAATATACCCACATCTTCAAAACTTAAATGAATAGATTCTTAGGAGCCACCTTAGGAGATGGGCAAGGCAACCTAATACAGCAATTCTCAACCCAGGGTGATTTTGCTTCCTCCTGGAGACACTTAACAAAGCATGAAGATGATTTTTCTGATTGTTACAGGTGAAAAAGGGTGCTACATCTAGGTGGTTTAGATCAGGGATCCTAAAATGCACTGATCACCTATCACAAAGAAATATCCAGCCCCAAATGTCAACAGTGACAGTGCTGAGAAACTGTGGTCTATAAATACAAATGGTCCTGAATATACAAAGCCATAATAGAGTCACTGCACCGGTGGTCACATAAATAGTACATTAAAGGTACTATAGACACTTGAGAGCAAAGACTAAGGAGCCTGGAATTGCAGCTGCTCCTTTTAATCACAAGGTTGCCTAGCAACAGAAGTGACTAGTTAGGTGCTAAAGGATGTTGCTGCCACCTAGGGGAGGAGAAGAAAATTTCTCCCAAGTGCCACACTAACCTCCAAGGACACAAGCTGCAAGCTCTCTGGCCACACATTTCCCTTTCACAAGACTAAAGAGAGAAGGGGAAGTCGTTTGTATCCAGTTTGAGTGTGTGGTATGAAACTGAGAGTCTATGTTTCTGATAAGGACACCAAGTGTTTGATTTTATTCCCATGCTTAATGGCGGTGCAAAGGGTCAACCGGTGGCCCCAGAATTCTTCTCTAAGACCTTTCTTTCTGCACATCCTTTTCTCCAGATCATAGCCTGACAGCAATAAGTTGCAGGCCACGTATAAATCACAATGTTCCATTCACTTTTAACAAGTTATAAAATTTTAAAACTTAAATTGGCTCAGATAAAATGAATACAAAGAAGAACCAAGTTGGGGCTGGAGAGATGGTTCAGCCATTAAAAGCGGTTGTTCTTGTAAGACCAGGTTCAGTTTCCAGCACCCACACGGTGGCTCACAATCCTTTGTACCTTTAGTTTCAGCTGATCCAATCTTCTAGAACCTCCTTGGACATGTCATTTGTACCAGGCATGTGGTACAAAGACATAGATGCTGGCAAACGTTCCTACACATAAAATTAAATAAATAATCTAAAAACAGGAAGAAAAGAACAACCAGGGCTTGAAAGACAGTTTTTCTCTAAACAAACATAATGTCTCACACACACACACACACACACACACACACACACACACACACGTGGTAGGGGGAAGAGAGATACACACAGAAACACATACATACAAACACACATATAGACAAACACACACATGCATACAGACACACACACAGCCTACAAATATAACTGCTGAAAAGACTTCTCTAAGAACTTTGAGAACTATGAAAAGGCTTGTTTGTTTGTTTTGCGTTTCCTCTGCATCTCTGGAAAAGCTGCCCTCAGACTGTAGGTGAGAGGCACCGACAGAAGCTCACTTTCCGTCCTGTATTTGGTCTTCCTCGGCTTTACCGTGGCTGAAAGGGCTGACCATGATATCTCCAACCATTAAAGCCAAAAAGGTTCCACTTCCATCATAGCCCCCTGCTCCCGCCACCCCACCTCCCGCCCCCCAATATCCCAAAGCAATACAAATCTTATCTGAACTTCATAACTCAGTTTGGAACAAGTCTGAAACAATTCTGAACTCATTTGTGCTTCACAAAAATAATTAAAGATTAGGACATTCTATTCCGACTTACCTATAAAACCTTTAGGCCCTAGTCCTAGGCCCCCTACACATATGAAGCTGATGGGCTGGCTGCTTGCTTGGTCCTCAAGTGGGCCCCCTAACATTTGGAACAGGGGCTGAGTCTGACTTGGACTCTGTTGCCTCCCTCTGGATCCCATTTCCCTAGCAGGGCTGCCTTGTCTTGCCTCGGTGAAAGAGGAGACACTTAGTCCTGGTGCTAGCAACTTGACGTACAGGGGCCGGGGGGGGGGGGGGGGGGGCGGCGGGAAATGGAGGATGTGAGTGGGAGGGTAGGACTGGGAGGAGAAGAGGAAGTGGGATTTTCATTGTAAAAAGAAAAACAATCACCTTTAGACCCTGGAACAGCTCAAAATTCGGTTCACTGTTGGACAAAATAGAACGGTTCTTCCTCCTAACAGTTTGAGTGGCGCGTCCCCACCACCTTCCGCCTCTAACATCCTGCAGTGACGCAGTACCACATCCAGCCTTTACTTCATCCAAAGAAGGAAAGCCGTGCAGGCCTTGTTTCTTGACATGCCCTCTGGTTTTCCTGAAACAAAGAGGTTAATTCTAACAATGGATGAGGTGGGAGATAAAGCTTGAAGCCTTAGCAATTGTCCAGGAAAGCTTTTATTACCCCCCTCATCCTCATTGTGAGAGTGGTAAGCCTGATACTGTTTGTCCTCATTGACACTGGCGTTGAGAAGACTAAAGACATTCTGATTCAGTTCTTGTTGTAACTGTTGGGGATTTCTGCCACTGGGACAGAAGAGAGCCTCGTAAACAAGACATGATGCCACAACAGAAAGAATAACCTGATGGCCGACAGTAAGCTTTTACAGTTCATGGCCTACAAATAGACTGATGGAAAGGTGTCGGCTGAATGAATAAATGAGAGACGGAGCGATAGCTGTAGAGAAGAGGTTCTCAACCTGTGGGTCATGACCCCTTGGGGGGGGGGTCATGGACCTGATATTTTGTGTATCTGATATTTACATTACAACTCATAACAGTGGCAAAATCACAGTTATGAAATAGTTCTATGGTTGGGGGGGCTGTCACCATAACATGAAGAGCTCTATTAAAGGGTCACCGCATTAGGAAGGTTGAGAGCCAAAACGGGGTGGCGGGGGGAGAACAAGTGAAGAGTTGAAATTGTAACCATTGCCTGCTCAACTTCGGACTGTGTGGTCTTTGGTAGAGAAATCAAGCTAGAGCTGAGTTGGAAGCTTCCTCCTTGCTGGCTAGTCCTCAGGGTGCCAGAATGTTCTATACAAGCTACTGGAAGAGAACTGCCTCAACCATCTAACTTAGCCTTGGGCCCTGCGTTTAACACCACCATCTAGATGTGCAAGATGAGTCCGTTGGTGCAATAGTGGCACATCTGTTATAGGGGCATCCAACCACTTTCTGATTATATTTGAGGCTTGCTCCATAAGACAGAAATCAATGATAGTATTGTAGACCCAAAAGCCAGTGGCTGGGGAGGTCATAGGCCCTAGTGGGAGACTACTGCTGTTGTTGATAAGTTGACATTATGTGCCCATCAAATTGCCTTCCAATTTCCACTTAGGTTCAATTTTTGTTTCCCATGGAGTCCACGAAAGCAGATTTTTTTTCTGTTCAACTAATCTAGGAATGGACCTCTTCTCTACTCTTTCAAGCAGGTAGGTGTTCTTTGAGCCAAACTGCCCTCTATAACAACCTTTTGGGGACTTCTCTTTCCCAGTTCTTTCTGAACATGTTGTTTATTAAGCCTGTTTGCCAGCAACTGGAAAATGTATCTTCCCATTCACCATCATTCTAGAAATTTCCCTGCCTTATCTCCTAAGTTAGTTGCTATCATCATCATCACCACCACCACCACCATCATCATCATCTAGCTCTCATGGCCTTGTTTCTTGACATGCTCTCTGGTTTTCCTGAAACAAAGAGGTAAATTCTAACAATGGATGAGGTGGGAGATAAAGCTTGAAGCCTTAGCAATTGTCCAGGAAAGCTTTTATTACCCCCTCATCCTCATTGTGAGAGTGGTAAGCCTGATATTGTTTGTCCTCATTGACACTGGCGTTGAGAAGACTAAAGACATTCTGATTCAGTTCTTGTTGTAACTGTTGGGGATTTCTGCCTGAAACCAGGAGATCTGTCCCTTACTTCTTCCTTCCCTCTCTCCTCCCTTTCTCCTTCTCTTCCTTTTGTTCTCTTTGGTTCTAAACCTTCACAATAACAGGGTTGTGCTACAGACTGTTCCATCCACCTCTGAGTTAGCCAACTCAATCCAGAGGCGTGACGCACATCGGGAAGATTTTCTTAATTTGCTCTTTCCATTACCCTTTCTCTCTGTTTCTCTTCTATAATTTCTATTAATAGGATGTTTCATTTGCTGGATTCATCCTCTAATTTTTAAGAAATAATGACTTTTCACTTATCATTTTGTTATATTTTCTGGAGTAGTTTTGACAAACTCTGTCTTCTTTTTTTTTTTTTAATTAAATGCTACTAAAATTTTCATTTGTTTTTAAGTCGCAAGAGCTCTCACTGCTCTTCGTATATTTGGGGTTGTTTTTAGTGACATTCTGTTCTTGTTTCTCAGGCAATATTACCTTTTATTCTGAAAAGATATTATTCATAGCTTTACCTTCTCAAAGAGTTTTTTTTTTCCTCTTCCTTGTGTTGTCTCTGCTTCCTTTTGTGTTCCCATTGTTCCAACTCTTTCTACTCACTACATCTTTGCAACTAAAAGCTTGTCCTAAGTCATCACTGATACTTTAGTATTGGGGCAAGAAAAAGGCAACTCAGAGTTCTTTGTGCTTGCAGAGACAGACTTCACTGCAGAGACATTTGGCAGGCCATGGATTGAGGACTCCCTAAAATTCAGTATCACTAGATCTCCTCAGCTCAGTTTCTTATACCTTCCACTATTTTGCCAAAGTGATGCATGCCAGGTAGTGACATCCTCTCATAGACCTCTCTCTCCCTCTCTCTCTCTCCCTCTCTCTCTCTCTCTCTCTCTCTCTCTCTTTCTCTCTCTCTTTCTCCCTCTCTTTCTCCCTCCCCCTCTCTCTCCCTGCACTATATAGACTTTCACCTCATCCTCGGTGGGGCTGGCCTACCATAGATGAGGGTCTATCATACAGTGAAGCTGGTAATAGAAAATTATAATGCAGATGTCACATGAATTCACATGTGATATTTCCTGAGCATGAGAAAAGAGTGTGGAAGACAGTGACACTCTCCATCCCATGTGATGTGGCCAAGTCTTACCCCCAGCTGACATTATTATAGATTCCTCTATATAGCAGGTAGGAGTCTATGGTCACATGATCTGTTCCAGCCTTGACAACTGATATGATCAGTTTATGCGATGAGTACTGTGAAATTGGTGATGAGGGCATTTTATATTTCTCAGCTAATGTCTGAATAAACTATCACTTACACAGAATTATGAATTTTGTAATGCTATTCTTAGCATCATCATATAACTCTAGGGAACATCAAGCCAGCATGCAGTGGGGTGTTGAAGACACCAACAGAATATCCCATACCTCTGAGGAAGAAATCACTGCATCTATACAAATGATTTCTTTTGTCATGTTCCTTCACATAGACCTGACTATAACAGTGTATTTCCCCAAAACAATCACATTCTGCAGAATGGGGGCCACCTGTAACACAATAGTGTGAGCAACCCTGTCTGACTAATAGCATTCAAGCATTACAGGTGAAATGAAGACACATTTGCTTCGAAGCCTCTCATCAGTTTCAATCCCCTTATCTTCTCTCCTCTCCTTACTGCTAAGCAGAGATGGCTGCCTCGTGCATGGGGTCTGCTCGGTCCCCATTAGTGCCTCCCAGAAGTGTGTGTGTGCTCACCACCTCTCACCTGGCACAGTGAAAAGGCTCAGTAGCACCGTGAGAGGGCCCCTTCATGAGTAATAGGAAAAATTAAGATTTGCTAATATTTAACGAACTCTTGTTCTTACCATACACTTTGACAGACACTTTATAGGCATCTCCTGTCAACCCAAGTAAATAAATAATCATTTTTATAAGGCAAAAACAGTTATTACCCTTCCATTTATGGGACCGGAAACTGAAACCCAGGAAAGTCCTGGATGACTCAGTTTGCAAGCAGAACCAGTGTGGAGCAAACCCTGTTTTTCCAGATTCAGAAGTTGTATCCCTAACCCTCACAGCTACTCCCAGACCAAACCAAAGTGGAGACGCTTCCATTTATATGACAGGAAATTAGGGGCCAGGGCATTTTTAGATGTGTGATTTAAACGTTCAATGACAGTGGTCTTCAGAGTTTAGGGCAGAAAGAAAGAAAAGAAGAAAGAAAGAAAGAAAGAAAGAAAGAAAGAAAGAAAGAAAGAAAGAAAGA
>OU015758.1:7441625-7455897 GCA_907169655.1 Acomys percivali | reverse complement strand
AGAGAGAGAGAGAGAGAGAGAGAGAGAGAGAGAGAGAGAGAGAGAGAATTTGAGGAGTTAGATCCCTCATGTTTGTCCCCAAAGTGGCGCCAGAAATAGTCAAATTTAATTATGTTCTTAGGAATTTTACTTTAGTTGTTAGCTAAAATTTTTCCTTTTGTAACATGAGCCCATCCTCAATAAAACAAAGGAAACTATTACTGCTCTCCTTCCTGTCTGACTGTCATTTGAATTTTATTATCTTTCTCTTTAATTCTTAAGGACTAAATGTTACATCTGGGCATTTTTCACATAATTTAAAAAAAAAGTCAACTGTTTAATATTTTATATCTTGCTCTTTTTAGACATCAACTTATCCCCCCAACCCCCTTCTCCACTCATCTTCCTAACCCCCACACTTCTCTTGATCACAGATCACATTCAACTTATAAGCTGCGTGAATGGATGCCGGGAGCAATGCGACAAGGGCTTGGGACCAAGGAGAGAGGGAGAATGCTCATTCCCAATGTTGCTTGATTTTCTAATTTTTAACACAAGTAGAAAAATCAAAAATCCACTGATTTCTACATATTCAAATTTAAAGATGCAAAATGTTTTTAGAGCATTGTCTAGGCTCAAGCAGCCATGTCCGAGCCCCGGCCTGCAGGCTGAGCAATCAGGAGAAGCAGAATCCACACAGCACGCTGGCTTTGTCTCTTTGTACTGTCTTTGTATCCTGGACTTGCTGACACAACTAAAGGAAAGAGTGCCTTCAGCAGATAGGTCCGCTTCCTCTGTGCCTTCTGTTCTTCTTCTCTCTGAAGCCGGACACCAGAGAGCCACCTGCCCACAATCTCCCTGTCAACAGTTTACCTGCTGCCTTGAAGTAAGCAAATAGATGCCAGGGAAACCCTCAGGAGGTTTGAACAGTTCCAGGTACCTTAAACAGTTCCCTCCCATGTCTCCTGGAGTCCCAGGAAATTCGCATCCTTAGGAAAACAAACAACAACAAAAGAGAAACCCCACAACAGTACGTTGAGTCATATCATGTCAAACACTGTTTCCCCCTGGAAGTAAAGTAAATTATGCAGCTTCCAGATCTGAATTAGCTTTCTCATCCTTGGTTGTGTGCCTTCCATGTCTGTTACCCGGGACAGCACATTTCCACAGCATCAGAACTCTCCGTATAAGAAGACTATGTGTTCCGGTTAATCGGCAACCCCGGTCTGTTTTGTCAACTCCTGAACTACAGGTTGATGTCCATGAAAATGTGCAAGAAATCGTGTGTGACATTTAAGCAGTCACCAAGCCACCCAGTTCACCAGAATGAAAAATAAATACAGATGACTAGACGCCACAGGCATATCATTTTTTGGTGTTGGTGTTTCATGACACACTATACTGATTGAATTCACCTTTAAGGGCCCATGAGCCCTGCTCACCTATCTCAGGTCACAGCTGCGTGCACAGAACTGAAGATCTTCTCCAAACCCTGCAGAATATGACTCAATTTACTTTCTGTGTGTTCTTCATCTCGCAATCACATTATTCCTGTCTCCGGTTCACTTTCTCCAGTGCTGTAATTGGTAGAGGCTTCCTTTTGACCTGAATTCCTTGTTTTCCTGTTTCAAACACCTCTGGACTCTGGTGGTTCTTACCTATCTTGGTCAGCTTCTACAGCTAATGTGCTTTAGAAACCATTATATTTATTCAGTTACCCCAGCATCTCCCAGGTTCATCCTACGTCAGAGCCTCTGCCCTCCTCCAGTCTTCTCGCTTGATTAATCATGGCCAAAATGACTGTCACTCAGGCTGTGGAAGCTATAACCTGGCAGGCTCTCCTTCTCGTGTGGCTGTGATGAAAAGGAGGCACGTTTTTCCTGAATTAGGTTTTGCTAACCAACAGCCTATATCACTGCTTTCTTAGGAAGATATTCTCACAATATTGTCTTATTTTAGATGGCAGGCTTGCCTCTTGGAAACATCTCTTTCAACGCAAGCATTAACACACCATCTTTCCCCTTCTATTTTGAAAAGAGGGTTTCGTTGCATTATAATAATGTCGATCATTTGAAAAGGTGTTTGGACACATTGAGGTGATCCTTCCCAACAGAAAATGTTACAGGAGCAGGTGCTACTAACTGCTTCTGTCACTAGGGAATATTTAGATGTCCTGTGCCACTTCTTTTAACCTGTCATTGAACTGTGGGACTAACCTATATGGGCTCAAATCCTAAGGGTGACACTACTCTTCTGGTTAGTTTAGTCTTTCAGCTAGCATATGTTCTAGCCCAAGATGGAGGGCAACACACATACTTCATATAAACTGTCATGACAATTAAAGAAATAATGTGTGTACATGGAGCACTGAAGACTGGACACTCTCTCTATCTTCACGTTCACTCACACACACACACACACACACACACACAACACACACACACACACACACACACACACACACACACCTTATAACTCAGGGATGATCTCAGTCCTTAGTACTATGTGGGTCCCATCAGCAATGGGGGGACGGGCTTTGCAGCTATGGATGTTTCCCATTGCAAATCATCCTTAGAACTAAAACATCTTCAAAGGTTCTACCCAAACAAGTCCATTGCCTCTCTTAACACCCTTATCTACTGGGCAACTAAAACAGTCAAATGCTACTCAAAAGCATCCTTAGGCCATTTTCCTTCTGAGCACAGCCACCCTTTTCCCCCACCTGTTCATGCCAGCATCAGTAAAGGAGAGAGCTGGGCTTCGTTTGCTGAAAGGCTTGTGTATTAAAATTTTTCCCTTTAACCCCCCTTTAAAAAAAAAACAAAGCTCTATATATTAAATCAAATAAGCAGAATATCACTATAAACTATATAATTATTACTCATGGGCTTATCATCTCAAAGACGTTATCAAAGTCATGTATTAAAGGCTTCTCCAGAATGAATGTTGTTTATAATTCATATGACACCACAATACATGCATTTGATCAACATGACAAATAATGAGACTTCTAACTTGTAAAAGTGGGTCAGCCATATAGGCCAATTAATTTTCATTCTTTTTATGAGTATATAATAAAAATTCTCACTAGCTTCTCTTCCCTGTTTCTGTTAGACCCCATCTTCATCTTCCCGAAGGGCAAATACAGTGTAGGGAAACTGTCCAAGCTATCAACACACATACAAAACTGACTAAGGAAAGAGAGTTTAGGGCACAAAGAAAGCACAGAATGGGGACCAGAGAGGAACACATCTGACCTCAATCTTCTAACTTGGTGGTGGCCAAAGGGGACCTCATTAAAACTCCTGGTCTCAGTACTTCAGTTAAAGAGCTGAGTCTACACAGGAGTTATCATTAAATACAGCCTCCCAGGGTTCTCTGTCAGAGGCCTTACCACACAGGGAATGCAGCATAAAGTCCTCAGTCCAGCGTGTCTCTTCTGGCCTGTCAAGGTCCACACACAACCTCCTCTGAGCATTGTGTAGAGACCTAGTTTCATATAGTTCTTATGCCTGTGGCATTGCCTTCTTCATTTGCCACTGGCAGCCTCCTGACCTGAATGTGAGACACGCAGAGGTCACATTCCTTGGGTCTTTCCTTCCTCTTGCCCTTAACCACAGGTTTACCTCATCTCTGTGTCTCCCTGTGTCCCCTCTCTATGCCTAGCCACCATATTGTACTCCTTTATATTTGGAAGTGACAGCCAATGTCTTCTACAACTGGTCAGCAATAGCAGGGCCTGTGAGAGCATAAGCTATGACTTCCGTGCGGCTGTGGAGTGATCACCTGTCAGCCTGAGGAAAGCTGTCCATCTACCAAAGCATTGGCAATGCCAGGTGCATGGGAGAAGCCCAAGCAATGTTTGCTGATATAGTAAATGAGTCTTAGGTGACTCTGCAGAGGGAATTGCTTTCTGTTTACAGGGACATTGTTTCCCCATTGCTACAGCTCACTGACCTTAAATATAATGGCCATATCTGTCCACAGTCTGGGTTTGTATGTCACACTCAGTTAAAATACTGTGTGTGTATATGTGTGTGTGCATATGTATATATACACACACATGTGTGTGTGTATGACTTTAATTATAAAGGTTCTTATAGGTAAACAAAAATCTATAAACTCTAGTTAGTTATAAACCTAGTGTTGTCAGGAGTAGCATCCCCTAAGTCGCACCCTAGGAAACCTACCTCTCCACAGTTCACTCACACAAATTTGAGCTATCCTTTCCAAATTTAATCGGGCCAAGAGGTGGCATTTTAAAATAGCCAAATGTTGCTGTGTTGTTTCCTCTGTTGAGATAGGATCACTCCAGGTATCCCTGGCTGGTCTGGGATTATCAGTCCTCCTGCCTCAGCCTCCTGGGTGCTAGATTACAGCTGCCTCAAATAGCTGCTGAATTAGAGTATGCCCCCTTGTGTTATTTGGAGTTAATTAAAAATGCCAAAAGCCTGCTTTAAGAACACATAATTAATGAAGTTTTCTCCAAGGATGTCAAACACTAAAATAGTAGCTATCTACCACATCGCAACGCAGCCTCACTTACAATGCTGTGCTGTGCAAGCGCTGTAACAGTAACCTTCGCTTACAGGCAATTCCAAGGAGAGCTCTGAAATCCATGCAGGGTGTGCGGCTGCGCCCGGTGCCATGTAGGATTCTCTGCTGACATTATACTGCCATGGCTTTGCATTGCACTCCAGGCTAGAAGTCATAGCTCACCAGTGGAAGCCTGTGCTAAATGCAATGTAATTTTGTTCGTTTTAGGGGATGCTCATATCGTATGTTGTGGAGATTTTAAAAATAGACAATCCAAAAAGCAGCATCTAATATGCTACAGCCATAAAACATTGCAATCCTGGGAAGCTTTGTTGTACTACATGAGAGGGCAGTTCACAAAGCCCTTCAGGTTTGGGGCTCAGTTCTTCAGTGCTCAGAGAAGGATTTTTTTTTTTTTCAGTTGTACAAAGGATTAAAAGGAGGGTTGGTCCTGGTGGGCTCCAAAGCAAGACCTTAAGCAGGAAGGTTTTGAAGATACATTAGGGACCTAGAGATAGGGAATTCTACCTCAAAACAATCAACAGGAAAAGAGGGCCAGACACTCACAACACGCTGTTCTCATAACTACCCAAGAGGCTTGCCGCGGAGAGACACACAGGCTTGCTCTTGGGATGTGACCCTGTAAGTGCACTTCTACTGAGCAGTGAGGTAGAAAGAAGCTATCTATGACCTCACGACACAGCCTCACTCACAACGCTGTGCTGCGCAAGCTCTCTAACCCTAACCCTTCCTTGTTGGCTTCACTTATGAAGTGAGATCTCGGGGTGGTAAAGAATGGATGGACCAGACTAAAGGTAACTTTGGAGGACTCAGATGTGGATATGAAAAACTCGCTTTGCTTTAGAAGAACTGACACAAGAGTTATTAACCCTACTACTTACCTGACAAATATGGAACAAGAAAGCATCAGTTTTCTTTTTTTATACATTTATTTATTTATTTATTTATTTATTTATTATAGTTTACTCACATTACATCCCCTATTGTTATCCCCTCAGTCTTATCTTCCCGTTCCCATCATCCTCCCTCTCTCTTCCACCCTATTCCCCTCCCTAGATGGGGGTGGGGGAGCTCCTCCCCTACCTTTTCATCATGGCCTATCAGGCCTCATCAGGGTAGCCTGCATCTACTTGCTCTGTGTGCCCCAAGGCCACCTCACCAAGGGGCAGTGATCAAATCGCAGGTACCAGAGTTCATGTCAGAGTCAGTCCCCTCTCTGTCCCTTCCCCATACACATGGAGCGTGAGCTGTCCATAGGCTATATCTGAACAGGGGTCTAGGTCCTCTGCATACATTGTCCTTGGTTGGTGCATCAGTTTGTGCAGCCCCCCCCGCTGCATCAGTTTGTGCAGGGCCCCCCCTGGGTGCATCAGTTTGTGCAGGCCCCCCCCCCCCGGGTGCATCAGTTTTCTTAGCTGATTGTTTCTCGGTTCCTCGTGTCCTACACCATGACACACATTTACCAAGTTGTCTGCATTTCTACATTAAACATTAAGTTCAAATAAACTTCCTCCAAAGGGGTCAGGGTAGTACATTCCTTAAATGAAAGGAAAGCAATTCTGTACTGTGGGCTCACTTTTCTTAACCAATATATTTTATCACACACTTATTAACTGAGCGTATGTCACTTATAACCCGACTAACCGAAACAATATGAAAAGAGGATTAAATAACACAACAAACCTGTAAGTATATCGGTTCCGAGGAATGGTTCTCCTGGTGTAGTCAGCAGGATTTCTTCTGCTGGAACCTGGAGCAACCAGAACCTGGAACCTCAGCAGGAGCCTGGAGGCCCGAAGCCTTTCCTCGAGCGGTTCTCTGTAGGAGCGTCTCTAAGTGGAGCAATGAACAGCCAAAACCATCCTAAGTCTCCCAAGGCCCCACCTCCAGTTCTGAGCTCATTTATATATCTCCTCCCAGAGTCTGTTCACAGGATCTTTTCAGCTGGCAACAATCAAGCTCCTGCACAAGATGGTTAGTCTTCTAATGGATTAACCTCACCTGTTCTCTCACAAGACTGTTCCGATCCCACACTCAGGATCCTAAAAAACAGGTTTATCTCTCCTTCATTGTACCAATTGTCTTGAGTTTAACCACCACAGACGGGCTTGGTGTCATCATAAAATATATGCATCTTGATGATCAGGTTATTTAAAAGATCAATAATGCACCCAGATATATAACTTATATTTTTATTTTATCACTTAATTTGTTTATTGTTGTATAACTCAAATATTTTGTAAAAATTTATTGCAAATAAGATTATCATAATTTTCATTTTAACTAATAAATCACTCAAAAACATTGGCATTTTGCCTTTGTATAGTCAAAACTGACTTATTAAACCTATGAATAATGTCAGTGCATAATAATAAATTTGGTTATTAGAAATACATATAAGAAGATGTGGATATATGATAGTATGTGAGAAAAACGTATAGTGGTTTACCTTATTGATCACCCTATTGCTTTTACTGTGCGTGGTGAATTTGAAGTCGATTAGATAGTTCTACATTTTTCAGGGCACAAGCACACTCTGACTAGAGCCTGTAGGCTGCTCACTGTTTGTGTCCATTAAGCAGTTTCTACCACGATGACGGCTTATAATAATGGGAAAGAAAAATCTTTAAAAAGTAAAGACAGAATCAGACTCTTCATAAAGTAAAGACAGAATCAGACCCTTCATAGGAATAATATATCAAAACTGAAAAGTCCAGGCTATATGGAGTCAGGGTACATGCTAAAGAAGAGCAGTTCTTGCAGAAGGGTCCCCTAGCCCATCTCTGGCTCTCTTTCATCTTTCGGTTGCATATCCCCCCCCCCATTGCATCACATAGTTATCTAGAGACCTCGCCAAACAGACTGGCAACAGTGAGTGGGTTGACTAATTATAGCACCCTGAGAGACTGAGCCACTTGGTAGCCAGTTTTCTCTTCATGACAGAAGGCCTGTTAAGGATTCTGTAATTATCATCATTATTAATACCTCAAAGGTAGCCCCACCCAGAAATGCTGGGAACTGATGGAATAGAACATAGGTGGGGTCAGCATGTTCCTTTAAATACCTGTGGCCAGAGTGCAGGCTTTCTTCTCTGAAGGCAGTTCTGGAGTGTTCTCTGACTGTCCATTCTCTTTCTTGCACATCATAGTCTAGACCTTATTCCTGCTTAACTTCTGTTCACTCACCTGGAAGATCCTATCCAGCAACCATGGTTGATGATGAGCTGTCTGCCTTGGTAGTGGATAATGGGTCAGGGATGTGCAAGGCAGGTTTTGGGGGTGATGATGCCCCTAGGGCTGTGTTCCCCTCCATGGTAGGACGACCCCGGCACCAGGGGGTCATGGTAGGCATGGGCCAGAAGGACTGTTATGTGGGAGATGAGGCCCAGAGCAAGCGAGGCATCTTAACCCTGAGGTATCCCATTGAGCATGGAGTAGTCACCAACTGGGATGATATGGAAAAGATCTGGTACCACACGTTCTACAATGAGCTCCGCGTAGCGCCAGACGAGCATCCGATCCTTCTCACCGAGGCACCCCTCAACCCCAAGATCAACCGGGAGAAGATGACTCAGATAATGTTCGAGGCTTTCAACACGCCTGCCATGTACGTAGCTATCCAAGCTGTGCTGTCCCTCTACGCTTCGGGGAGGACTACAGGTATTGTGATGGATTCTGGGGATGGAGTCACTCACACTGTGCCCATCTACGAAGGTTACGCTCTGCCCCATGCCATTCTGCGGCTGGATCTGGCAGGCAGAGACCTGACTGATTACCTCATGAAGATCCTGACGGAACGAGGCTATAACTTCACCACCACAGCTGAGCGGGAGATCGTGCGGGATGTGAAAGAAAAGCTGTGCTATGTAGCCCTGGACTTTGAACAGGAAATGATCACTGCAGCTGCTTCTTCCTCACTTGAAAGAAGCTACGAGCTCCCCGATGGGCAGGTGATCACCATTGGGAACGAACGTTTCCGATGCCCGGAAGCCATTTTCCAGCCTTCCTTTCTAGGCATTGAATCCAGTGGGATCCATGAGACAACCTTCAACTCCATCATGAAGTGCGACGTGGACATCCGTAAGGATTTATACGCCAACACTGTGCTCTCTGGAGGCAGCACCATGTACCCGGGCATTGCCGACAGGATGCAGAAGGAAATTGTAACCTTGGCACCAAGCACCATGAAAATCAAGATCATAGCTCCCCCAGAACGCAAGTATTCTGTTTGGATTGGGGGCTCCATCCTCGCCAGCCTGTCTACGTTCCAGCAGATGTGGATCAGTAAGCAGGAATATGACGAAGCTGGGCCTCCCATTGTTCACAGGAAATGCTTCTGAATGGTCTTCCGTGTCACTTTTCCTACGTCATAACCATAGCGCCCGCCTCACTCAGTAAGATTAAGGTAAATCGTTCACTTCCTATTGCGTGTACAAGCCAGCCAAGCCACATCGCCATTCGAGTATACTGAGCTATGACATAGCTAATCGCACTGTGATTTTTATCGGCTGAGGGATTTCTGATAGCATATTCTATTTTCTATGCCTGTAGGGCTCAAAAAAATGTAGGCTTTCTTACATGAAGATATGTAACAAGGAGTAAGATCGTGAGGAGATAATTTCAGGCTGAATAACTACAGTTTCTAAGCTTTAAATCTAGTTCTTGCTAAAATAGTCAACAACACTGTACAAATCTGCAACACAAATGTCTAACAACTATGTCTTATTAATTCTTCTCACTTGTTTTCCATGGATATAATGAGCTATGCATGTGAATCATTACCTATATTCACATATGTATCAGGGAGGTGAAATATTACATCTTAAAATATAATGATGCACTTGGCTGACTGAGAATCTTATGTGAATTTCTTTACTTCCCAATCAACATTTTAGTAACTCTGTATTTCAATTAATTGCCTTACTGAATAAGCATCACTAAATACCTGTCATTCCATTCGTGTATGTACATCAAATAAATTTTCAACTCAAAGTAGAAGTCTGTGGGTGAAATAGATCTTAATGCCTTAAGTGCTGAACTTCATCACGCTTGTGAAACAGCAAACCTACACATGATGCTTAACTTTTTATATAGAAAGATAGTGTTATATTGAGTTAATTTTGTTCTGCTGCAGGGCCACAAGAATAATCTTATCTGCATTTCTTAGTATAATAATGTGTCCTGAGTAATATCTGTTGGCCTTGATTGCAGATATTCCTCTTAATCAAGGGTGTCACTATGGGGAAATACAGCACCAGCCTCATTGTAAGCGATAATTCTTAGCAGAAGTTCAGTAACTTCAAGTGTGCTCTTGGAAAGATTTTGTTGTTCTTCTTCTTTCTGGCATCCAGCACCTGGAAACACCTGCTTATGCACATGTCTCTGAGATAGTAGCTTCTCAAAAAAATATCAAGTGTTTCTTCCTAAGATGTTTGAGATGTTTGGATGAAGCCAGTGGTGGTTTAACACACTTTCAGTTTGAACATATCTGTTTCCATCTATGCTGTGATTTCTGATTATTTTGTTATCAGGGTTATTTGTACTTATCATGTTTTTAAACTAAACTTTAAGATATTTATTTGATTCTGAAGATACTGTTACATACTCGGGAGGAAGGAATATCTTTCATCTCATATTAGTTTGTAACATCTTATGTTTAAACATGTGAATTGAAAGCTTTAACCAATTCTGATTAAGATAGAACTTTTCAAATAGTTTGATTATTCCTTATTTCCTTTACCAGTTAATATAATTGTTTAATCTGCAAAGGCACTTTATTTTTCAAGACTTGCTTTTTGTTTCATTTCATTAAAGTAAAATTACAACATGTTTGTATTTTGGATGTCCTGTTATTTCTCCTATTCCCAAGAACAAGAGAGTGACTCAGAGAGTATCACCCCACCCCACCCCCACCCCCAGCCCCATGTATGACCTGCGCCTCCGTGTGTTACTCCTCCTCATCTTGTACCTCCTACACTCAGTCCTGTAAAGCTAAATTCAGCTTTTAAATAGCTAGTCAGATAAGTTTATAAATTCCTCATAATATTAAGGTTTAGTGGATGACCTGGTATTCAGTAATTAAGTTAGCAATAACGGCTGCATAATAACATCCTGGATTTGTTGCTATGACGCTTCTCATTTACACAGTGAGTAATTCTCACAAATATCCTGACCTACATGCTGAATTAATAGAAAGAAAAAAAGAAAAGAAAACCTACATCTCCACTCATGGAAAGTTTATGGGAAAAAATGAAGTGAATTCCCGAGAGAGTGAGCTACAGAAATCTAACTTGCACACGTTAACTCTGTAAGGCAACCAGAAACTTAAACCTCAGGTCACTGGATACACTATTCATGTACACTGATTACTTGATTGATGAGTTTAATCAGGGCCCAGCCCGTCTCATAGCTTTACAATTTGGAATCAATGTCATGTGCTTAACTCATATAATTGGGTTGTTATTCACCAGTGGTTCACCAGCCTGGCTCATCCACCAAATTACTCAAGAGAACCTCTTTACAAATATAGATCCCCTAAGCCCTAGCCTCAGAAATTCTGACTCAGTAGGTCTAGGGTGAAGAGTTGGGGTCCAATGTGCAAGCAAAGAGAAGAGTCACAGCTCTAAACAGCCCAGAACCTAAAGCACGTTAAGGAGCTAAAGATGAGGAAAGAGTTTGGGCACCTGAACTGCCCATCTTCCTGGTGAGATCGGAAGCAGTGGAGTGTCCTCGGGTGAACGACACACTACAGCAGATGTGTTGCATTCTGGGTAATAACTGCAGCTAGTGCTGGGTCAGTTGCCCCAGACAGTAGCTCCCTCAATCATGGGGAACGGTTTTCTAAAGCCATGCCTGGTCCAAAGCTTCGTTAACATGTAGATACACTCGTTTTAAATATCTCGTTGGATGTGGCAGAAGCAGGAAAGAGGCTCTCCATCATTAAGGTTAACTTCAAATGTCACCTCATACGTGGAGCCTCTTGTACTCAAACAAGCTGTTTATAAGCACTCAACGTGATAAAACATTTCCCAGGCGAATGTCCACACTCCCCCACACACCACTAAAAAGCACCTGGCAGATGGATGCACAGGCAGTGCCTACGCGCCTTTGGTTTTTCCTAACATTGGCCACACAGTGTAATACAACACACGCAGCTCGAATGGGTGACTGGTGAATTCGGCTGTACGTCACAAACTTCCCAGGATACATTGCCGGATCCACGCCGCCTGATCCCGGCTCCTGTCTAATGACATCTGTGTTCCTCCTGAGACCTATTTCCTGTCCTTCCTTCCTCTCTTCTCTTTCCTTTTCTCTTCCCTGCCCTTCAACATACGAGGCTGGGTTTTAACTGCCTTTTGCTTCTCAGGAAGCTCGCTCTTCTGATGGACCAAAGGGGTGATCGGCAGTCTCTTCTGAGCTGTGTGCTAATCGCGTGGCTGCTGAGATACTGAAAGATAGAGGGGGAACAAAGGAAAGAAGGATGGGAGAAGGAAAAAGGAAGAAGGAAGTGGGGAAGAAGCAGAGTAAGGAAAAGGACGAGTGGAGAGAAGACGGAAGAGAGGAAGGACATTTGCTAAGCACAGTGGTGCATTTAGCTCTTTTAATGTATTTGCGTTCCTGCTGATAATTTCCATTTGTTTGTCTGTCCTTTGTCTGTTCATTGTTTGTTGCTGTTTGTTTCCCCAATTATCCCTGAGTCGAAAGCTTTAAGGTATCCAACTCTGTAGTAGCTCAAACACGGGAAAGCACTGAAAAGTGTGCGCTTTGGGGCATGACTATTCGTAGCCTCTTTCTGATTTTACAAAACATTCCTTTCTAAGATGTTTGAAGCTAAGAACCAAGCATGTGGCTTTCCCCGTGCTGCTTCCAGCTGTTGATATGTGTACAGTTGGAATGACTTTAAGGGCACACACATGCATGCTTGCATCAGGTGGAGGAACTTCATCAGAATCAACTGATAGGTCGACACTTCCTTTTTAAACATGAAAGGAACTGTGTGAACTATAATCATCTTTTTTTTTTTTTAAAGCTAAATGGTGAAATTTCTACAGCTTTCTTGAGCTGCCTACATTTTTTTTGTCAGCCTGTTGAAATCTGCCATCCTAAATAGCTGATGGCTTTAAGTTATAAATAGAAGTGTCAAAAGAGTTGACAGTAAGGTGTTCTGCCTAAACAACATACCCTCATACCTATTTCCAACTCCTGTCTATTGGAGTTTACCTCTTTTTTAGGGACTGAAAACTTGAACACTTGAAATTCTTATTTAATTGGCCGTTTGACAACATGTAAAGCAAAAGCCATGTCATGCTCTTTAGCATTGGGAACAAGACCTTTGGGACCACACACAGCCCGTGTGACCCTGTATCTAGTGAGGAAGAAAATAGACACAGAAGCAGATGAGAAGGATTCGAGTTCTCACCGAGATACCCTTCGTGGTCATGTGGTGTCAAGAAAAGTTTTTCTGGGCCATGTTACGGCTCGTGGGTAAGGAGAGAAAGGCAAGTTTCAGCACTGAGTCTTAACGTTGTGGTCCCATTTCTCCACATGGCGTGCTCCCTGTGACCCCGCCCCCCTGTTTCTTCACATGGTGTGCTCCCTGTGACCCCGCCCCCGATGGGCATCACTGGGCACACACAGCAACTCATTCGTTACTGGGTGAAAAAAATAGACTGCTCATAAATAAACGAATGTGACTAAGTTGTCATTTTTTTTAAATTTCCTAAAATGGTGATGGGCTGAATTTGGCCAACTGGCAGAAGTTTAAAGACAGAAAATTTTTACACATGAAGTTTTTATTCACTTAATTCAGTGCTTGCTTATCACTTACTGGCCTTATCATTGTGACTGAATACATGAGGGAAAAATATAACTTATGGGAGGAAGAGTTTATTTTGGCTTAAAATTTGAAGGAGTGGTTTCTGTAATGGCATGGAAGGCATGCATCATGGGTCCCATGGTAGCAGGAATATGCCACAATGACCCGGAAGTGAAGAGAGGTAAATGCCAGTGCTCAGCTGACTTGCTCAATTTCCCCTTTTATTCAGGCCAGGACCCCAGGCCATGCAATGATGGTACCCACATTCACAGAAACTGTTCCCTCTTCTGTTAAACCTCTCTGCGGCCAGCCTCACAGATACTCAGAGGTGTGTCTTCAGGTGACAGAACCTGACATCCAAGGGAAACTGAGTTTGCTAGTATCTACAAGGACAGAGAGTATGGACAGGGCCAAGAGGATAATTTGAAATATTCTGGGACAACCATGTTTAGAAGTAAAAGTATCCAAAGATATGATACTTTCATGTAGATAGAGCATTAAGGCTCATTTCTTCCTGAAGAGGTAACGCAAACACATCACCACCACCATAACACATGACACACAACATACACACACACACACACACACACACTCATACACTCATACACACCACCTCCACAACACACACACACACACATACCCAATACCTCCACCACAAAACACAACCTACATACATACACATTTATACATAGATACATATTCATGCACACATACATACTACCATACCATACAACACACACTCATATACACATACACAACACCTCTGCCACAACAAACAACATATATACATACACACACACATATATATGTAATATATATATACATAGTCATACACACATACATACTACCATACCATACAACACACATACTCATATACACATACACAATACTCCACCACAATATACAACATACACACATACAC
>OU015758.1:7413897-7441615 GCA_907169655.1 Acomys percivali | reverse complement strand
AACATACACATACCCATATACATACATTTACATATCACACATACACACAAACACACACACACACCAACATACCATACACACATATACCCCAGGTAAAACAAAACAGCCAAATAAGCTTGGAGGGAAAAACTTTGAGGTACAGATTGAAATATTTTAAGATCCAAAAGCAATGGCTGAAATAGATGTAATTCTTTGAGATAGCTTAAATTAGTCAGAAAGGAAGCCTAGAATTCATGTATGTGGTGTACACTAACATGTTCAAAGTCACAGCACACAGGAGCTGGGGTGGGGGTAGGAGGCAGCATGTTTCTTTGTCTCAATCATACCTCCAGTTATTGTGATTAATATACTCTGTGCTAAGAGTAAGAACGCCAACAGGCGGCAGGAATATGCCCTATTCCCATCAAGCAGTCTGCATAAGACTACAAGACACAAGTACATAGAAACTAAATAAAAATGATAATTAGGAGTGACATTACAGGAAACAGCTCTGAGAAAACTCAGCCAAGCAATGTATAGTTTTGCTGGTGAATGTTAGTGCGGGAGCTGGGGGTGGGGTCTCTCTTTTGTCTGTGCTCTTCATATTCGAAAGCCACCACGATCTGACTCAGGTGTCCTGGCACTCCTGCAGCACTGAAGTGTGCTTTTTGCTTGAAGATTGGGCACCTTATTCCAAATAAGACTTGGGAGAATCTAGAGATGCGAAAAGTCGTAAGTGACCCAACAGAGCGCCTGAGTTACAACTCCCGGATCATTGGAAGGCTTCTAGAAAGAGCAAAATTGCACTCCCTCATGTAGAAAGTAACATGCAACATCTGTAAATTCACAGTATTGACCAGGTGTAACCACAGGTTGCTTAGGATCAATAGACTGTGGGGGTCGGCCACAGAGTGTGAAAGTGAGGTTTCTAGACAGAGCCAGCCCAAGGGAGATGAAAAACGAGACCCAAGATAACTTCTATTCAGACCCAAAATGGCTGGAAGGAGCA
Organism: Acomys percivali; assembly: GCA_907169655.1. NCBI lineage: Eukaryota > Metazoa > Chordata > Mammalia > Rodentia > Muridae > Acomys > Acomys percivali. The sequence continues at coordinate 7,440,627 of OU015758.1, read as the reverse complement.
CATGGCCATGTGGATGGAAAGAGACCTTCTCACTGACGAGAGATAGAGACAGAGAGGGTGAGGAGAAAGACAGGGGGGAGAGAGAGAAAGCAGCAGTTCTAGGGTTAATGTGACCCAGGGAAGCATCTAGAGAAGAGCTAAGAACCATGTAGACAGCACGTGGATAGTGTGTGGATAGCATGTGGCTATCTTATCCTTGGTAACCTCATAGCAATTGAGTGGTAGGCCTTACTTCCCCCAGGAGAACCCACAGCAGCAAACCACTTACAGTAGGCATATGGTTCAGTGGACCCAAACGCCAGCCTTTTAGATGAGAGCCTGCTGTGTCCATTATGGCTCCACAGATGAGCCTGACTGAGGCATGAGGGAATGCAGAAATGAAAAGTGCAAAAAAAAGAACACATGAAAATAGAAGCCGGGGTCATGGTAGACTGAGCTCTCTGCCTAAGAAGCCTCCACATATGCTCACTGCACAGAGAGGCAGGGCCCAGCACACAGGAGGCAGGGTTATTACACACAGATAAACAAGGAGGTTGATTTAGCTTATCAGGGTAGACATGCCCTAAGGATAGTCTTTAGGCCATAAACATCCAGGGGGAGAAAGGAATGGCAGACATTTGCCACACACATTATCAACATCATGCTCAGACACCAAGAAAGGCTTTGACATTCCCCCTTGAAGAATCACCACAGAGGGTAGAAGGAAGGCTTTGCCCTTTCCTTCTGAGGCTTTGGGAGTCCTTGGCACAGCTGCTTCCACAACAGCAATGGACCTTCACTCAGGACTTCACTCACTCAGGGCTTCCTTCACTCACTCAGGGCTTCCTTCACTCCCTACAAGGGCCTGTCCCTGGAAGATGACTGGCTAAGAGACACGTGCTCGCAGTGCCTCCGCTGGGCACAAAGAACTTAACTTCAGTTGGAAGTGAACACTTGCTTGGGAACTTTTAACATTTCAACCATACACATTGGTGGAGTCTGTTCTCTGTGAAAACACAATGTGAGAAATTTTTGACATTTAAAGTTTTTTTTCCATACCCAGTAATATTAAGGCTTGCAGATTTACGGGGGGAAAAAAGGAAACATGCTTTCAGATGAGCTGAAATAACAGACCTTTCCAAGGACTGCAATTCAGTACCTTGGTATGGGTCTAACAGGCCTGCAGGGTGTAGATAACTCACGTAAGTCATCCACCGAGAGGAAATCTGAAACACTTCTACCGATTCTCTAACACTGATGCCCTCTACTCTTTAGGACTAATCAATCATGCTAACTTATTTTAGCTGTATTTTTAGAAAATAAAAATATGTCAAAAAGCACTCCTACGTGCAACGTTTCTAGGAAAGGTCATTGGGCTAGCTCAATTAAGAACTCAGAAAGCATTAACCCTTAGTGGTTAAGCTTTAATTGGAGTAAAACAGGAAGTTCTTTCAGATAAAAGGAAAACTAGCTTTCAGAAAACTACATAAAGCAGGTTGGCCTTTGATGAGACTCTTAATTTTAGATGGAAATCCACAAGCCAGCTCAATACTATCTTTTTAGTTCTTCAAAAACTGCACTTCGTTACTAGATTTAGGATGAATCTTCTGACTTCTTGTAGTTCTTAAATACTTTCCTGGAAATCAAAGGATACATTTGTTTCCATCCACCTAGAGTCGGGTGTCCTTGGCTGTAAGGAGGAGAGGAGAAACAGAAACAAGTCTACAGCGGTGTGGCTGGGCTGGGTACCTTCCAGACCTACATGAGGGCCCCTTGCCTTGTTTGTCCTGTTTTCAGAAACTGCTTTGCTGGATGTCCGCCCTCTCCAACCTTCAAGCCAGTTGTCAATCAAGCTGGGTTCTGTCCTGTGGCTCCTCCCTCTGTCTTGCTGCCTTATTCTTTCTTGCACGTAGTAGTAGCCTGTAATCATATCACTGGGTCGCACCTGAATAACATGTGAGACTCCTGTCAGGCTGATTCAAGCTTCCTGAGGAGTGTGAAGGAGCAGAACTTGCCCTCCCCCCCCCAAAAAAGAGCCAGACCCAGGACTCCCATCAGAATCTTGATTTTAGAAGCCTCTCTCTCAACAGCTTAAGCCTCGAACACCAAAACGAAAGAAGTTGTTGTTGGTGTTGTTGTTGTGTTTTATTTGGGGGTTTCAAAAGAACATTTCCAGAAAGTCTGATAACTGATTGAATAATGAAAATTAAAGGAAAGGAGGTATGAGGGGCAGGCAAAGGGGCGTCTAGTGAAAATCACTGATGACTCAGAGCTCTCCTGGGTGATACGTTGACCAACAGGAAAGGAACAAAGAAGGGCACAGCCTCTGCCCTGACCTTTTCTTGAAGCTGAGGAAACGTAAAAGATCTGTTACACATAGCTCAGCAAGCTGACTTTCTGCACACCCACCCTGACTTCGCATGGCTCCGGTGACCCATCGGAGCTTCCACCTCACCTAAGAAAACTGTGATCAACTCAGAGTAGAGCTGGTCCTCTGGGGAGCACAGGCCTTCAGCGTCCAGGGAACCAGCTTCCAGCCTGAGGGAAGCAGGTGTGAGGGTCCTCGGTAGGCAGACTGAAAGACTCTGGAGATCAGTTGGCTCTGGGTTTGACATATTTAGGCACACGGATGTGCACTTCCAGTGGTAGGAGCAGATCTGAGAGCAGTGTTTCTTCCTGTCATCACCAGATCCACTCCTTAAGGGACATCAGTGAAGCAGGAAGGGTAGAAAGTAGCAATCTTTCTCCAAGCCTACACACACACACACACACACACACACACAGAGAGAGAGAGAGAGAGAGAGAGAGAGAGAGAGAGAGAGAGACAGACAGACAGACAGACAGACAGACAGACAGAGAGACCAAGCCGCAGGCCCTGCGAGAGACTGACCATCTCCCAAGTAAATGCCTTGGGTATATGGGTTTATGCCTTTGGCTATAAAATAGAAATGGAGTTAGCTGCTTTGAGGGGCACTTTTGTGAATGGTGTCTGAAGGTTAGTGGGAACAGACTCAGGGCTCTGACCAGCCCTCTGTGGTAAAGCAAATGCGGACGCCATCAGCAGAGCATACCTACAACCCTTAAATGTGATCCTCTTCCATGTTATAAGATCAGTTGTCCTCTCCAAAGGGTGTGGTGGGTTGGGTAGTTTCACTGGGCGTTCTGGGACAAGCTTGTCTGATAAAGTCCTGGGACACTGCCACCAGGCTGCCTTGGCCACTCTCATCTGCTGCTGGCTCACGCCTCTGTCAGTGTCTGTGCCTAGAGATCTTACGTTCCTCGGGGAGGCTGGCCACCCACGATTCCCCATCTCAAGCATCTCCCACATTTCTAGTAGAAGAGTCTTATTTCAGAAAATCTGCGGCACTAATGCAATAAAATGGTCTTTTAAGGCAATACCCAACAGTCAAGGGGAGCAAAGCCAGCCTCAAAGAACCATAACAATAGGAAAATCCCAAATGCTCAGCCAAGAAAATGAAGAAACACATGTGGCAAAGGAGAATGGGGGCGGGGGGTAGCAACCCTACATAGGCCTGTGTCTGGGTTATAGTCATCTGTCTGGCAGCTGCAATCAAGCGGACTGTAGAGGGTCTGAGGCTCGCCTCAGTCATGCTGGGAGGCCTGGGGCTCACTTTTTTCTCTCTCTCCCTTCCCCACACCCTTTTTTTGTCTCTCTGATGATCAACCACATCTCTGTCTCCATCTTCAGCTTTATTCTCAAATTGACAATGCAAATATTTTGACATTTCTGCTATGACCAGATGGGTACATGGTACATGTGGCATATCACAGGAACAAAAATAAATAAATAAATAAATAAATAAATAAATAAATAAATAAATAGAAAGCCAAAGTCTAGGGGGGGGAAGCAAAAAACAAAAACCAATCTCTGCATATAGGAACAGTCGACACAGTGTTCCTGACACTCCCCCTAACCCCCCCACACACATACCCCCAAAGCCCTCAGGCCCAAATGAAAGGTCAGAGAGACATAGGCAAGGTAGTTTGAAGCCGTTGCCTTTCCTAAACAATAGAATCTTTGTGCAGTTCCTGTTGGGCTTTTTGGAGAGTTTTTGCAATACTGGAGGCTCCCCGCAGGCTTTTGAGAGCAGCCTTATTAAATTCAAAGATGCATTTTCAGAAGGCAAAGAATAGTCTCTTAACCACCTAGCCTTTCTTCAGCAGGAAGCGCGCAGGGGTGACAAAGGGTCATTATCCATCAGACACTTCCCTTTCCTGCTGCCTTGATTTTCTTCTCTAAGTCTTCCTGAGACCACAAGGCCTTCTCACAGTACACTCCTTTAGCCACTGCGGGGGATGATAAATTGAGTTTATAGCTCCCCCCACCAAAAAAAAAAAAAAAAATCCTTTCCCCTTTACTAGAGTTTAGCTTTGGAATAAAAGCATTCATATTTTTGCCTTGTCGTCGCCACCCCGTGTATTCTGCAGCCCCGAGCCCTTCTGGTTCCGGGTTCATCCCCTGACCTCACAGAGAGCCCATGTAGTGCGCTGCCCACCCAGAGATGGGTGCTTGGAGTGGCCCCAGGGTCTTGCCAACCAGAATCCAACCCCTGGCTCTGTCCTCAACTTCAAAATAGCTCTTTCTGTGTTTGTTTCTGAACCTGGAAGTGGGAATAACACTATCTGTTTCAGAACGTGTATTATAGAAACATAAGAAATATCTATTTGTTTTGGTTCCAGCAGTGGTAAGTGTTTGTGTTTTGATTTTTGAGAGAGAGAGAGAGAGAGAGAGAGAGAGAGAGAGAGAGAGAGAGAACAACAGCAAAGCATTCCTGATGCATTTCTAGAGAGATTTCAGTAGCTATATGTGGCTCTGAGGATGGACCCAAGGCTTGCACATGCTAGGTGGGCACTCCACCACTATATCCTGATAGTGTTTGTTACTTAATTGCTGTCTGTTTGTGTAAGGTACAATGAAAAAATTTTATCTTGGTAATTGAGACTGCCACAGAAGAAGGGACAGGAAGGGAGGGGAGGAGAAGGGAGGGGAGGGAGGGGAGAGAAGGGGGACAGGGGCCTTGAGGTTGGGAGTGGAGAGTGATTGAAGGAAGACTTAAAAGCAAAGATTCAGATCTGTGAGAAATCAGGACAGGGGCCAGGGAGAGCCTGGGGACAAAAGATGGGCACTGCAGTCCTGAAAGGGAGAGAGCAAGCCCCTGAGGGCCGGACAAAAACTCAAAAAACTTTGGTTACCAGAATCTCACTGTGGCCTCTTCTCAGTGTCCAGGTCTTTGTGAATCCCCCCACCACATGAGTCCCAATGAGACACCATGTGGGGTGTGTGGAAGACAGTTTGTTACAAGGGTGAGGGGTAGACAGTGGCCAAAGAACCACTGCACCAACCTGCGTGGTTGGGCTTTGTAGGATTAAAGCCTCTAGAATAGCTTTTTTGACCAACAGTTTCTGTTGGGGTGATTGACAGGCCCATTTAAGTTAACCCTGAGGGAGGAGACAATGGTATGTCTTTGTTCTTTACCAGAATGGCTCTTTTGTGTACTTAGGAATGCCAGGTCTCTACCAAGGGCCAACGATAAGGCTCAGATCCATTCTTTGACCAGTAGTCAAAACCCCTTGCAGTTTCCATCCGTGATTGTGGGGGAGGGGCTATACTCAATGGCATTCAAGCCTGCTAACATCTAACTAACTACCTAACAGTTTGGCCAAATATATATTTGTCCAAATATATATATATACACATATATACATATATACACACACACACATATATATACATATATATGTATATATATTATGTTCCTACTACAGGGAAGAAGAGGAGAAAGTGGAATGAAAGAGGAGAGGTTAGCTGGGTATAGTGGAGCACGCCTTTAATCCCAGCACTGGAGAGGCAGAGGCAGGCAGATCACTGTGAGTTCGAGGCCAGCCTGGTCTACAAAGCAAGTCCAGGACAGCCAAGGCTATACAGAGAAACCCTGTCTTGAAAAAATGAAAAAAAATAGAGGAGAGGCTGTTTGGGGAAGGTCCCATCTGGCCTGCCGTGCCCCCCTAGTCCCCACACCAACCCCTTTCCTGTGTGCCTGTGTAGACACATAGGTGTTGGGCTAACAAGATGGCTCAGTGGGAAAAGGCATTTGCTGCCTGGGTTTTATCCACAGAACCCATATAGTGGAAGGAGAAAATTTACTCTTAGATGTTGTTCTCTCTCTCTCTCTCTCTCTCTCTCTCTCTCTCTCTCTCTCTCTCTCTCTCTCATGCACACATACAGTACATGTACAGTACATGAAAAGGACTGTAGATACATATGGGCTCTTCCCGTGGCTTCCACATGGCTTCCTTACCCTTAATTGCTGGCGCCGAAGCTGCTGCCAGCTGTTGCTTGGTTGTCACTCCTCCACACATCTCCTTCAGAAGGGAAAAGGAAGACTTATCAGAGAAGGTGGAGGCCAGTCAGTCCTGTCCAGTCTCCACTGAGGACTTTAACAGCATCCCAGGGACGCTAAGAGTTAGGATCAGAACATTTATGACAACCCATTCTCTTGGCAAATTTGAAGCCATCAAAACAGACATCTCGTGGTTTTTAACTTCCTAGGATTCTCCTGCCTCTGCTTTCCAGTACTGAAATCATAGCCCCCATATAGTAAGTAAATCGGGACTGGGAGTGAGAGACCACAGGCACACTCATTCTACACAGACTTGGCAATCTGGTTTCAGGGGAGAGAGAGCCTTCCTCAGCAGGGATGAGGAGGTCTTGCTGCTTGGACCTGAGAAACACCAGAAAAAGGCGCTGAAGAGGGAGGCTGACCTTCACAGCTCATCCCAGAACCACTCCGTCAGAATTCAGAATGGGGGCGTGTGTCTTGGGGGCCCCACAAAAGAGCTCTGTTGTTGTTGTTGTTGTTGTTGTTGTTGTTGTTGTTGTTGTTGTTGTTGTTGCTTTGAGTTTGCTCCCAAAATAATGTTCAAAACTCATCGATTCCCAGGAATCAAAAAAATCAAATTTAAACATTTCTGAGTTAGTAGGTACTGAACAACAAGTGTTAATTTTCTCTCCTCTTCCTCAATGTCCCCTGTGGGCACCAGAAGACAATGAACAGCTTACTCTTGTTTTTTGTTTTGTTTTGTTTTGTTTTGTTTTGTTTTTTTCATTTTTACACTGCTGTGGGTCAGACTCCAAGTCTTATGCAAACTAGGCAGCACCCACCACCTACCACACCACCTCAAATCTATATCCCATCTTGGAAATGAATAATAACAGCTCCCCAACTCCAAAGGAAAGAGAAGGGAAGGCTCAAAGCCTAAAGTAGCCTGAGTCTTTGTAGTCTTAACCCCAGCCAATGCATGACCTTTCTCAGGCTCCAGCTGTTGACTCAGTTACTGTGTTGGCTTCACAGGCTGCTCTTAGCTTCTTCTATCAGTTCCACAGACATCATTTAGCGCTTCTCATAATGATGCTCCCTAGAAACCCTGAAGGGGTCACTAGTCAGATAAGGCGAGGCACAGACAAAAGAAGCCGGGAAATCAGACTCGTCGCTTCCAGTCCTAGAAGGGGAGGGCTGAGACAAAGCACCAAGATGCTAGATAGGGAAACTGGCATCCAAGATGATGCTGATGAGCAAGTACGGAAATATGGAGGACACGTAACACACCATGGGGTTAAGCCTCATAACCGCCACCCCGACATCCTTTGCCAGCCCAGATTCAACAAAGCCTCTTATGTTTTACTAGATTTTAGTATTTCTGCAATTCAGAGCCTTCTCTGACTTCTCCTTTTAAAACACACACACACACACACACACACACACATCAGGATCAGCACATAAGCCACGTATCTCAAGACACCCAGACTCCAACTCTCACACATCTTTCTCTCCTTCCCTCCCAACAGCACTTCCCTCCTCCCTCTCTCCCTCTCTCCCTCCTTCTCTCCCTCCCTCCCTCCCTCCCTCCCTTCTTTCCTTCCTTCCTTCTCATTCTTGTTTCTAAGCTTCTCCAGGCAGAATGATCCCTAAGACAGAGCATGAACTTGGAAGTCAGGAACCCACACACCAGCAGTGTAAGGTTTAACCACTCTGAGCTTGGGAGTTCCTCATTCACAAACTGTGGCTAATTAAGTCTACATCCCAGGGCCTGGGCTCCGCACAGCAGTGGTTAAATGCACCAACACAATGAGGGTGACTGAGGTGTGCTGTGGGCACCCTTTTACCAGCTCCTTCCACCTTCATACCTAGATTGCTTCTCTGTTTGCTCCTTACCCAACCACACCCTTTACCTCAGACTTGACAAGGAGCCCCAAGCCGACTCTAGCAGGAGGTAATATACGACCCTCCACTGGGAACTCACTCAAACCAAAGGATCTACTTTCTATTTCGGGGTTTTGCAGGATAATTTTGCTCCTCTTACCACAAGAACATTTTGTTTTTGACTGGTTTGCTTATGCTCTGGATCAGTTTATGTTTGTACAATCACTGGTGTGTTTCTTTTTCCTATTTATTCACCCTCTGAAATCAATCTAACTTAAGTGACCGTCACGTGTGCCGAAAGGGCTGCAGCCCAAATCCTGTTTCACTTTGTTTATACGGTGGCTGGGTTGAAAGCCTGAAGGAAAAGCACTCAGCCAACACAACAAGGAAGTTCTAATTCAGCCCTCCTGTAAGGTTTCCTTTCTTCACCTCAGGCCTCAGTCCCAACAGGCTGAGAGAGGTGACAACAGTCACCCCCACCTTTAAACCAGAAAACCAAGCACAGACAGGTGGCAAGACTCTTCCTCCCCTGTCTCTGTGTTTCTCTCCATCTTCCTTCCTTCCTTCAAGCCTTCCTTCTCTCCCTACTATATGCTGCATTTCCTGTATCTAAACTTGCCCTCTCAGAGCAGAACGCCGCGCAGCTTGGCGAGAACGTGAACTTGAAATGTGAACACTGCATACTCTGGTGCTGAGAAACCCTGGAACTGAGATTTCCCCAAAGAACAAATTTAAAAGTCAGCGCAGGGTCAGGAAGAGCCCAGTTCCTGACAACCTCATCCTCGCGAACATTTATGGGCATGGACGTGTAAGTGGGTCGATTTCTCCACCCCATTTAGATTTATGGTCTTTAAAATTGTTTCACAACACCTGCATTTGATGGGACATGCCCCCCACAAAAGGAACCAGAAAACAAACACTTCTAGAAGAATTTTGTTATATAGGATGCTCTCCAATAGCACATGCACCTTCTTTCTTTCTTTCTTGGCTTTATAGGAAACAAATATTTAAAACCAGAAGATATACCATTGGGGAGAAAAGGGTTAAAGTTCAAAGACCTTAACTTGTGACCAGGGCAAAAGCTACATAATGCTGCTGTGGCATGCTGTTTCTCAGGAAGCCTGGGGCTGCAAACCACAGCCAACAGCAGATGTCTTGTTCCTAGACTTCAGCCACAGTTCATACACTGTCCCTAGAATTGCCTTCTTTGCGCCTTTCTTGACTTTCTCATCAGTGTGAGACTCATCCAGACGGAAGACCTGGGCAACAGGCAGAGGGAGGATGAGACTTACACCCTAGGGAAAAAAACTCCTAAAGCTTGGTCCCCTACCTGTGTGTCGCATCCGCAAAATCTTCCCACTATGAAATTTATATGGGGCCAGCACTGTTCTTGTTGGGAAAAAATCCCTTCAAATCACCTCTGGTTAAGTGGCTTTATCACTACAGTATAAGAAAACTGGACAGCACGATCTCATCTTCTAAGGGTTTGACGCTCACCAGCTCAGCACACAGTGTAGACAGTTCTCAGGGTGTACGCAGTGGTGGTTTCCTCTGCAGAGCTGGAGAGGTCAAAAGGCTGTGCTAAAGTCCTCCCAAATCAGACTCACTGCTGAAAACACACCAGAAAGGACAGGAGAGAGACCATGGAGTTCAAACCACATACAAAGGTGATCCGGTAACGTATCTTCACAGACTCTCCACCTCAACTCAAAGACTTGCTTATTTTGGATAGCAACTGTCACGTCATCTAGTGTACCCTGCACAGATTCCAATGAAAACAAAGCAAAAATTCAGGACAATACAAACTGTGGAGGGGATTCTTTTCCTCTGTGAAAAATAAATACGACGGTATCGCAGTCAGGATGAACGCTTGCAGGATCGCTGATTATTTTGGACCCAAGGTCTGAAGTCTTTGCATTCCCCGGGAAGTCTCTCAGACCGTGAAATCTTCTAGCAGTGTAACAAGGGACTCTACCACAGAGCATTGTCTGGCTTCTTGGCTTGCTTCAGGCACCTAGACCGCTGACTCCATTTCTCCAATTTTCCCCTCCCCTGCCCTATCTCTGTACTTCACCAGACTCTCCCACTGACATGTGCAGAAAACATTTGTCTTCTCTTGAGTTGCCTCCAGTGTCTAATGGGACTGGGTCCTCAAAACCTCAGACATGTGCTCAGGCTCAGTGTAACACAGAATCCTTCTCTCAGCTCCAAGTCTAGCTGACTACCACCACCTGAGTCGGGGGGGCCTTGCCATCTCGCATCTCTCACTCACTCTCGCCCCTCTTGGAACCACTACCTCTAACTTCTCCCTGCCCAGTAAATCCCCTTTGCACTTGTAATTAAACGCCTTAACCTCTGCTCTCATTGTACCTTCGAGACATACAGAGTGCAGTGCGTGCTGCTGCGCAGTGCTGACGCCTTGACGTTTAGACGTCTGGCCTCCAGACCCGTGAGATGGCCTCATTGTGAGGCTGTTTGCTATAGCAGACTCGGGAAACAAGATCAACACCATGTGCACTGTGTTCTCCTCCTCAGCCTCTGATACTGACTGCCTCCTCTCCTCTCTGTCGTTCCTTCCCTAGTTTCCCTTTCCTCTGGTTCTCTTTCCATCCTTCTGTACCAGCAGCTGGGTCCCTCACAGATTTTACACCCTTATGCTGTCTTCCTATCTCTAAGTATGGGTGTACATTTCAAAGGCATTGCCACAGAATTCTGTCACTATTTTTAAGGGAAACATCTCGTTGCCACCTTTAAACCCCAATTCTGATACCTTTAGCACCCTGCAGAAGGAGCGCCCCTTTTATATTAAGTCACCTCTTCAGAACACAGCTCATTACACACACACACACACACACACACACACACACACACACACACACACGTCCCCTGCCCCTGTGTCTTTTGTTTGACTCTTTAGGGTTTTCTGGAGGACTGGTAATCTCAAGACTCTCAAAAAGCCAACCCAAAGTGGGCGCCTGATCGTTCTAAGCTACGTGGTACACACTGGAGCCTCATCCATCTTCTCCAAGCAGGAGTAATAACCAAGACCATTTACAAAACAAACCAAGTGCTTCTGAATTCTTCATCATGTGCAGTGAACACTCCATACAAAGTGTTATGCTAGACACTCAGGGGGAAAGGCAAGAAGCTGGAAACGGATACAATCACAGCTATGAGTGAATTTTCTTGTGGTGAGTAGGGCAGACAGAGATGTACAAATACCATAAAGGATGTGGAGAAAATGCTGATGGAGGAAAAAAAAAGTCCCTTCACTGGTCCAAAAGTGGATCCTAGTGTGAAGACTAGTTTTTCAAGTCTCGACTTTGAATGTGACAGACCGAACGACGCCAGTAAAAGATGTTGGTTTTTCTTATCCCCAAAACTTATGAATATTACTTTACATGATGAAATAGACTTTAAAGGTGTAGTTAAGTGAGGAGCTGGGGCTGGGAGAGTCTTTGGTGGCCATCTGGATGAGACCTAATTAACTACAAAAAGAAAAAAACAGAAGAGCTACACAGGCGCTGTAGTGATAGGAGCAGTTAGAGAGAGAGCTGTGAAGGCACCACAGCCAATGCCATTTGTAGACACAAAATAAGAGCCATGGAAGACATGGCTTAGGAGGCTTAGAGAGTGAGAAAGAATCAGGGAATCGGATTAACCTGGATCTTCCAGCAAAGGACGACCCTGCTGCTCCAGGGGCATTCCGACTCTCAGAAACATAAGCAGTAGGTTTGTTTGAGGCCATTATGTTTGAGGTAACTTGTTACAGTAGGAACAGAAAACCGATATGCGCTTTCCAGGAGACAGATAGAGACACTAACTAGCAAGTCTACTTTTCCAACATCCACAGCTAAGGCCCACAGTCTTGGGCCTAACAATGAGGGAATCTGTAAGAGCTCCCAAACTACTCCAAGTTCTGCAGAGTGAGACTAGATCCCCTATGACAGGTACATGCCAGGCAGAATATATGTCAACCCCCACAGTGTCACCATGGAAATAAGATAATAAAGAGCTGTAATTTGCTAAGGACCTAACACTGGTAGGTTTTGGTTAGACACACCACGTACGCCAGGCCTAATTTCTCCAATTACCATATAAGACAAACAGAAATGTCTTCAGACCACTCACTAAATAAGAAAATGCCCTACAGACTCAACCACAGCTAAAATTTACAGAGCTGGTTTCTCAGCTGAGCTTCCCTCCATTGGTGACTCTGATATAAAACCAGCCTGTACAGGTGGGTTTTCCCACGTCAGTTAACCTAATCAAGATAACCCCTAACAGTGATGCCTCTAGGCTTGTCTCCTAGGTGGTCCTAGAGTCTGCCAAGTTGAAAGGCAGCATCAACCATCACAACCACATACGTGGTAGGCCTGCATTGTCTGATGCAAACATTCATTCTTTTCTCCATGCACCACTGATGTTTCAGAAGCGCCTACATTGTTAATGTCTTGTGTGTGCGTCACTCCTGGTCCCAGGTCTCACTTTTCTGTGTGGCTGCTGAGTAATAGCTCAGTTTCACCTACCACTGCTCCCAACTGAATAACCCAAGACTCCCGACCCTCTCACAGTCTCACCAGCTATTATTGTTGAGATCTGGGGGCTGTCTCCTGAGAACTCACAAAAAGTCCTCACTGTTTTCCAAAAAATACCATCCGAGGCACCCAGGTCCTAGAAGGCCCCATGAGGAAAGCGCACTGGTCAGATGCACTTGTCAGCATCACACTGTCTAACAGCAGTGGCCAATGGCCACTCTCATCCCTCCCCTGAGGAGTGCACTGCTTTGATCTCAGTGTTTTTGTACAAACTAAATTCATATGTTGAAGCCTAATCATCAGAGGGATGGTGGGAGACTGAGGATAGAGCTTAATGGTAGGATGTGTGCTTAACACATAGCCTTATATTATATATATATATATATATATATGCCTATCACATAGCCTTATATGATATATATACATATATATGCTTAGCACATTGCTTATATGACATATATATACATATATATATGCCTAGCACATTGCCTTATATGATATATATATACATATATATGTATGCCTATCACATATCCTTATATGATATATATATGCCTAGCACATAGCCTTATATGATAAATACATATACACGCACATATATATGCCTAACACACAGCCTTATATGATATATATGCCTAATACATATCCTTATATGATATATATATGTGCCCAGCACACAGCCTTATATGATAGATATATATACTCACACACACATATATATATATGCCTAGCACATATCCTTATATGAGATATATATATATATCATATATACACACACACACACACACACACACACATATATGTGCCTAGTACATATCCTTATATGAGCTTGGTTAAAGCCTCAGCGCCATACACACACAAAGAGATGGACGGGGTTGATAGTAAGTAGTGGGGCTGATAGAAGGTGATTTGACCACTAGTGATGGAATTGGGGCCCTTGCGAAATAAGATGCACAGAGATGATGACGCAACCAGCAGGTACCATCTATGAACAAAATCCCCACCTCAGCACATGGTGAATCTAGTAGCTTCCTCATTGTGCACTTCCCAGGCTCCGGAACTTTCCCAGGAGAAATAAGTTCCTGCCGTTATATAAGCTGCCAGGAGTTATTGCATCCTGTTATAATAACCTGAGCAAAAGAAGACAGCAACCTCCATGCCAGCATAAGACGCCCGAACCATGCTGGGACCTGTGCACAGGGAAAACAGGCAGCATCTCTTGGCTCTGGGCCTTCAGCTCACAGCAAATACCAATGGAACCTTCTTGCCTCACTAAGCAACTCAGTGCCTGCCTGTGGTCCTCTATCAGATGCTTGTCACACGCATTCATCACCACCCCCCACTGTGCCCACCAGCTAACCCACTAAACCCTGAGATATTTGGATTATCTGAAGCCTGAATCAGAGCAAACTGGGGTGTGCTCAAATATTCACACGATATACACAATAGTCACGTGTTTCACATTCAGTGTCACACCTGATCCTCATAGTATCTCTTGTGATGTATGGTCAATTTTTTTAAATTCCGTTTGTCACAGATGAAAAAATTAAGACTTGAAAATGTAAGAGGTTTTATCTAAGGTTGCTAACAACCAGAAGGGTCAGGACTGGATCTGGGGCTTTATTGTTAACCTAGGGTCAGGGTGAAGCCCATCACAAGAAAAGCTGCCCAGAAACTCGAAAACTAAAGGTGACCTTGGTCTTAATTGGAACAATAGAGACTCTGAGACAGTATGACCATCTCCTCACAGAACCTATGACTCTCCCTTCCCTCCTCTCACAACTCTATAGGACCAATAGATACCTAGGGAGAGGAAGACAGAGGCTCCAGGCATAGAAACCAGCTGAGCATATGGAGGAAGAAGGTGAGACGTTTTGTCCTCTTTGTATGACATCAGCCACAGGCTATCTTCCTTTCCTGAAGTGTAGCCTAGGCACTGGGCCTCATAAAGGACCTGAACTCAACTGAGCAAAGAAACTTTGAAAAAAAAAAGGAAAGGGAAGAGAATAAAGACTGTGAATGAGGGGTTTATAAGTTAATAATAATAATAACAATAATAATAATAATAATAATAATAATAATAATAATAATAATAATAATAATAATAAGAAGAAGAAGAAGAAGAAGAAGAAGAAGAAGAAGAAGAAGTTGGCTTTCCAGTCAGATTTGTTTTCCATGCTCACTAAAATAGAATATAGCAAAGATAATAAGTGCATAAAGAATAAATTCTTTCTCTGGAGCCTGCCAGCTTCCTCCAAATTCAACTCAGTGTGGTGAGACATAAAAGGCCTTTATATAAGCCCTAAGCTCCTTTTAAAAAAAGGAGTCATAGACAAGACTGGGGGGCGGTCCCTGAAGACCCCTATGAAAGAGAGGAAGGAAATCATTTTGTATGGGATTTGTGGGTGCCTTTTTAACCACAGGGTAGGAGCAAGAATCCAGGGCAGCTCAGTCTCGGATGACATAAGACCCGCCCCTGAAAATGCGGGGGGGATAGGGGAGGAGGGCGTAAAAAAAATTCTAAAGCTAGAGCTGAGTTTGAAGTTCAGGTTCAAATGTGTAACTCAGGAGGGCAGAGGATTACTTCAGGGACTGCCACTGTAGCATCTGTGGTATTGTCCCTGGGAGGATGCTTATTCCCTGAAAGCCCCACATGGAAATCTCTCATCTTAGCCCAGTAGGCTAAGTAGACCCCAAAATGGGATGTTCCAGGAGAGATCTACTCACTGTGCCCTGTTGTAGGGCCTCAGCAAGTACAGAATGAATGAATGAACGGAATGAATGAATGATTGAAGAGATCTCAGCAAACTCACTCCGCGCCGCCCAGTCACTCTCTTCTCACTCCGTTTCCCTGAAACTCAGAAGCCAGCCTAGAATCCTACACTCACAATGGCTGAGAGAAAATTCAGCTTTTATCTGATCGAAAAAGCACTTGTGAGGTCCTGCACTCACTCTTAAGAAGTGTGCACAGCCCCTCCAAGAACTGTATGCTTGCCTAGGGCCAAGCAGTGAGAACACAGAGCTGTATGCTCGCCTAGGGCCAAGCAGTGAGAACACAGAGCTGTATGCTCACCTAAGGGCCAAGCAGTGAGAACACAGAACATCAGAGAATGGAAAGAACACTCCACACAGGACTCTGAGACCACAGCTCCCTTGGCTGGAGGTGAACGTTTCTCTCACTCAGAGTCTTGGGAATCTAACTGCTGGCCCGAGACTCTTTGAGGATAACACCTCCTCTTGAAAGGATCAAATGCCCAACCAGTACTGAGTCCAAAATGCCCAGCCAGGGTCTCCTCTACCCTCAGAGTGTCATGTGAGTGTTTTCAGAGCAGCTGTGCTGGCAGAATCACTTCATCAGCTTTCCAAGTAGTCCTGATACTCCCAGAGAAGCCATGATTAAATGGAAGCGCTTGTGTTTCAAACTCAGGTTGCTGAGTCCTATAGACCCTGCTCTTGAGAGGTGGACGCAGAACAACCAAGTGTCCAAGCTCACCCTTGGCTACACAGCAAGTTCAGGACCAGCCTGGCTGCACAACAACAGAACTGGGAAGTAGCCTCTTTGAATGTTCCTGTCAAACGGCAGTCGCAGGTGTCTAAAAGGCCGCTTGCCACATCAACGCCTGATGATTCCTTAGCCAGATGCACTCAGCTCCAGCTGGCTGGTATTTCCTTCAAGCTGGCTCCAAGCTCATCCCCAGACTTTTGTGACTCTTTCCTACCTTATCTGGCAGCTTTCCAGAACTTTCCTCCACCACCTAACACACCCACCCTGGAGTGAAGTTCAAAAATTATCATCTAAGATGGCCTCCCAAGCAGACTTAGGGCTTCTTCCCAAACACCAGCTAACTTCTGCCTAAGCCTCTCCCCTGCCAAGAAGGCCTGCTTACTTCCCTTTTACTCCTCCAAATCCCACCACAGGGTAAAAAGAAAAAAAGGAAAGGGAAAAAGTTAAGGCTTAAAGTCATGGGTATTTTGTCTGCTTCAAAAGTTAATTAACTATAAAGTAAAATTGAATGCAGAGAACTAAACTACATACAATGTAAATAAGAACATCTCGCCCAGAATCGCATGAAAATGGAAAAGAGAGAAAAATATCAAAAGGGACAATTGTCTATAAACCACTATATCAGTGGTTCTCAACCTTCCTACTGCTGTAACTCTTTAGTAGTTTCTCACATTGTGGTAATACCCTACCAACAATAATATTATTTTTGTTGCTACTTCATAACTGTAATTTTGCTACTGTTGTTAATTATAATGTAAATAGTTTTTAGAGATAGAAGGCTGGCAGGGGGGGTCGCGACCCACAGGTTGAGAACCTCTGGTCTATGTGCCTGCCAAAGGCAACTTAGCATTGTGTAGTTGATGTTCATTCACAAGGAGAAGAAATTAATATTTCAGGATCATACTAAAATCAGAAATTTGGCTCATAACCATCTATAATGAAACCTGGTACCCTCTTCTGGCATGTCAGCCTACATACATGTAGGCAAAACATTGTATACATATTAAAGAAATCTTTAAAAAAACAAAACAAAAAAGGAATAGAATAAGGATTACCTTAGCTACTAGAATGTGGTAAGAAAAGACCCCCAGGGCTAGGTCATAAGAGTACCTCATGCTGCCTACATACCATAATCCTAGCACTCAGGAGGCTGAAGCAGAAAAAACAAGAACAAAACATGAGTCGGACCAGGCTGAGCTGCAGAGCAAGGGTCTGTCTCAAACAGACAAAACCCCCAAGAAAAAGCTGTATGCTTCTGTTAGCCTGTTCCATTGGAACCCTGCCACCATGCGTGCCACGAGAAAGCCAGGCAGCCAAACAGAGAGGCCATGTGTTCTGGCTGACTTCTGGAAGTGTGTGGGGGGGGTGATCTCAGCTGTGGCCTGCATCGAATGCTGGATACCTGAAGGCACCTTCAGCCTGAGCCACTGAGTCCCACCTGACCTTCAAGCGACCCTGGGCAATATGATCTATCCTCGCTCAGCCCTGGCCAACGTGGAAGTTCATATAAGCAAAGGACCGGCTGCTGCTGTTCTGCGCCGCTAACTTTGAGGGCTTTATTATGCAATGGCAGATAACTTGAATAGCAACCAAAGAATTCTTAAGAAGAGAGACAGAGAGAGAGAGAGAGAGAGAGAGAGAGAGAGAGAGAGAGAGAGAGAGAGAGAGAGAGAGGATCTGCAATGACTCCCTGTGGCTTCCTGGGAACGGAGGTGTGGTGGGGGCAGGGAAAAAAACAAAAGCTTCAGGCTCCAGGCTTCCCTCACAGTATCATGAAATTGCTCTGGACCCTGAGCATGCTAAACCTTCAGAGCCTGTTTCCAAAATGCCACTGTGGTCATCTAAGTCACCCTCTAGCAATCACACAAGGATCAAACTAGCTTTTGGGAAAATTCCCTAAGCACACACCCCCATGCAAGATGCTACATCTCTTCCAGTGGTGGATGAGGGCATCTTTCCATGTTTACAGCTTGGCTTCCAGAGTTATTTTCCAGGGGTCACTTAGAAGAGATTAACAGGGAAGATTTGCCTGAAAAACATCTTGGAGCAGTGATAACTACAGTTCCCAGGGTGATGGGGGAGAAGACAATCAGAGATTACCATAGGACCCTGACTTCTTTTTTTTTAATTTAAATAATTTATTCAGACTACATCTCAATTGTTATCCCATTATTTGTATCTTCCCATTCCCCCTTCCCTCCTTCTTTCACCCTATTCCCCTCCCCTAGGCCTGTAACAGAAAGGGACCTCTTCCTCCACCATATGATCACAGCCTATCAGGTCTCATCTTGGTAGCCTGCTTACCCTTCCTCTGAGTGCCACCAGGCCTCCCCACCAAGGGGAAGTGGTCAAATAGGGGGCACCAGAGTTCATGTCAGAGTCAGTCCCTACTGTGCACACAACTGTGGGGAATGTGTTGTCCATTGGCTAGATCTAGATAGGGGGTCTAGGTTTACTGCATGCATTGTCCTTGGTTGGTTGGTACAGTAGCTTGAGCAGACCCGCCTGGGTCCAGATCAGCCAGCCTTGATGGTCTTCTTGTAGAGTTCCAGGACCTTCTGGGTCCTTCCATTTCCCCATTCTTCCATACTTCTCTCACCTGGAGTCCCAATAGGAAGTCCCAGCATCTATCCCAATCCCCCGCTAAATGAAGACTCGCAGAGGACATCCCGGTTGGCCTAGTGTCCAATTATAAGTAAGTATATACTATCTTTCTGGGTCTGGGCCTGCAAATTTCAAGATTTCCTTGTTTTTAATAGCTGAGTAGTATTCCATAGTGTAAATGTACCACAGTTTCTTTATCCAGTCTTCAACCTAGAGACATCTAGGTTGTTTCCATATTCTTGTTACGAATAAGGCTGCTATGAACATAGTTGAACAAATGTCCTTGTTGAGTGGTGGAGCATCTTTTGAGTATATTCTAAGGAGTGGAATAGCTGGGTCTTGAGGAAGTCCTATTCCCATTCTTCTGTCAGATTGATTTCCAAAGTGGTTGTACCAGTTTGCACTCCCACCAGCAATGAAGGAGTGTTCCTCTTTCTCCACAACCTTGCCAGCATGTGCTGTCACCTGAGTTTTAGATCTTAGCCATTCTGGTGGGTGTAAGATGGAATCTCAGAGTCGTTTTGATTTACATTTCTCTGATGACTAAGGACGTTGAGCATTTCTTTAAGTGTTTCTCAGCCATTCGATATTCCTCTGTTGAGAATTCTCTATTTAGTTCTGAACCCCCATTTCTTAATTGGGTTATTTGGTTTGGTGGTGTTTAATTTCTTGAGTTCTTTATATATTTTAGATATTAGACCTTTGTCAAATGTAGGGTTGATGAAGATCTTTTCCCAGTCTGTAGGCTGTCGCTTTGTTCTGCTGACAGTGTCTCCTGCCTTACAGAAGCTTCTCAGCCTCATGAGGTCCCATTTATTAATTGCTAACCTTAAGGCCTAGGCTATTGGTGTTCTGTTCAGGAAGTTGTCTCCTGTGCCAATGAGTTCAAGGCTCCTTCCCACTTTTTCTTCTAACAGATTTAGTGTCTCTGGTTTTATGTTGAGGTCTTTAATGCAATTGGACTTGAGTTTTGTGCATGGTGATAAATATGGATCTACTTGCATTTTCTACACATAGACATCCAGTTAGACCAGCACCATTTGTTGAAGATACAATTGTTTTTCCATTGAATAGATTTGGCTTCTTTGTCAAAAATCAAGTGTCCATGGGTGTGTGGATTTATTTCTGGGTCTTTGATTCAATTCCATTGATCAACCAGTATCAATGTAATCCACCTTATAAATAAACCTTATAAATCTCCTTAGATGCCAAAAAAGCATTTGACAAAATCCAACACCCATTCATGTTTAAAGTTTTGGAGAGATCAGGGATACAAGGCACATACCTAAACATAATAAAGGCTATATACAGCAAGCCAATAGCCAACATCAAATTAAATGGAGAGAAACTCAAGGAAATTCCACTAAAATCAGAGACTAGACAAGGCTGCCCACTCTCTCCATATCTCTTCAATACAGTTCTTGAAGTTCTAGCCAGAGCAATAAGACAACAAAAGGACATCAAGGGGATCCAAATGGCAAAGGAGGACGTCGAATTATCCCTATTCACAAATGATATGATAGTATACATAAGTGACCCCCAAAATTCCACCAGAGAACTCCTACAGCTGATAAACACCTTCAGCAAAGTGGCTGGATACAAAATTAACTCAAAAAAGTCAGTAGCCCTCCTGTATACAAATGACAATTGTGCTGACTAAGAAATTAGGGAAACTACAACCTTCACAATAGCCACAAGTAATACAAAGAATCTGGGTGTAACTTCAACCAAGCAAGTGAAAGACTTATATGAAAAAAAAAAACTTCAAATCTCTGAAGAAGGAAATTGAAGATAACATCAGAAGATGGAAAGATCTCCCTTGTTCATGGATCAGGAGAATTAACATAGTAAAAATGGCCATCTTACCAAAAGCAATTTACAGATTCAATGCAATCCCTATCAAAATACCGACACAATCTTTTAAAGACATTGAAAGATCAATTCTCAACTTCATATGGAAAAACAATACAACCAGAATAGCTACAATAAAAAAAGGTCCTCCAGAGGAATCTCCATATCTGATCTCGAGCTGTACTATAGAGCAACAGTAATTTAAAAAAAAAAAAAAAAAAGCATGGTACTGGCATAGCAATAGGACCCTGACTTCTTTCTCTAAGCTACTGATGTTCGTCTACCCTTTGTGGTTCCCAAAGCCTTGCTTCGAGGGCTCTTGGCTTTCTACCTGCCTGAGGCTGTCTCACAAGCAGAGCCATGGGCAGCCTTGGGAGAGCCACCAGACCCTGGTCCAGGCCCTGCGGCACTAATGACTTTCAGGGTGATTCTTCTGTGATTCACTCCTTCAGAACCCTGGAGCATCTGTTGAAGACACAGTGGTGCCATGTGGCAGGTCAGGGGTGGGTCCTGAGTAAGGAACAGGGAAAAGAGAATCCCGGAACACTTTACCCCCCAAACAAAGGGTTCACTCTGGAAAACAATATGGAGAGTCCTTTTAAAACTAAAAACAGAGTACTATATGCCCCCCAGTAATCTCACTGGTGACTATAGAGCCAAAAAAAAAATGAAACTAAAGCATATCAAAGAGATATCTATATCTCCTTGGTTATTGCAGCACTGTTCACAATAGCCAAATATAAAATCAGCACAGGTGCCCGTCTATAGGTGCACAATGGGCTACTACTTACCCATTAAAAAGCAAATATCATTTGTGTCAAGGTAGAGCTGTGTGCCATCATGTTAAACTTAGTAAGCCAGGCACACAGGGCATATGGTGCATGCTCTTATCTGTGGAAACCAAAGTGTCCGTGATACAGTAGAGAGCAGATCATTGACAACGGAGAAGGAGAAAGGAAAGGGACAGAGGGGTTAGGAAGGAGATATCAAAGCATAGCTAAGTAGAAAGTAAGAATTCCGATGCCCTGCTGCCAAGGGTAGCTATGACCTATGTCCTATGATATATCTCAAAACAACGGGAGAGGCTTATAGACAATAACGAGAAAGAGGTGATTCATGTCTGAGTTCATGGAAATGCTAGCTGCCCTCATTTGTTCATTTTTCCTTGTCTGTCTGTACTGAACTGTTAAGTTATATTTCAGAAATATTCTCAAACATTATGTGTCCAAACAAGCAATCAGCAAGGTCTGATGACACACAGTTATAATCCCAGCACTCAGGAGTCGGATACTTAGCCAGACTCTATCTCAAAAACCAGAATGACAGCAAGGGGTAAGTATGTAGTGACCAAGTACAGACAGTCCCCAGCTTACTGATAGTTTGACTTGTCATTTTTCAGTTTTGCAGTGATGTGAGAGGACTATGCAAAATTCTGCAAAAACTGCATAGGTGGACCCCCAACCGCTAAGTCATCATGCTCAACAGACACAGGGGTCTGAGAAGAAATTGGAAGATCCCAAACAATTCCCATATATAGAAAAAGTACAATTTTTTTTAAATCCAATGAGAGCAGTAACACAGAATCGCTGTGTGCTGAGGAACAAACGCATATATCTCTTCACTCCAATCTATAAAATAGGGACCACTTGACTAACACAAGCTAAATGCGAAAACAGAATAAGATCTCACAGTTAAAAAAGAAAGTTGGGGGTTGCTTCCTAATGCCTAACAACAGAAGCTGAAGTAAGAGATGCTGTCATGAGATGGACAACCACTTGGCTCACACATTCCTTACATGTGAGAGGGAGGCAGTCACAGGCAGCTGTGCCTTGACAGTGTAACCAGGATCCAAGGGACTGTCCTTCCTTTATAACCTTCAGCACAAGAGTCCTCCCTCTTGTTTTCTCGTTTCAGTTCCTTATTTTACTAGCATGCATTAAGTACACAAAACAATGAGTCCTCTGATGACACTTCATGATGACATGTCTACAATGTATTTTGATTATATTTATCTGCTTCTGTTACTGTCTTTTGTTTCCTGCCCCCTCCCCCGCATCCCATTAGTGCCCCCAAAGCTTATACTTTAATCCAAAATGGCTTCCATAACACTAGCCATGATGTCTACTTTCCCTCTAGGAAAATTAAAGGACGGAGTTGGGGAAACTCTGCATTCTCTGAACATACTTCCTTTTAAAATGCTTTCCCAGAATTCTCACCCAACAGCTTCTTAAGTTTCATTGGCTAGAACTGAATTCACATGACAACTTCCAGCAGCAAAGCCATTAGGAAATGACCTCACTCATGAGCACATTGCCGTCCAAATGAAACCAGAGTTGCAGCAGCAAGTCAAAGGAAATCAGTCCCGGATATTGGTTAGACAACGGGCAATCGAACCACAGAGAAGAACTAAATTTTATTATGTGCTACCTCCCTGCCACATACTTCACATAAATTTCTCACTTAATCCTAATAATAAACCAAAAAGATTTCAAAGTAACCGTTACATTTACACATAAAGAAGTGGGATCAAACAGCATACGCGGCACCACCCCTCACATGGGGCAGATTTAAGCCAGACCTGAGTTTAAAACTTCAATTCTCTCCACCATACTGTTTCCTCTAAGGAAAAGTGCTTTGTGACTGTTTCCAGCACTGTGTATGTCTTTAAAACGCCTGTTGTGTTAAGGTGCTTCAGTAATTCCTCCAGAGAGAACGTGGGGCTGACTTCGGTTATTTTGTGTTGTTTGCAATACTAAAACCCCTTTGCATCACGCTTTCTCACTAAGAGAACTGTATGTAGGCAGCAAGATGGCTCAGCAGGTAGAGATGCTTGCCAGCCACCAAGCCCAAGTTCCATCCCTGGGACCCACATGGTGTAAAGGGAAAGCCAACTTGTGCAAGACATCCTCCAACTCCCCATACACCTGCCATGGCATGTATACACCCATACACAGGCACACACACACACACACACACACACACACACACACACTCACAGAGAGAGAGAGAGAAAGAGAGAGACTGGGGAGTAAGCACAGTAAATTTTTTTTAATTTAAAAAGAAAAATTATTTTTCACAAAGCCCTAAATAAAACAACAAAAACCCTCCACAGACCTAGGGTTAGAAAAATTGTTTACACTCCAGAGTTCACATGATCACATTTTTCTGCGATTAGCACACAATTTCTCAGATAGGTGTTATTTACACTATAGAAACTAGTTCCAGAATCAATAAGGATTGTTAATACCTTATCTCACTCCAGAAAGGAAAAACAATGAAGAATGTGGGAGCCGTGCCTGGGAGGCGAGAGGCACGCATGTTCGTGTCTGATGCAAAAGGAACACAGGCCTGAACAGCATCAATCAGACTTCACTTAGACGTCGTTTGTCCCAACATGAGGAATCATGCTGGCACAGCAGAAAGGTAAGGCTGGGGAACGGTTATGTTTTTCTTGCTATCTACTTCCATCCCAAGTAGGAAAGCCATCAAGAAACTAATACCCATTCAAATTTATGTATGTCTAGGATGTGCATGATAGAACATGTTTGATCCTAGTTCCGTTGTAATCTCTCATCTTTAACTTATAAGAAACACACAAAGCAATATAAAGAAAGAGCAACTCAAAACAGACGTAAATCATACGAAATGAAGATGCACAGAAAGCTTACGAAGTCAGGTGCTATATGTCCAGTGGTAAAGCAGTCAGGCAAATCAGACTGACTGACCACTGACATAAGAAAGGTGATGAGACAGAATAACAGGGTGGAGATGTGAAAAGATGAGTTTTCTTGTTATATTTAGTATGTGAACAGCAACGAAAAACACTGAACTTCAGTAAATGGGCAAATTATTTCAACA
This sequence comes from Acomys percivali, assembly GCA_907169655.1. Taxonomy (NCBI): domain Eukaryota; kingdom Metazoa; phylum Chordata; class Mammalia; order Rodentia; family Muridae; genus Acomys; species Acomys percivali. Next base: position 7,416,070 of record OU015758.1, on the reverse strand, counting down.
GAATGAAGAAATATGAGAGACCCCGCAAGAAATCCAAGTTAGACCTAGATATCAAAGTGACGCTGTCCAGCAGAGACTGGAGAGTCAGGACACGTGTGTCCTACCAGTTCTGGGCAGACGGCACAAAAGGGTGACAGCCAAGGCATCAGCAGCCGGGGACATGTGAGCACGAGTTCACGGGCAAGAGAAAATCAATCGCACATAGCAGAGGTGGCAAGTCAGAGGCTTAACACTTGCTCTGGGAATGCCAAAAGGAACAGGTGACCTCACAGCCACAGGGCAAGTGCCAAACCACCCCTGCGGTCCCTCCATTTCAGTAACCTGCTTTCAGAGCTGATTAGCCATGGCAGTCTGGAACACGCCTGGATTTTCTCAGAGAAAAGTGTAACAGAAACACGAGCCATTATGATAAGCAGCCCATGCATATGAAACAAAGGTTGGCCAGTGCCATTCCAAAAAGGGAAGGTTGATCCTTATAGGAAATGACTCAAGTGTCCCCGTGGACCTATTGAAATCCATGTTTCACAGGCTTGAGTACAATAGACCATCGGCGTGAATTTGAGACACAGGAAACCTGATTCTGAGCAAAGCTCTGCCATTCTCTTCAGGGAACCCAGGACAAACCCCTTAGCTTCTGTGGCTCATTTTCTTAACTGATGAAAGAAACAAAATCCCCGTGACCTATCATACAGGGGTTGGGGAATAAAGCTGCTTTTTGAATTAAAGGTCTCTCTCTGCCAAGCTTATCCGCTCCTTAGGTTATAGCTCTGAGGCAAATAAAATTGTATTGTCAGTGGTCTCAGAAATTTGAAATGCGAATTAATTTAGCCCTCCTGCACCAATATTTTTGCATTAAAGTTGTATAGAAGTCTACTGGTTGGAACACAGAGAGGGATCCACATGGTAGCAGCTAAAGGGCTGCTCCTCCTGCTCTTTGGAGGAGGACCTCACAGCTCTTCAGATTTGATTAGTTTACTGTATCCATCTGCGCTAAACACTGGTTAAGACTGGTGATGCCAACACTAGCGACATAGTAAATGGATCACAGGAGGCTAGGGAAAATCCTCCTTCTAAGCAGAGCACGTTAAAATATTAAAGTCTGCTCACAGGACATGAGGAAATCAAGTTGGGACTGGCCAACTAACCAATTGCCTGTTGGTTAACTTTCATAGTCTGGAAAGGTACTGTGCAGGCTCCTGGGGCCAAAAAGTCATTAACAGTCTTACCCAGTTGTGAAACCTGTGAACTGTAATAACAGATTATATTGCAAGAGATGCCCAGGCGTACAATAGCGGTACAAATGTTTTAGCGGTAACCAAGCACTTTCTGCTCGAATTTAAAGCCTGCTCCACAGAAAGAAATTCACACCTGGTACTGTAAATCTGGCCAAGAACCCATAGTTGGGTAGTTCGTACCTGCCAACAGTAAACTTGCTGTTGTTATTTATTTTCTAAATGGACATAATAGCTAACTGCCTCCTAGGTCCATGTCTCTCTACTTGTAAACTAGTGCAGCTCTCAGACTCCATCAGAGAAGTGTGTGTGCGTGTGTGTGTGTGTGTGTGTGTGTGTGTGTGTGTGTGTGTTAGATAGTGGTTAGCATAGACATTTACAACTGACCAATGTGCAGAGAATGTCAGTGAAGTGTTCAGCCATAAAAAAAAAAAAAATGACATCTACATCACATCACTCCCCTCAAGGGTCAAGGGCTATCAAGGAAGAGGGAGCAGAAAGAGTGTAAGGAGCAAGGTCTTGGAAGGCCATAGCAAAACTGTGTCCTCTGGATATTACAGGGCCTCGGTGTTCATGAGCTCACTGCAGCTGTAGTTGCCTGCACAAGATCAAGCCAGCACCATTAGCACCATTCCAGCGTGGTGGCAAGGGGCGTCCATGCGCTGCTACCCCTAGTTAAGAAGTGCGTGGGCTTCTGGGGAAGAGAGAGATGGTTTTCTTCAAGGGTATGGCCCTGTAAAGGGTAGGTCTGCCAGGCTCTGGTAAATGTCCCCACACACAGGAACATATGGGCAGCAAAACCAGATTAGGCAGGATAGTTGAAAAGATAATAAATAAACAAAGAAGGGAGGGAGGGAGGGAGGGAAGGAAGGAAGGAAGGAAGGGAGGGAGGGAGGGAGGGAAGGAAGGAAGGGGAGGGAAGGAAGGAAGGAAGGAAGGAA
>OU015758.1:7344415-7395817 GCA_907169655.1 Acomys percivali | reverse complement strand
CTTTCTTTCTTTCTTTCTTTCTTTCTTTCTTTCTTTCTTTCTTTCTTGTTTTTCACAATTTGAGGCCAAAATGTGAATGAAGTATGCAATATTGGTATCCTCTAGAAGAAAAATGTTTAATAAACCATAATGTAAAACACATTCAAGCAACATAGACAATTTTATACCCTAAATATGTAAGTGCAAGTTCTCATAGTCAACAAAATCTTGCTAATGATATTTGTTTTCTTCTTAGCTTAAACTTTTTTATTTTATGAGCATTTTATACTTGTTTTTTTTTTCTTTGTTTTTTGTTTTTTGTTTTTCCGAGACAGGGTTTCTCTGTGTAGCCTTGGCTATCCTGGACTCACTTTGTAGACCAGGCTGGTCTCGAAACTCACAGAGATCTGCCTGCCTCTGCCTCCTGAGTGCTGGGATTAAAGGCTTGCGCCACCATGCCCAGCAAGCAGTTTATAGTTATAGAGCATCTCAAACAGCTTAATTCAGACTCCAGCCCTCTAGACCAGCGGTTCTCAACCTGTGAGATGTGACCCCTTTCAGAAGGGTCACATATCAGATTATGTACATCAGATACTTGCATTATGACTCATAACAGTAGCAAGACTACAGTTATGGAGTAGCAATGAAATAATTTTATAGCAGGTGGGGGAACTGTATTAAAGGGTCACCACATTAGGAAGGCTGAGGTCCACTGTAGATGCACATGAAGCTTGGGGCTGCTGTAAGTTCTGGAACTGTCATATCTAACGCCAGTGAGTTTTATGGATTTCAGAATGCCTGATTAAGGCATACTGGTGTATGAGAAACATATCTACCTGTTCATGTGCAGAAAACAGGACGCAGCAGATGCGTTAGTAACACGTGCAGTCAGTGTGCCTTTCTCAACTGTCATTGTGATGCTGGTCTCTCTTCTCATACTCTTTCATCAGTCCACGCAGCATGGAGTATCGAATCTATCCTTCCACACTGGGCACAGGAATACCTCAGAGATCAAACACCGTGGCTCCTACCTCCATGGAACTCCAAGGTTCCACATCATCTCTGTACCTTCCCCTTCGACCACCAACTGCTTAGTTCTCACCGTGGTTCCAGCCACACTTCAGCTCCCTGTTGTTTCATGCTTTCTCCTATGGGAGCCTATTCTCCTGAAAATACCTTCTGAAAATAAATCTACCTCACCCCCAAACCTTCACCCTCCTGACACTGTCAAGGGCAGAGCAGCACTACGAGAGTAGATCCCACACAACATGGAGTTAATATATGAGCCAACAGTAAATGCATTCCTCAGGCTTTTACCGGAACAGAATATTTTTGTAAAGACTGTGCAACTTTAGGTTTTGCTATGACTGACATGACCTAGTACCAGTGCTGAGTGTATTTAGCTGCACACATCTGGGTTTTCCATTGATGGGCTGACAGTGTTCGGATGAGGAGTATAGTCAGACATAATTTTAAAACTTTAAAAATAAAAGTTGTTTAGCTTTTTTTTTAGGCAGCGTTTTGCTGTATAGCCCTGGCTAGCCTCTAACTTACTACTGGGTAGGCTGGTATATTCTCAAACCTGTGCAATCTTTTTCCTCCCTACCTAGTGCTTGGAGGCATAAAGGCATGTGCTACCAAGCCCAGGTGTATAAAATGATGCTGAAGCTCTTGTTTTTTCCCCCTTAATTCAAATTACAGTTTATATAATTTATGTTAAGTCCACTAAAACAATTCAATAAAGCACTAGTTTTATTTTTAATTTAAATTTACGTTATTATAGTATTTTTAAAAGGCAAAGGTAAGTTTAAAATATAAAGTTCATGGCTAGTAAACATTTGAATACTAATTATTTAAGTATTAAATAATTATTAAAACTTCTTGAAGACTGAATGCTATTAAATGTTTTATGCAAATGCATCTGCAATTCCAGCAATTCAGACACATAGTTATCAATGTGTAGAATAGCCACACACTTCATATATTTTGCTTTTCCTTACACAAATATACATTTTTAAGTATACATATCTCTCAATATTATAAAATGATCTTTAGCATTTTTAAAAAGTTTTTTTTCTTGTATTTTATGTGTATGGGTTCTTTGCCTGCATGTATAACACCATCTGTGTTCAGTGCTTGTGGAAGCCAGAAGAGGGCGGTAGATCTCCTAGAGCTGGAGTTGTAGATGGTTATAAGCTGCCTCGTGGGTACCGGGAATTGAACCCAGGTCTTCTGCAAGAGCAGGATGTGCTCTCAACAGTGGGGCTGTCTCTCCAGCCCCATTCCTTAGCATTCGTGTACAGATGCGCATAGTTTTGGGAATTCACAAAATGGGTCACAGAGAGAAGCAAGAGTTTGGACCCTCAGGTGACTAGAGCGCCCCATGTTGCTGTCCCAGACTCCACTAGCTTCCTGTTATTTTAGGGGATGAATTTGGCAAATTGATAGAGTATTCAACCAGTGTGACCCCACTTGGTTACAAGCTGATATTCTGTAACAGCTGCAGCAGCAGCAGCAGCAGCAGCAGCAGCAGCAGCAGCAGCAGCAGCAGCACATCTTTCAACCTTGGTCCTTTCAGGTTCTAGGGGAGCATGTGGAATAACAGCTCCCTGGGGGCTTATAGGGGCTTTGGGTGTTGGGCTATGCAGAGCCACCGCTGTGTGCCAGCACTGAGTGAGAAGGTGTCCTTACATAAACTTGCTTTTCCACATTTGTGATGCACAGCGCGCCAAGTACAGTTTCCCTCTGCCCAGGTCTGAGAGAGGCACGGCTGGGCACTGGCTTAAGGGCACGGCCCTGTTGTAGGTTCCTGAGTAGAGAAAATAAGACAGTGCTTGTTGCCAGGGGCAACTTGCAATGTTTTCTTGTGTTAGGATCTCTTGCTCACATGTCCACATTGCCAGGTGCTTTCAGCCCTCGGTGGGGAGGCATTGCCTCTTCACCATCTTCACTCGCCTCCCCACTCCCCACCCCCAAGTTTCTAGCTAGCAGAGACTCAATAAATAGGAGCTCATGTAGGTGGCTATAAAACACCATCTACAAGTTCTTAGGATCTGCCTTTCAGTCCCCCCAACCTTAGCCCACCAGCCCCCCACCCCTGACTAACAGGAAATGTGCAGGTGATATTGCTGCATTTGCAAAATTTGTAAATTCAATTTTGAAAAAAAAAGGATTTATTTATTTATGTATTTATTTATTTTTTATTTTCCCAAGACAGTGTTTCTTTGTGTAGCCTTGGCTGCCCTGGACTCACTTTGTAGACCAGGCTGGCCTCGAACTCACAGCGATCTGCCTGCCTCTGCCTGCCTCTGCCTCCCGGCTGAGTGCTGGTATCAAAGACAGGCACCACCACGCCTGGCCTGGATTTATTTATTTATATGTAATCTAATTGTCTCTTCTGTGTGTATGATGCATACATGTGGGGTGCATAGGTGTGTTGGGGAGGCCAGAAGAGGGTATGAGACCTCTTCCTTTATTATTTTCATCTTACTTACTGAGGCAGGGCCACGGAACCTGGAGGTCAGGGCCACGGAACCTGGAGGTTCCTGATCTGGCCTGGCTGGCTGGCCGATGAACTCCAGGAATACCTACCCCCCACCTCCACCCCACCCCACCCCAACCCCACCCTCACAGCACTTGATTTACAGTCATGCCTGGCTTGTCCTTGAGCACTAGGCACCAAACTCAGGTCCTCACACGTGTGAGACAGGCGTTTTACTGACCTGAGCAATCCCCCAGCCCTTTAACGGCCTCTTTTGAGGATAATTGGTGTTGAGGAGGGATCCACAGGAGGAAAACAGAAAGTTGGGAAAGCTTAAGGATCATGAAGGGTGGAGAACTCAGGCCGTAAAGCTGCACTTCCAGACCCCCTGGGACTGTTGGTGGAGGAAGGCCAGAGGTGAATGCCACCTACATGTATGAAATTCATTCTGCAAGAGGGTGGGAGAGAGGCCTCTGGAGCCAATGAGGACGATGGGGGTGGGGTGTGTGGGGCGGGGCGTCACCAAAGGAAGTTGAACCTTGAAAACTAGCTTGGAGTTCAGGTGGTACTGTGGTTCATAAAGACAAAAGGCTGCGGGCATTTGAAATAGAAACCTAGCGAAGAAAAATGTCTATACCACGAAACTCATTTCAAAGCATAAAGGAAGAAGATTCTAGAAGTTTCTAGAGAGCAGGTTCTAAATATTATTAAACATAATTATAAATGCTTATTGAGAACTTACTGTGTGCCAGAGCAGTGTTAAGTGCCTCGTGTTATTAACATCTAATCTACATAATAACCCTATGACGCAGGCACGGTAATCACCTCCATTTTGCAGATGTAGATGAAACACAGAGAGGGTAAGTAACTCAGACAAGCACATCCGCCTGGCAACTAGAAGATGTAAGATTTGAACTTAGATAGTCTGTTTCCACCTCAAAGCTGCTTTGATGTCTTTCTGGAGTTAGTTGCTATTGTTTTCTTAATAGACACACGCACACTCATGAGCCCCTTCAAAGGCCTTTTCTCCCTGTGCATATAATTCCCTACTGGCTCCTTAAAGGTCTCAAGTAAAAGATATACCAAGAGGCTCTTTACCAAAAAACCCTCTGAGTGGAGAACAGGATACTACACTTTGTTTTTATTTTTTTTTAACCTAAATTCAAAGTTTAACCAAACCTATTTGAGGAAAAAAAAATCTGACCGGACATAAACTTCAAAGTTAAAATTTTCAAATTACTATGGATCTTAAAATCCACTGTAAAAAGAATTAGAAAATCATATCTTAGTATAAATGCTCTATGAAAAAGTACGGCAGAGACAGCTGCTCATAAGATTTTCTTTCCATCCACTACCAAGCACTTGTAACTAGGAAGCAACTAATTGCTTTGCTAGGGACTATGTATCCCAAGATGCCTTGCAACTAAGTATACGAGTGGTGGTTTAGATACATGGCACATCTGGATACAAATGGCTACAATGGTCACAAAACGAAAGGATCCCTAAATGTACAGATGGAGGGCCGGTTCCTAGACAACTGTTTACTCTCAGGAATAAAGCTGAAGTCTTGAGCTATTACTTGAATATCTGGGCCTACTTGATATGGCAGTCTTCCTGAAATAATACAATGTAATTTTGTCTATTCACATGCTATGAGATTTACAGCTTCTTAGGGCAGTAGGAACGTGTCACAGTGACAAGTGGGCTGTGGTATCTGAGTCTCCATGATTAACAGTGGCTCACAGTGGCTCCTCATACCGATGGGACACATATGGTTCACCCACCATTACCATGGGGAGGGACGGTCACCATGAGAGGCTTGTCTGCTCCCTCTCACCCATACTACCACTCTGACACACACACAGCTGGTTCTATGGTGGTGCCTGCATCTCTCTAGCCTCTGAGCCAGAAGTGGCCCCATACCCTGCCTGCACAGTTTCCAGCTGGTGATAGGAATTGTGATGGTGCCCGGAGGTGGCTGGTACCAATTTATGAGATCCAAGACTGCATAATTCTTCCTAATTCCAAGTCTAGAGCTATCACTCGGGTAGCTTGAACATGCCTGTAATAGGAACATAAACACAGCAGAAATTGGCACCCACTGCAGACCAGAGCTCCCCCACCCTCTCCCAGAGCTAGCTGTTAAATATTGACCAGTGTGTGCTAGTCCCGTCACCTGTGGGTGAGATAATTCAGGGGTGTGTTCTGCAATGCTTTACAAATCTCTCTCTCTCTCTCTCTCTCTCTCTCTCTCTCTCTCTCTCTCTCCAAGCAGGATTAAGCTCCAATCACCCACAGTGGTGGTCAGTTTGGAAAGCCACATTTTCTTGGTTCTCTTCTTTGACTCATTTATCCAGAGTTTCTGTCACTTTCCACATCAACAAGGATCCTGTATCACTGTCTACTTTGGGGGGAGCTCAAAGTAGGAGAGGAGACAGCAATCTGTAAAGTCACAGTTATTAAAAAAAGCACAGAAGCAAAGCCCTCTACAAATGCTAGCTCTTCCCCATGACCAGATAGCCAGCTGACACTACAGTATGGTAGCTAATTAGTGGGGACATTAAGCCAGTGCACTTAAAACTCAGTTGTTCTAAATATATGAGTTGCCTTCAATGGCTTTTAATTTTCACCATTTTGAATTGTTTCATGATAAATCAGAATGGAAGTCTCTGCCTCATCCAAACAGATGACGTCAACTCTAGAACATACTCTGGCACAATGTCCATATGTCATTTGACTGGAAGATGGGGGCTTCTAAAGGCTTTGAGGTCTCTGGTATGCTTTGCTTAAAGGTCCGGGCCCTGCATTAACAACTCCTGGTTTGTTATTTATCTTAGATTCTGTGCTGACCTTGTATTTTGTCATGTTTATAAAGTGACATGTGCCAGGGTCCCAGTATTGCGGTAACTAGTGACAGATTCCTCAGGAAGTGCTGCCACAAACCCACCACTGCAAAGATACAAAGACAGAGCGCAGAGGGGATATTCGTCTATTAAAAAAAATAGTTCTATATGATACTCTCATGGTGACCTTGCTATACTTAATAGTAAATTATATTCACTATCATTTGGATCTTCACAGCCTTATGTGTTAAAGGCTTTGGCCCATGGCCTCTCTGTAGTGCTCTTGGGAGAGGGTGGACCCTTTGAGAGGTGGGCGGGCTCACTGGAATGAAGTTAGGTCATTTCCAGATACTGGGGCTATTGCCCTTGTAGGGGATAGTGGGATTCTTGCTCCTTCTCTATCTTTGCTTACCGTCACTTTAAGGTGAACAGGGCTCCCTTACCACGTATTCCTGCCATGACATGCCAGTTGCAGAAGGCCCAAAGCAGCAGGGTAGTAACCATGAACGCAAATGCAAGCCAAAACAAACCTTCTCAAGTGTTAACATGACTGTCTCGGGTATTTTGTCATAGCAGTGAAGAGGTGACTGATTGCTGTAGATAACAAAAAATCGGTTGCAAAGACAGGACAGGGCAATTTAGCAGGAAAAGCACCACGCAAGACTCAGCCCTCAGTAGCTGGGGCCACCGGGGGAGGTGCTGGGTGAATCATTCAGGCCTAAGTATTTCCACCATACTTTCCAAAGTGTGCGTACTGAGCTAGAGACATATGCCTATTTCAGCTCTGGTGTTTTGAGGAAGTCTATCAATGTGGATAAAGGCCCAAATTTTAATCGCAAAGCCACAAGTTGCTTGCCTGTATGAGTCTTTCGGGGGCTAGAGGCAAGAGAAGACACCCTGGTCCCCCTGTTTCCCTGCTATCTTCATTATAGGATGAAAAACAGAGAAAGAAGGCTTTCATTTATGAACCAAAAGGGGTGACAAAGTATCCTAAAGTTTTCCTTTTATCAGAAAAATTCTCAATTTGATTTGGATTTGAGACAGTCTCATGCAACCCAGATGTGGCTCCAGATGTGTCTCATAGCCAATGCCAACCTTGAATTTCTAATCCTTCTAGGATGACGGGAGCGATACATTACACTCAGCTCTTTTTTGTTTTTTGTTTTCTTTGTCTTTTAAAGTTACATTTCGCGTGCATATGCATCCACGTGCACACCAAGGCCAGAGGAGAACGCCTTGTGTCCCGCCATTGCTCCCCACTTTATTCTCCTGAGACAGGCTCTCTTACTGAACCTAGAGTTAGTCTGCTGACCAGTAAGCCCTAGCAATCCTCCTGTCTCAGCTCCTCTCCCACAGCTCTGGGGTTATAGTTGCCTGTGTGGCCACACTCAGATTTTTATGTGAGTTCTTGAATTTGGGGATGTGAATTTGGGTCCTTGTGTGTGTGTACAGCAAATACTCCAATCAGCTGAGTCGTCTCCCAGACCCCTCCTTTGCCATCTCAGACACAAGGGCTTCCTCTGTAGCCTGACGGGCTACTCAGGAAGTTATAGCAATCCTCTTGCCTTGCTCAGCTGAGCGCTGGGATCACAGATGTGTACCACCATGCTTAGATAAAAGAAAGTAATTTCCAATGTGGAAAGTCAACCAGTCATTGAAACAGCAACTCTAAAATGCAAGTTGCCTCTCCCCCAGTGCACACATGCTTCTTGCCATTGGGGAATGCAGCTGCTGTATTAGGTGATACAGTGGGCAGAAGATCTGCTGGGCAATGTTGTAACAGAGTATTTCACAATGTCTTATTGGTGCGCTCCATTCAGGGCTCAGTGGATAGAGAACAACCAAGGAAGGCACCCACCGTTTTCATTGGGCCTCCGCATGCATGTGCAGCCATGTGTACATACACTTCACACACATGAAACAGAACTCTTATACCCCTCCCCCCACAGAGATACATAAAAAATGACATACAAACAAATAACCCCAAACACTGGACCAAGCAGAGGATCCTCGGTAATTTCTTTTTATGGTTATTCTTTTTATGGTTCTGAACATTTTCCTTTAAGGATTTGTTCCCTTCGCTGGGATATTGCTAATAGGATAGTGACAAAATGAATTGCACCTAAACTGAAGAAGATTTAGGTTTTGTTTTATTTATTTATGTTTAATGTTTTAAGGATGAAAAATGCATAGAAACCACTAAAAAGAAAAACTTCCTGAAATATGAGAACAACTCTTAGCTAGTTTTTAAAAAATTCACCCGTTTATCGATTATTTTTATGTGTATGTGTGTGTGTCTGTGTGAATTAATGTGCACTCCCGCATGCAGGAGCCCACCACAGAGGACAAAGAGGGTGTCAGATCCACTGGAAATGAAGTTACAGGTGGTTGTGAGCAGCCATGTGGATGCTGGGAACCAAACCTGGGTCCTGTGCAAGAGAACAAAGTGCCTTCACCTGCTGAGCCATCTCTCTAGCCCAATTTCAGGTAGCATTTTGTTGTTGTTGTATTTTTGAGATAGGGTTTCTCTGTGGAGGCTTGGCTGTCCTGGACTCTGTAGCCTAGGCTGGCCTTGAACTCACAGAGATCTGCCTGCTTCTGCCTCCCAAGTGTGGCACCATTGCCCAGCCAGATAGTATTTAAAAAAAAAAAACTATTATCTTTTTCTAAAATAATTTTTATCTTCTGTAAACTATCAATCAGATCATTCAAACTATCAATCAAAACTATCAAACTATCAATGTTAGGCTCCTTTTGAATTATGGCAGAGGAGCCCCAGGACACCCTGAAACTTCTTTACAGCCCCTCGAACAGATGTGAGCTGCTTGGTGTGGTTTAGGCACAGCCTCAGTTCCTCTGTTTACCTGTCAGTCACAGTGGCAGAAGGGAGGGGGCTGCCTTCAGGTGGCCTGGCTAGTCCTATCTGCAGCAGACAGACTCCTGGCAGCTGGACAGCTGCTTAGAGCGAACATTTTCTACCTCGGTTGCCTTTAGGCCTTTTCTTCCTTCCTTGGATGCTGTTTTCATTTGACTTGAAGAAGCTCAGTCTTGGTCATAGCTTTTCATGGTCCCCTAAGCAAGGAATGGTACAACAGTGTAACCCACTGAGTCCTCAGTGAAAGCCCAGCATTGCCCTTTCCTGGGAGTCCCTGTTGGATTTGCTGGCAGCATTTCCCTTGCCCATGTGCGAACCTGGCCCACTCTGTGTGGCTATGGAGGCACTGATAGGACGAAGAAGATTTTAACCTTTTGTATGATTGCTGTGACTCTTAATGTCCTCTTCATTTTTGTCTTGCTTCTGTAATTTGTCAAAAGTAGATTGCTTCAATAAAAATTATTTTCTTGCTACTTCGCAACTGTAACTTTGCTACTGTTATGAACTGTAACATAAATATTTATGTTTTCTGATGGTCTTAACTGACTGCTGTGAAAGGGTCATTTGACTCCCAAAGGGGTCATGACCCACCGGTTGAGAACCACTGGTCTGTATGACTGTGCTCATTGTATGAGGTGGATGACATGACACTCATTTGTTTTCCCGAGTGGAGTCCATTCACCCTGTGGACTGGTCTGAGATTTGAGCCATCTCAGGATCTCTTCTCCCCACGCAGGCGCCGAGTGTTCTCCGCGTTTTCTGAGAGAGTCTTTGCTTCTCTGCTCCAGTCTCCCCATTTTCATCAGAGTATTATAATATGGCCTGTCTGATGTTAATGTCTGGGGCCTTGTACTCTGCCAGGGGTCATGTGAGGAAATAGCCTCTGCTGTGCTCACCCAGAATCCTTGGCTGGGTCCTGTCTCAATTGCCTTCTCGTGTACACAGCTGAAGCCCCTGTGTGCTCTGTAATTCTGCCTTAACAAAGAACCTGCCATAAACAGCCTCTTGGAACCTGCTCATGTTGGTCTGTAAATCCATTCCTGTGTGTTAGCAACACTTTTCTTTAGTCAGCTTTCTGTCACTATTTTAAAAAACACATGGCAGCTGGTGGGTGGTGGCACATTCCTTTAATCTCAGCACTCAGGAGGAAGAGGCAGACAGATCTCTGAGTTCGAGGCCAGCCTGGTCTACAGAGTGAGTTTCAGGATAGCCAAGGCTAACTCTGAGAAACCCTGTCTAGGAAAAAACAAACAAATGAGAAAGCCAACCCAACCAACCAACAACCAACCAACCAACCAACCAACCAACCAACTAAAATCATGGCGTAATTAGCTTGTAAAGAGAAGAAGTTTATTATGAGGACCCATTACTTTTATGCTAGGGGAAGGGTGCCTGAGGGCAGTGGTAGGGAAAGAAAGCACTGCAGAGGAAACTACTGATCTCATGACCAGGAGGAAGAGGAAGAGGAAGAGGAAGGGGGCCACGATTTCACAGTTCCTGCCAAGGTAGTCCTGCAATGACCTATGGAGGCTCCTCTGAGCTCCACCTGAAGGTCGCACCATCTCCCAGTAGCAGCACTCTGGAGGCACAGCCTTTGGCCTGTGGGCCTTTTGGTGGACGTTCAACATCCAAGCTCTAACAAGCTTCCTTCCCAGACTTGCCTTCTCACGGCCCTGCACAGTGTGGAGAAGTGATTTAAAACCAGGCTTGCGGCCTGCACAACCAGCACTCTGTTTTTATCATTTTTTTTCTTGCTTACTGTTGTTAACTTATAGGAAAATCCTTGATTTTTTTTTTTAGACTGGTTTCTTAAAAATACATATTGGATGGCTTGAAAGTTTGAAAACTATCAAGTCTCTCATACTAGGACGACTTTCTTGCCACATGCAAAGACTCATGAGAACTTTAATTAGATGTTGCTAGTTTCAGAGTTTCTTAAAAGCCAGTGTGAGGGTACTGAGGGACTTGTGTCCTTCACGACACAAAAAGAATTGACATAGACACCCTAATACCTGAGGAGAGACAAGTTCTTTCGTTGGCTTGAACTAAAATTCTACTCACTGGGGGAAACTGAAACTGACTTTGCATATAATCAATTAGGAAAGACATTATATGTAGAATCTTACAAGTGAAAATATGTATCTATGCATGTTTGTGTCTCTATGGCTCTCATAACATAATTCTAAAACTGTATGTATATACCTTTACCATTATGAATTATACTGGTCTCTGTATACATGCTTTGTATACACACATGGGAAACATCCTGAAGAATCTGTCATTAAGGAATGCGCTCAGTTCAAGTTTAAACAATTCAACTGGAGTAATCACAGCTAGAATAATTATCTTAAAGGTCTCAAGAGTTTAAAACAACACTATGAGGAGAGATCTGGCCCAAGAACAGGTTTGAGGAAGAAGGAAAATCCACAACCATTACAGAGAGCCTTTTGTTCACCAGCATTGACTCTGGACAGTTCCAGAAAGAGTCACCCTGCTGATCATGGCAGTCCCAGAAGGACAGAGCCAGGACATCTACACAGGGAGGAAAAGATGGCTTTCACGTAGGACTGAAATGGAGGGCTTTGCTGTGGAGTCAACTATAAAAAGGACATGCATAAAATGAAATGGGTTATACACACACACATACATACACACACACACACACACACACACACACACACATACACACACATGCATCAAACAATCATTAGAAGAGAAAGTTGGAAGGTCGACACTTCCTGATACCAAGTCTTACTACAGAGCAACAGCAATCAAGACTATGTGGTCCTGATATCAAAACAGGAAATGAACTAGACACCAGAATCAATTCACTTTTCACAAGGATCCCAAGAAAATTCAATGGAGGAAGACATTCTTATTTTTCCTCCACAAAGGATTCTGAAACAACTAGACAGTAACATGCAAAAGAACAAAGCAGATCCCTGGTCACAGCTACAAAAGTTAACCCAAGTGGACCAAAGACCTAAGCATAACAGAGAACCAAGCAACCAAGCAACCAACCAACCAACAACAACGATACCACCACCACCACCACCACCACCACCACCACCAACAACAACAACAATAACAAAAAACCAAAACCACCAAACATGAGAAGAAAACACAATGGGGAATACCTTGATATTAGATGTGGCAATGGTTTCTTGGATATGACACCAAAAATACCAGAAATAAAAGAAAAATGAAAAGGTAAGTTGGACTACACTGAAACTTACAAGCGGTGCTTCTAATGAAACAGAAGAAACATTTCTAAAGAACTTGTATCTAGAGCATAAAGGATTTGTATAGTTTAATAGTGAAGAAACGAAAGCTCAATTTAAAGATGAGCAAAGGCTTAAAATGGACATTTCAAAGGATTAAAATGGACATGTCTCCAAAGAAGATGTGCAAATGGCCCATGATCAGGTGAAAAAAATGACCCACATCACTCACCACCAAGGCAGGCTTCTCACCCTCCCTAATGCTGCGACCCTCTAATACAGTTCCTCATGTTGTGGTGACCCCTAGCCATAAAGTTATTTTGTTGCTACTTCATAACTGCAATTTTGCTACTGTTATGAATCACAATGCAAAGATCTATGTTTTCCAATGGTCTTAGGTGACCCCTGTGAAAAGGTCATTCCACCCCCAAAAGGGGTCGAGACCCACTGTTTGAGAACCACTGCACTAAGGTGATGTAATGAAATAGCACAGTATACCCACTATAATGCATACAAATAACAAAATCAGCAGGGCAAAGTGTAAAGAAAAATAAATAAAAGGCATTTAATCCAATTTTACTCGGTCATGAAAAGGGAAGAAATTACAATTTTTTTTTCGAAAAAATGGTTGCAGCTGGAGATTATCATTTTAAGTAAATGAAGTCAAACTTACACTAATATTAAGTTTTCTCTCGTTTATGGATCTTAGATTTTATATAGACAAATGTAATCATAAAACACAGAATAAAAGTAAAACTACTTAGAGAAACAAGGCACTGATAGGACAAGAGAGCTGAAAGAAGCGGGAGCGCGGGAGAATGTAGGAAATAGGTCAATGCACATTGTATACTTACATGAAAGTGGCTTTATGAAACCCAAAGCTGTCAAAACAAATATACACCAATAAAAACGGGTAAGAAGAAATGTTCGTGATATACAAAAGTGGCCGGTCATAAGTGTAAGCCATGGGCTGGGTAGATGGGCAAGACGTGCTTGCCACATGAGTGGTAGATGGCTCGGAGGGTGACGTGCTTGCCACGTGAGTGTGAGGACATAGGTCTGAATTCCTAGAACCCACGGAAAGCTGGGTGTCTCCTGATCATAGGCCATCACTGCGGGTGGGAACTCAATACAAGAAGGAACTGGAGCAGAGGCCAGGGAGGAGCTGGGCTCAGCTTCACCTGGAGCATCTGCCTAGGGGCAGCACCGCCCACAATGGGCGGAGCCCTCTCAAGATAATGGCCCCACAGGCTTTCTTACAGGCCAATTTTATGGAACCCCCTTTTTTCTCAGTTGGGGTTCCCTCTTTCCAGAAAACCCCAGCTTGTGTCAAGCTGACAAAACAAAACCCATCGCAACATTCATCCTACTTTCTAAGCAACCAAAAGTTTTGTTTGGTTTGGTTTGGTTTTTTGAGACAAGGTTTCTCTGTGTAGTCCTGGCTGCCCTGGACTCACTTTGTAGACCAGGCTGGCCTCGAACTCACGGAGATCAGCCTGCCTCTGCCTTCTTAGTGCTGGGATTGCAGGTGTGCACCACCACGCTGGCCTTGATTTTTATTTTCCCCCTAGAGGCAGGTTCTTCCATAGCTGAGGCTGTCCTTTAACTCCTAATCCTTGATCTTTCCTCCGCCTCTACTTCCAAATCTGGGTTTACTGACATGTGACACCACACCTGGCAAACTTTATAGGTATATCATAATGACAGTCAGGACAGTTTTCTTTTCTTCTTTTGTAAATATATTTTATTAGTTTATTCATATGACATTTCAATTGTTATCAAGACAGTTTTCTATCATTTTTTTTTCTAGTTTTGAAAGACTAATCCTCCCATATGAACTTAAGGAGATACAAATTTATCAGATGATTTCATCTAGGCATAATTTTAGGAGCACAATCATATAAAATGGAACTTAAAAATTTAAATACAAAATACAAAATAGTGGAAACACTAGAGTCAAATACTGACTAACCTAGTTTAGGATCTGCTAATAATATTTTGCCAGTTTTACCTCACATATCTGTTTTCTTTCCTTTCTCTTGTTCTTTTCCTTCCTTTTTTGGGAGGGAGGGGAGTGACAGAGTTTTATATGTAATCTTCCCTGGGCTGTCCTTAGTAACCCAAGCTTCGTTTACGGCCATAATCTTTATGCTTCAGCCTTTGGAGTTCTGGCATTTTATAGTCTATGCCATCAAATTGTTTCTGTCTTGCTTTTTTTTTTTTTAATTATCAGTTGATGGATGACGTTTAGTATGCTTTCAACCCTGAGCTGTCGCAGATAACACTGCTGTGTTTTTGTGTAAAGGGACATTGCCATCTCTCACATGTGTGTACTTAGAGAAGGAACTAGTGGGGGGCGGGGTCACACACTATGTTTAATGTTTTTAAACTCTGCCAGTGGAGTTTCCAAAATGGCCCCACCATTTTACGTTCTCAAAGATAATGTCCGGGGGCTCCAGGTTCTGCGCACTCATGGCTGTTAGTCTTTTTTGATTACTCTCTTCATGAACATGAGGTGATACTTTGCTGTGATACGGGTTTGTTTTTCTAATGGCTAATGACACTGAATAATTTTCCACATTCCCCTTACTATCCACTTAGCTTCTTTGAAGCAACAGGTGTTGCCACCTTTCCTTTCTTTCTTTTTTTTTTTTTTCTTTCACTTTAGTTCTGTATGTTTGTACTATGAAGCTGTGACATCTTCTTCCTGGGCACAATATCCATCCCTCCTCCAGTATTGTGCTTGAAATTGTGGGTTTTTTTTCCCCCCAGCTCTTTTTTCTCTCCAGCTCCCAGTGCAGTGGACTGGACTGTACCAGGGTTGGGCAAGCACTCCCTCATGGCTGTGTCTTGCTGGCCTCGGCTGTGTCCAGGGGCTTCTGGGTTTCCTAGGCACTTCCCACCCCCTCCCGTGTGGTGATTTGATCACGCATTCCTGCACCACTCAGCCGGTGGCTGGACTCAGGCTTTTGCACTTAGCTTTGCGCCTGAGGAAAAGATCAGCTCCCCAGAGGGAAAGGGGCTCCCCAACTCTCTTCTTTCTTAGGACCCAGATTTACAGAGCAGGCTAATTTGAGTTCACACCTCACTTGCGAAGGCCACATCTCTTGTCCCCTGAGAGGATTAAACTCCACCGCTGGGATACCCTGCTCACTGTAATTGTTTTGCCCTGTGACATTCTGTATTTGAAGTTCCTTCGTATTTTCTGGAACAAGGTTTCCTTTCACCCTCTCCTTCCTTCCTTCCGCCTTCCTTTCCTTCCTTCCTTCCTTCCTTCCTTCCTTCCTTCCTTCCTTCCTTCCTTTCTTCCTTCCACCTTCCCTTCCCTCCCTTCCTTCCTTCCTTCCTTCCTTCCTTCCTTCCTTCCTTTTCTCTCCCTCCAGTCCTAACTTCTTTCTTTTCCCTTTTTCTTTTTGAGACAGGGCCTCACTCTGTAGCCCAGACTAGTTCAGAACTTGGGGTTACCCTCCTGCCTCAACCTTCTGAGTGCTGAGCTTCTAGGTGTGCAGCATTATGGCTGGGTCGCATCAGTTGCCATCGCACAAGTGTTAGGAGCTGAACCTGGATCCCCAGCGTGCTTCTGAACCTGGATCCCCAGCGTGCTTCTGAGCCGCAGCCATGGCAGCACACACCTGTAATCCCAGCCCTGAGAAGACAGAGACAAGAGCTCCCTGGGGCTTGCTGACCAACCAGCCTAGCAAAACAGTGGCCTCCAGGTTCAGTGAGAGAATTTGTCTCAATAAATAAATAAATAAATAAATATAAAAGAAAAAGTGAAGAGACACCAGATGTCAACTCTGGTCCCCATATAGGTGCACAGACACACCCACATACTTTTTCACCCCTCCCACACACCCCTGTACACACAGATATGCAAATAACAACAACAACAATTTAATAACTATTATATAATAATAGTTATTAAATAATAATAGTTATTAAATAATAATAACAATAATTATTATTTTGGTTTTTCCAGACAGGGTTTCTCTGTGTAGCCTTGGCTGTCCTAGACTCGATTTGCAGACCCAGCTGACCTCAAACTCACAGCGATCCACCTGCCTCTGCCTCCCGAGTGCTGGGATTAAAGGCGTGCGCCACCACGCCTGGCAGATTTTTGGTTCTTAAGAGTTAGAGTCCCCCCCCACTTATCCAACAAGCTTTTGTTTGCTTTTAACCTTTTTAACCAGCACGCCAAGTAGTAGGTTTCATTTTGGCATTTCATATAAAATACGCTCATCTTCCATCTTCCTTCCTGGCTTGTCCCCTGCTGGTCCCCTTCCACCCTTAGGAATCACCACTCTGCTTTCACAGCACTCGTGGTATCAGTCTAATATGTCAGCACCTTTGATAACCTCTCCTTTCAGGACATTAAATTTGTGCTTAAATTGCCAGTGAGGAAGCCAGTGAGGCAGTCAGCTTGTCAATGCTAAGGCACGGGAGGGGGAGGGGGAGGGGGGGAGGGAGCAGGGTGGAGTTCTGGGATCTCTTTATTTGGTTTCAGTAACATTTGACCGACACTGGATCCTAAAGGCTCTAGAACACCGTAACACCTTAATACTTGAGAATTACATCTCTAGTTCTATGCCTCTTAAAAATAACCATCTCAAGCGATAGTTGGCTGTCTTAATGATGACAACTAATAGGATGCGTGAGCCGGATAGAAGGGCCAAATGTCAGCATCATCAGAAAACTTCCCCGCGTTTAGCACAGGGTTGATACCCAGCAAAGAAACAGTGTGGTCCTCTTAGGTCATCACGGGCATTAGGCTAAGCAAATCTTGATGCTCCCACTGCTGACTTTTCCCAGTAAATTCCTTTGTTGAAGGCAGAAGAAAGACCCTGAAGGTGTGGAGTCATCTCTTGCTTTGGACTGTCCTGAGGAACTGAGTCAGTACTTACGAGATCACTGGGAGCCGTGGGATCTTGGCCCCACTGAGCCAGAATCTGCTTTTTAACCTACCTGTTTCAAGCATGCTAAAACCCAAGAGTTGTAGGTTTCTGTATTTGAAGACGCAAGTTGGGTGGGTGGGTGGATGGGGGGACGGGTGATCCCTTTAGGGGTCACTCACCCACACTCTGAGTGGCAGAGCATCTCTGTCTTCTGTGCTCCTTAAGGTGAGTGTCTTTGGGGCTGGAGAGATGGTTTAGTGTAGCAGTCCTACCCCTTCTGAACGCTGTGACCCTTTAACACATTTCCTCCTGTCGTGGTGACCTCATCCATAAAATTACTTTCATTGTCACTTCATAACTGTAATTTTGCTACGGTTATGGACTGTAATGTAAATATCTGATATTTCCGATGGTTTTAGGCAACCCCTGTGAAGGGGTCGCTACCCACGGGTTCATAACCACCGGCTTAGTGGCTAAGAGTACTGAATGCTTTCCTGGAGGACCTGGGTTTAATTCTCAGCACCCACGTGGCAGCTCACGACTGTCTGTAACTCCAGTCCTAGGGGGTCCCAATACCCTCATCTAACCTTCTTAAACAGTGCATGAGAATAGTACACAGACATACGTGCAGACAAGACAGGAGTACACATAGAAGAAAAATAAATGCGAAAAAGAGACGTGAATACCTTTGAAGCAGCCTAGTTTTGCTAATACTTCAGTAGGGATACGATTCATTAACACCTTACAGGCCCTACAGCGGCTATCATTGTGGGGAACGGAAAATGAAGGCAGCACAGTCGTAGCTCCCAGAGTGACATAATTCGACAGGCATTGTTACAGGACACTGGGGATTGTATCTGATTGAAGCCCCAAAGAGTGACATTCTCCAGTCAGCTGACAGATAACTCATGAACAGGAGGTCAGAACTCAACTTTTACAAAATTGCCTTTATTTGAAAAATAACAAAGCAATCAAAAACTGACAAAAGTATTTATATGGAACACATCCTGCTACCCTAAGTAGTTATTTATTAAAACAGTCACATGTTCATTGGTAGACATTGTATTTTAAGCTACGGGTGCAAATGATCAGTGGAAAAGATACATACTTGGTGTGTGTGTGTGTGTGTGTGTGTGTGTGTGTGTGTGTGTGTGTGTGATTTATCAGAATGCGTGTTTGAATCAATGTGTCCTGGAGTTTGTCTAACTTCAAATATGGGAACAGACTTTTTAAGGCTTGGGCATTCCTATCTCAGTACCGAACCATGCCTTTCAGAGAGATGGAAACGCCGTGACTCTACTGGTTTAGGATAAGTGGTAAGTGATCTTGAAGTCTGGGTATCTTGATAAGACATACCAGACATGGATGTGAAACACCCTGTCCTAACACGGTATTAAGCCAGGTTTATATGAAGGAAGCCCACCATCTGTCTGCTCGCTCGTATTTATTTGTTTATTTATTTATTTTTGATTTTCAGTTATGATCTTTCCTAACTAGCTGCTCAGGCTACAGTCGCAACGAGGTGTTATTTCCTGTAGTCTCTAGAGCTTGAGCACAGACTCCCTTCATGTGTTAATCTCTCCCGAGAGGAGATAAGCACAGGGCTTCCACAAGCTGTCTCTTATCTCTGTCCTTTTATCTTCTTCGTTCTCTAAGCTCAAGGGTCTGGAATCCTTACTTGGAGCTTGATGCTATCCGTGAGCATTTCCCGCATGTACTGGCTTAATGACAGACTGAAAAGTCTGAATATTTTTGTTAATAGGAGAGATATCCAGTCCTACTTCAGGTATATTAAAATCTCAATGCATATTTAGTGATTTGGGCTAAGCCCTTCCAGGTACCCAGTTTTTGAAATATTTTTTTCCTGGGATTTGAAGGGCAGACTCAGTGGTTAAGAATGTTTACTGATCCTATAGAGGACCAGAGTGCAGAGGCTCTGATACCTTCTGGTATCTCCACCCGCCTCTCAGCCCATCTCTCTGTCTCTCTCTCTCTTTCTCTCTGTGTGTCTTTCTCTGTGTGTGTCTTTCTCTCTCTTTCACACACACATACATACACACACACACACACACACACACACACCTAAAACTTTTTTTTTCACTCTACAGCCATTCAACAATATCTACCAAGAACACTTGTACATGGGTGTTCAATGCTGCTGTATAAATATACACTCGGTCTCTGCTCCGAGGGCCTTTTCAGACTAACAGGGAAGAAGCAACAATCATATTTGAAGCAACCCATTTGAAGCAGCAATCGTAAGATGGAAAGACACTATTGGAGCCAGAGGACAGGAACCCTTTTGTTTACTGGTCAGTATGGGGATAATTTACTAGGCTTTTTAGGGTCAGCTTCGCTGGGTTCTGGCTTTAGGCTTCCTGGACACGAAGCCTTTCCATACTCCTTTGTAAGGAGTGTGGCTGTGGATAGTTTAAGAGACCATTTGGTCGTCATTTTCATCATCTGAGAAACGAAACAGAACAATTAAGCCTTTTGTATAAAGCCATCATCAAGATCACACAAGTTAATATGCTGGGAGCCCCGGAGTTAGTAATAGCAGTATTTGCATGTACTATGTGAATGTTAATTATGGTTATCACCCTTATCTTCAAGTAAGTCCAGTATGAGCACAGAGGGAGATCTCCACAGATAATCCATTGGGAGCAGGAAGAACACACTAAAAATAGAATTCCTGTGCATTTTTAATTTTTCTTATTCTATTGCTATGGTTTTGTGCTTTAGAATGTATTTGCGATGCTTGTAGTTTTATTTATATAATTTATTTTTATTTAAGAACTTAAGTGTTATTATTTATTATTATTATTAAGTGTGTGTGTGTGTGTGTGTGGTCAGGTTACACATATGAAGGGCAGAGGACAACTTTGTGAATTTATTATTATTATTAAGTGTGTGTGTGTGTGTGTGTGTGTGTGTGTGGTCAGGTTACACATATGAAGGGCAGAGGACAACTTTGTGAATTTGTTCTGTCCTTCTACTTCTGCACAGGCTCTGGGCATTGAACTCAGGCCTTCCGGCTCTCCTAGCAAGCGTCTTAACCAGCTGCACCATCTTGCCAGCCCTGCTTTCTTAATGGCTGAACTTGACTATAATTATTTTTTATTGGCAAGGTATTCAAGGAAACTTAAGGATGATTGTGTTCCAGGTGCACATGACACCCCATCCAGAGAAGGGACGTGATATTCACAGGGACAGAATGGTACTGTGAGGGCCTATGGCTACCAGCATTGGCCCTACCCATCCCCCCCCCCCCCCCGGGTCTTTGTTGGACCTTGCAAGATCCTGGAGGAATTGGCTCTCACTTTCTTAGCCTATGTTCTCAGCCCACACTCTTAGCTGTGATACGATGTGACACATGAGATATAATCCATGCCAATTTGAGGTGTCCATATCATTGGCCAACACTTTCTCCAGAGTGACTATTAACAAATGATCTTTTTTTTTTCTTGATGCTGGCTTTTCTTGCCAACAAGAAAGGCCTCTGAGAAGTGTATGAAGACGTTTACCATAGAGAGCAATCTGGCTTCTCTGCCTGATTCCTTTTCAGATTTTCCCATGTAAAAGAAGCTAACAAAACAACAGCTGCTTAGCCACAAATTGGGAAAACAAGCTCTCATACCGGATGGCTATTGATGGCTCTTACTTAAAGCAATTTACACATTCACGAAGCAGTTCCCTTCACACATTCACACTTGGTACAGCGTTTGAAGCCTTGCTGAGAATTTGAAGATTAATTTATGTAAACAAAGAAGAGACTCGGGTTTGCTAGAAATTCCATAAGCTCACTACATATCTAATTGGAGTTCCCTAAAAAATCTGCTCGTTAAAAAGCAGAGAACATAAGCTCCGAGAAGAGGTTATCATCGCTTTCTCACTGGACAGGAAAACAACAGAGGGGCTGGTGGTAATTAGTGGGCTGCTTGGGAGCACACAAATTATTTGCTTTCAGAGTTAGTTTTCTGCCCTTAGCTTTAAAAAGTACCTATTCCTTCACCAAAGCTCATTTTTTTCTAAATTGAGCTTCCTTTTTTCTTTTTCTTTCCTTCCTTCTTTCTTTCTTTCCTTCCTTCTTCTTTTTCTTCTTCTTTTCCTCCTCCTCCACCACCACCACCACCACCACCACCACCACCACCACCACCACCATCATCATCATCATCATCATCATCATCATTATTTGAGACAAGGTTTCGTGAAGCACAGGCTGCCCACAAATTTTCTTTGTACCAGAAGATGACCTTGAGCTTCTGATCTTCCTGCCTCCACCCTTGTATATTGTTGCGATCACAGACCTAAGCAATCATGCCTGGTTTGGGTGGTACTGGGGACTGAATTCAGGGCTTCCTGTGTGCTAATCAAGCACTAGACTAGCTGAGCCATATCTCTAGCCTTCTATGTCATGATGTATTTTATTTTATTTTATTTTATTTGAGAGAGGTCCTTCCCCACCCCCACAACATAATATTTTTATTTGGGAATTTGTTCTCTGATCACACTCGCTTCCCAACCCTCCAGATTCACCCTCCCACCCTTGTGCCCTCCCCCAGAGAAGAAGAAAAAATACACCAAGTACAATTTGTGTTGTCCATATAGTGATTGGAGCATGGTCAAACTCACAGTGGCCAGCCCTTTAAAGAAAACCCAAGTCCTTCCCCAACTCCACCCCCCCCCCCAGCATCCTCCAGAAGCCATTAAAAGTGGCAGAGCTCAGGTCAGCATCTTTATCACAATTGTTAAGGACTCTCTTCAATAGCTTCCTGTCAGGACTATTTCTTTTTCTTTTTCCTTTGGAGGGAGGGTATTGGGGGGTTACTATGCAGCTCCGACTGTCCTGCAAATAGCTGCATGGATATGTTTATCTAGCCTTGAGCTCATAGAGATCTGTTTGGCTCTGCCTCCTGAATGCTGTGATTAAAGGAACGGACCATCACACCTGGCAATATCTCATGATTTTTTTTTTTTTTTTTTAAAAGGGCCAAAGTCCAGAGAAACTTGGGAACTCACTGAGCCCTGCTGTGCCTTGGTCTGTACTTTCATTTCTCTATTTTGCCAGCTATAAAACAAATATTTGAATGCTGACTTCATAAGCTTTTTGAATTGTTGCGTGAGTTCACAAGCTGATGCCAGGAAATGTTTGTTTAAAATGGAATACCTATCTATCTATCTATCTATCTATCTGGTTTTTCAAGACAGGGTTTCTCTGTGTAACCTTGGCTGTCCTAGACTCTCTTTGTAGATAAGGCTGGCCTCAAATTCACAGAGATCTGCCTACCTCTGCCTCCCAAGGCCTGGGATTAAAGGTGTGCGCCACCACCTGATAAGCTGTGGTCATAATCATAGGCTCAATTTTCTTATCAATTATATTTTATTATGAACTTATTAAACGAGCCTACCTCCCTAACAACCCGACTAACCCAAACAATTGGAAAAGGATATTAAAGAACTCGATATTGAAACCTTAAGGATATCAGTTCCAAGGAATGATTCTCCTGGCGTAGTCAGCAGGACTTCAGCAGACCAGCAATTCCCCCAAAGTTGCTGCTGGAAACCAGGAACAGCAGCTGGAACCTCAAGCCTCAGTTAGAGTCCAGAGCCTTGAAACTTTTCCTGGAGCAGTTCTCTTTAGGAGCCTCTTGAAGGGTAGGGATGAACAGCCAAAACCCAACCAAAAACCTCCTCTTCTGTTTTGGGCACACACACACACACACACACACACACACACACACACATCCACTCAGTCTATTCAAGGATGCTTTTCACTAAGCTCTCCCATGAAGTAGTTTGACTTCACTTAAGTGGTAAACATTCTGCCCTCTTCTCCATACCATACTTGGGATCAAAACAGAAACAGGTTTCTCTCCCCTTCACATAATGGTGGAGGAGGAGGTCCCCTTCTGTCAGAAGTCTAGGAGAGGGAAACAGGGAGAAAGATGGAGGGAGGGGCGGGGGAGGAACGGGAAATACAAGCTATACAATTAATCTGAATGAATTATAATAAAAAATGATACTTTTTAAAAAAGTTGTGCACCACTGTGCCCATCGTTGATTTGATCTTTTAATAAAAGCAAGTATTACACAGGTAGGCTAATGCATGAATGAAACACATCTAACACTGCGTGCTTAATTGACAGGTTCGTTTTTTTATACTCACATATGTGTGTAATGTGCTCACAACAATCACTGTTATGAATAGGATTGTGTTGACATCTCCTGGTTATTTTGTCATTTTTGTATTGTTTGGAAGATTCACATTTTTCCTCTCCTTGAACACAATTAAGAAAATGTGGGCACTTAATTTGATACTTCCAGGTTTCGTGAGTTTTACCCTTTTAATGTGAAGCAATTTCTGTAAGAGTTCCAGAGTTTGCAAAGCCAAAGCACACTTATTTCTACTGAGAGGACATACTTACTAGGCATTTTCTATGTACTGGCTGTGGTGTAGACAATGTATATCAGTGGTTCTTAAAGTTTAGTCTCAGGACCAGCAGCATCAGCAGTGTCTGGGAACTTTCTAGACAGGTAACTTCTCAGATCCCATTAGCTGACGGAAAACGCTGGGAAGGGCCCCAGCAATCTCTGTTTAACAAACACTGAGACTGTTCTGTTGTCTGAAGTTTGAAAGCCAAGCTCTGGAGGACTCAAGGTTGGGATAGAGTGCATCTGGTTTAGTCTCCATTCCTGTCTTCGTTGTAGCCTTTGGATCGACACCTTCCATCGGTTTGCGTAGTAATTATGCACCTGACTAGTAATTACGTCATTGTCCATCCCAAGTGTAGTTTGAGAAACAGCCTGTGTGATAACTTCCCCATCTCTACTGCATAAGCAGGTTCTGATGCTGTCCTGGGAATGGCGGAGCCTCCCACCTGA
The DNA here is from genome assembly GCA_907169655.1 of Acomys percivali. Lineage (NCBI taxonomy): Eukaryota > Metazoa > Chordata > Mammalia > Rodentia > Muridae > Acomys > Acomys percivali. The sequence continues at coordinate 7,371,644 of OU015758.1, read as the reverse complement.
ATGCACTGTTTCCTGGATTCCCAATAAGGCCCAAGCTGTGCGGGGGTGGGGGGTGGGGGTCAAGGGGGTGGGGTAGAGTGGGGGTGGGGAACCGATGGCTCACACCTGGGTAGGTGAGTGTTTAAAGGCAGAAGGAGGGGCAGTGAGCTTTGAGGAGTGGCGTGATGGCGGCTAGCTTTGGCATGGGTGGCAGCTCTTGGCTTAGACGCTGGCTTTTTGTTCTGGGCCTCTGGTACGTGAACTTCAGCTGGGTGCAGCCATTGGAATGTCCCGCTCATATTCTGCCTTCTCGCTTAAATGAGATCTTTTCTTCCAGACAACATGGGTTTACCCTCATATCTAAAGGTGAGGTGCTCCAACTTTCCTTCTTTGACAGGGAGGCGATAATCCACGTCTGGTAGCAGTTTGTGTTGTGGGTCTAGTAGGGAAACACAGGCATTTGGATCTATTGGGCGTAGCACATGGAGTTACTAGGTAAGAACACTTACTCAGCTGGTTCTCAGCTTGGTCTCCTGGCTTCAGCTCTTTGGGGGTCCTGAAGTAGGATGGCTTAAGACTTCATGGCAGGTTCCTTAATGTTCTGTGTGCAAAGATGTTCTAAACTATGATAGTCCAGCCAATAACTCTACTGTGCTATGAAACTTGACAGGGCAAGTGGCTTGTCCTGGACCATATGGTATCTGTGTGGTCAGCAGCCCCGAGGCTGTCATCTTCTGATTTAATTCGAGCTGTGGGGTTGAAAGCCAAGAGGATGAGCATGGGATTGGTTGCCATGGAATCAGGAGCTGGCTCCATGGGTGTGTGTGCACAGCTGAATCTGCTAAGTCTGGGGAGTGGTAGGGAGTAAGCCTTCTCCTCGGATCTGCGATAGCAACTTCCTGAAACTTCCCTTGGTTCCCACAGGCACCCAGTTCCTACATAGCTACTGGCTTCTGCAGTTCGAAGCGACTCCCTTCTTGGGTACTTCTGGAATACAGCTCTGGGCCTGGGTTCCAATTCCTCCTCATGCCTCTGAGCTCATTCTTGAGTTCAAGGGCCATCAAAGAGAGCCACAGAGGAACCTCCTGGGTACTTTCCCCATTATCTTTTCATCCTACCAGTCAGAAGGAGGCTGGTTATTGGAGATCTATTGTTTGCTAATGTATTGGATGGAGCTGGTGCCTATCCTCCTGGCAGAAGAGAAGCCTGTCTCCACCGATGCCTCGGAAGCCATCCTGTGGCAATGTTCTGGCACCCAGGACAAACGAGATGTAGTGCTGCTGTTGATATCCCAGTCCTACGCACAACCACCTCTGTTCCACCTGCCCTACGTCCAGGAGCCCTTTCTCCCTAATGTGGAGCAGCTGTTCTTAAGCCAGCATCACCAAGCGATGGATTGTGGCCAGGGTCATCTCCCCACAGAGAAGCTTTGTCACCTGCAGGAGCAGAAGGTGAACCTGCACAGGGCTTCGTGGGGCCAGTGTATTGTGGCACCGAAAACGTTCAACTTCCCTTACTGTCAAGGAGTCTGCCTGGCCCTGAACAGTGAGCTCCTTCACTCCAATTTTGAATGCTATAAGGTATAAAAGGAAGCTTTGGTTTTGTTTTGGGTTATGTCGGAATAGCACTAAATGTTCAACTCTCTCGGCATGTCTCCTTTTGAACCAAAGAAGCCGGTGAAGGTAGGGCTAATGAAATTGACACTAGAGTAGTCTGTCATGTCTTTCCTCAATGTGATTTTTGTTGTTTGTTTTTTGTTTTTTGATTCTTCAAGACAGGGTTTCTCTGTGTAGCCTTGGCTGTCTTGGACTCACTTTGTAGACCAGGCTGGCCTCGAACTCACAGAGATCTGCCTGCCTCTGCCTCTGCCTCTGCCTCCCAGAGTGCTAGGATTACAGGAGTGCACACCGCCTCCCCAGTGTGACCTTATTTACTATAGTTTTTGTTCACAATTAACACCTCTAGGTTTGTTTCTGTTCTGTTTTTTGAGATGGGGTCTCCCTATGTAGTGCTGGCTGTTCTGGAATTTACTATGTAGACCAGGCTGGCCTTGAACTCACAAAGATCAACCTACCTCTCCTTTGCTTTAATTAATCAAAGGAGTGAGTTCACCATGCTCAGCTGAATACCTCCAGGTTTAATTAAAAGATCGTTCTAAAGTCCTAATCTGGAGGCGTGTCCCATGTACCCAATTCCCCTTCCTACTCCCACGTGTCGTGTTTGTTTCAACAGACTTCACCTTTCTGTCATTTGTTCTGCAGAAGGAGGCACCCACCTGCTCCCGGCTCTTCCAGGCCTGCAGTCCTGTCAAGGTCCGCCTTTTCTCCTTGATGATCCAGGATGATGAATACAGGATGAGCGTGCACCATGTGAACACTTCCCTGATAGAGAAATGTGGCTGCTCCTGAGATACCCTGGAGCCTCCTGGGGGTCTGTCTGGCAGCCACTTAAGGCTTAGGCATCTATCTCTTAAGGGTCTGCTCTCCAGAGCTTCTTGGTGGTAGGTGAGGGGATTTGGTTTCTCTTTTCCAAAGCACAGTAAGGATGGAGTTGCAGGAGTCACCCCTCCACGGATCCTTCTCTTTATGGGCAGAACCCCCTTACTGCTCTTCTCGGACACTGGTGTCACCAAGGAGCTATGCACACTGGGTATCCAGCTGTGAGAACTGTCTGGCATGAACTGTCTAGGGAGGCCAGGTTTTATGGCCATCTTTGAGGACACGTAGGGGAAGAGGAACTCGAATGAATGCCTTTATCTTCTGTGTTGGGCTGAAACTATCTGTTTAAGTGGGGCTCTCTTTTGCATTTTCCTAGGGCGTTCTGCTATTTTTAATATAGGTTTGGGGCTGTTAAGATCTAGCTTTGGAATGACAGTTCCCTTTAGGCCAGCACTCCTGGCCTCTGGAGTGAGTGAAAATTCCTGTTATGTCACAGGTTAGCTATGAGTGCAGGGCACCAAGGCCCTCACCACCTTTGGATTAGTGTGGGAGGTCTTTTGTCTCATGGGAGTGCTAGGTGTCACTGTTTAAGAAACTTCCTACCTAAAAGCCGGGCGTGGTGGCGCACGCCTATAATCCCAGCACTCGGGAGGCAGAGGCAGGTGGATCGCTGTGAGTTCAAGGCCAGCCTGGTCTACAAAGCGGGTCCAGGACAGCCAAGGCTACACAGAGAAACCCTGTCTCAAAAAAAAAAAAACCAAAAAAAAAAAAAAGAAACTTCCTACCTAATAACTTTAACTTAATGGAAATTAGCTTTTTTATTCTGTTCAATAAAATAAAACAAAATAAAATAAAATGCTATACTATCATTTGAGATCCTTGAGAGCCTTTTTTTTTTTTTTTTTTTGATGCAACTCAGTAATTTTTACTGCAACTGGAAGACAGTACATCACAGAGACTTTATGGTTGGTCTGGGGAAGAAGTGTTATTTACAAGACATGATGAAGTAATTTGGCTTTAGCAATATGATCACAGGTGAAGAACACAAAACGCTGTACGGATCACCCCTAAGCAACACCAAGTCCCTTGGCTGATAGCCCTATTTCTACATAGCTGCTTCAGGTTAATGCAAACACCACCGAATATCATTTTTTTTTCTCTTTTATGGTTCTCCCCTTCTGTTCATGTTATTGGCAGCTTCATACAGAAATACAGAAAAAATGGCTTCTGAAGAAATTATTATTCTTGTAAATTAATTTGGCCGTGTAGACCTGTTGGCCGGGAGAGGTCGGGCGACCCTAGGATTCACCCACAAACCTTATTGTCTTCTGCTTTATCACTCCTTTATTATCATGCTTTTGTTTTCTGTAAAATTAAAACAAAACTTGGATTCCCCACCTCCCTTCCCTTGAGTCAGCAGATTGCAGTGTGGGCTCCATGCCAAAATTATCTTCAGTTTTGGGGTAGAGGAGAAACACTTTGACCTTCAACATCATGTGCGCTGTCCCCTCAACAGGAAGGCAAGAGGAGAGCGCAACATTGCCTTGTGACCCGGTCTCGGGGCCGGTCATAGGCCTGCATCTGTGTGGGGTGGTTGTCGTGGAGGGCTGGTTTTACAGAAGGCTCTGGGGTGGTGGTCCGAGCTTTGCTTTTCTTGGCCTCTGTCTTGGTAGGAACTGGAGTTTCTAAAGCAGACATGGATGCCCAAAGCTTCTGTCAGTCCTAGGTGGTTTTTCTTTTTCTTTTTCTTTTTTGGTAGTGGTTTCTAGATTTTTAAAGGAAGGGGGAAGGGAGGAGGGAGGGAGGCGAAGGGAGAGAGAGGGGGAGGAGGAAGGAAGGAGACTATACAAATACCTATCAATAGGTATTTAATATGTATTTGCATTAATGAATGAAGTACTGCTGTTCACAGTGGATGAGAGCGCCACAAACATGACTCACGGGAAGAAGACACAGAAAAGAAGGGATTTGTGGGACACGGCATTTGCATAGAAGAAAAAATGGCAAGGTCAGGACATGTACTTTCATTACATTTATGGAGGAGAGTAGGCTGATCAGCCTAGCCTGAAGGTTAGCTGGGGCTAGGTGAAGAGAGAGATACTATTTGGTGCTCTCTCTAGTTTTGTAAGATGGTGAGTGTTGGAGCTGGATGGTGGTGATAATCACCTGACTATGTGATCGTAACTGTGCATTTAAACTGGCTGAAGGAGGGCCGGAGAGATCGCTCAGCGGTGAAGGGCTCTCACAGAGGACTCCTGTTCGAGTCCCAGCACCATCAGCTGATGGCTCACAACTGCCTGTAGGGGGATCTGATGCCTCTGGCCTCCATGGGTACCCACACTCATGGACACAACCCCTGGACCCCTGCACCCCCCATCCCCCAGACACACAACTAAAAAAATAAAACTAAATCTTCAGAATCTATTTTAAAAGGGGATGGTTATGATGCTGCACACACTCAGGAAGCAGCAGACCTCAGTGAGTCTAGATCAGCCTGGTCTGTTGTGAGTTCTGTGTATGTAGTGAAGTCTATCTATGGAGACCTTGTCTCAGACCAATGGTTAAGGTAGTAAATTATATATATGTTTTATCACACTTAAAATATCTAGCACTTAAACAAAGCGCTACCGGATAATGGCCGCTGCTAGCTGGAGGTGGCGCTAACGTGTCTGGAAGAGAGAACGGGAATGGGGAATTCCGAAAGTATAGAATGTTCTGGATATTTAAAAAAAAAATTCACTTTACATCCCAATCGTAGGCACCACCCCCTCTCCTCCTGTTCCCACCCTTCCTCTCTCTAACCCCTACTCCTCAGAAAAGGGAACCTCGCTCAGCCTACCTGGGTACATCAAGTCCCACCAGGACTGAGCTCATCCTCTTCCACTGAGGCCAGGCAAGGCAGCCCCACCAGTGGGAAGTGATCAAAAGCAGGCAACAGAGTCCATGTCAGAAACAGCCCCTGCTCCCCTTACTAGGGGACCCACACAAGGACTAAGCTGCCCATCGACCACATATGTGTAGGGGGCCTAGGTCTAGTCCATGCATGGTCCTTGGTTGGTGTTTCAGCTTCCATATGACCCTTGAACCCAGGTTACTTGACTCTGTTGGTCTTCTTGCGGTGTTCTTGTCCCTTCAAGTTCCTTCAATCTTCCTCTCCACTTTTCCACAAGGCTCCTCACACTCTGCCTAATGTTTGGCTATATATAGGTCTCAGCATCTGTTTCAATCTACTGCTGAATGGAGGCTCTCAGAGGACGGCTATGCTAGGTTCCCATCTGCAAGCATAGCAGAATGTCATTAATAGTGTCAGGGGTTGGCTTTCTCCCGTGGGGGTGGGTCTCAAGTTGGGCCAGGCATTGGTTGGACCTTCCCTCAATCTCTGGTCTAACTTTATCTGTATATCTCGTAGGCCAGGCAACTTTTGGGTCCAAGTTTTTGTAGCTGGTTTGGTGTTCCCCTCCTTCCACTAGGAGTTCTGTCTGGCTAGGAGGCAGTCTTTTCAGTCTCCATGACCCCTGCTACTAGGAGCCATAACTAGAGTCACCCCAATATCCTCACAGAGCCTACCCTATTGCAGGGCTCCGGCTTGTCCCAGCAATGCCCACCCCGCGCCCCGCCCTGTTTCTCTTCTCTCTCCAAGCCTTCTGCCCTTCCGCCCACTCTCACCACATCCGATCCCACCCTCATTTCCCTCCTCACTCCCTCTCCTCATCCACTTCTGCTGTCTGTTCTATTTCCCCTTCTGAGTGAGAGTCAAGCGTCCTCCCTCAGGACCTCCTTGTTACTTAGCCGCTTAAGCAGAGGTCTTTAGATATGTGGAAATTCAAGTTGTGTGTTTTATGTGTACTTCTTCTGCATGTACATCATCCTTTAATAAAAAGTTGCCTTGCAAGAAAAAAGCAATGAAAACATTTTAAGGAACTAACTTGCAGCAGATACATGATTAAGTGCTGGGCACAAAGCAAGTTGCTTGAAACTCAGCTGATCTTCTGTAGACCCAAGGTGGTGACGATTTCCAGAAGAGCAAACGGAGGCATGGGACTTGCCCCGGGGTGTGAGGCAGTTGGACACTTGCAGCAGACATCCAAGCATGTCCACACACAGCTATGGGAGAACGTGCCTTCATCTACTTAGCTGAGGCTTTGTCATCTTGAAACAGAAGCACTTAAAATATCTTTGTTAATTCAGCTAAGAGTTTATATATTGTAGTCTGATCATATTCACCCCTTTCCCAATCTTCCTCATTCCCAACTCACTTTGCGTACTCTTTGACACAGAGTCTGAGTGGTGCTGTCCATAGGCTCCTGGCTGTGTGGTCATCCACTTACCAGAGGCCACTCTTTAAAAAAAAAAAAACAACTGTCTTTCCTTTTCCAGGAAGCTATCAACAACCAGGCCTTGGCCTTAACCTTTGAGTCTCTCAGAAGGAAGGAGGAAAATAACTTTCTTTTCTTTTTTCTTTCTTTTTAAAAAATGATTTTGTTTATTCAGTCTTTTCTGCTTTTTTTGTTTTGTTCTGTTTTTGTTTTTGTTTTTGTTTTTTGTCTCTTGAGACAGGGTTTCTCTGTGTAGTCCTGCTGTCCTTGTCCTGGTTCTGTAGCCCAGGCTGGCCTCGAACTCACGGAGGTCCTCCTGCCTCTGCCTCCTGAGTACTGGGATTGAAGGCACAGGCCACTACCACCCAACCACCCAGTTTGGAAAATAATTCTCTAGTTAAAACTCTTTTTTTTTTTTTTTTTTTTTGAGACAGGGTTTCTCTGTGTAGCCTTGGCTGTCCTGGACTTGCTTTGTAGACCAGGCTGGCCTCGAACTAACAGAGATCCCCCTACTTCTGCCTCCTGGGTGCTGGGATTAAAGGCCTGCACCACCACATCCAGCTTAATAGGCTTACTTTTTAAAAAAAAGTATCTTTTAAGTGAGTTAAAAAATCGGTTTGGTCTTAAAGTTTTTAATGGGGAGCCAAACAAACACGGCATTTGAGAAACTTCAGGATCTCAAATTGTCTTTCACATTGATACATCAGAAAGAGCTCCATTAAACCACACTAGATGTGTTTTTTAATTAAGATGTGGCCTTCTTGTTTATTTATTTTTCTGGGCAAGGGGGGACAACTGTCTTTTTTGAAGCATTCTGCATTCTGTCTTTTTGTGTGCGTCCACTTTGTTTCTGTATTTGGCTCCAGAGGGTGTTTGTCTGCTTGCTGGGTCTCCTTGGGCTTTGCAACAATTCTTCCACCCGCCTTCTGTCTCAGCCACATGCAGTTCTTTCTGGTTGCCTGGGGGCTGAGCAGTGGGTGCGGGATGTGTTGCAGTTTAGGACAGTCATGTGTCCATGGCTGGCAGCTCTGGGCCCTGTTCTCTGTCACACCTGATCGGACTCTTGAGACATTTTGCCCCAGGGACTGGGTCTGGTTAAAATTAACTGTCTAGAACACTAGCAACTATCCATGAGAAAAGTTGTGAAAGAAACAGAAAAAAGGAGGATCGTTCTCGGGAAGATGAAGGAAAACAGGACAGGAAATGGGCGAGAGCTGAGGCAGAGACACAGTTCTTATCACAGGCAAATTGGGGCACATCAGGCTGTATCACGGGAGCATAGGTCATGGCCGGCACTTCACAAGCTGCCTGCTGGTAATGGCCATTTATTGTGAAATCATGAATTTATGGGTGCTCAGGAGGGAAGAATGCAGTATCTCTTGAGAGACTCCCACGAGAGGCCCATAGTGCTGTTCCCACAATGTTAGCCTGAACCCAAGCATGCTGATGTATTTTTACGTTGGAGTGCGGTGTGCACCCTTATTTACTGCAGCCTGCAGACAAGCTGTTTTCCTGCTATGCGGAAACCTTCCCTTCCCTACTGTGCCTCGGGTCAACACTTGTAAACTCCTCTCAGACAGCTGGCTGTGTATTAAAGTCTATTTATATCAGCTATGGACAAGTGATTGTTTGTGGGGGATTGTCATTTCTGCTTTGGAGGACAATGGGGGCATTTCTTCTGTGCCCAGTGGGTTCAGCTGCTGAACTCAGCGAGCACTGCCTTACTAGGCCCTCTGTGTCGGTGGACCGATGTTCTCAGTGGTGCTGGTGCTCATTTAAAATTCAGCACTGGCCACAGACACTTCATGACAGAGTCAAGTGGGTCGCACTTTGGAGCAGGGAGCTAACATTTTGTGTGGATCGCATGAGTACAAGAGTGCTCATAGCAAAAAAAAAAAAAAAAAAAAAAAAAAAAAAAAAAAAAAAAAAAAGAGTACTCATAGCATTCATACTTACAGTCAACGTAAAAAATACCTATATGAAAACAGATTATTTTTGTCATTATAGATCCAGTTAGAGTACAACCATATGCTTAAAAACTTCTATTCTAGATTCCTCAGGTATTCTCTAACTTCAGAAGTTTTTTTCTTCAGTTAGAAATATAACAGCTTGTGTCAAAACTAAAATGTGCTGGTCACACATGGGCAGTAAAATAAAAAATGCAAATGGGAAAAATCTGTTTGAGTTGGTCGAGATGTCTTAAATAGTATTTTTCTTTTTCAGGAGAATATTTATTTGATGGTATGGAAAATATTCATTTTATAATCAGTGGAAAAATACAAGTTTCATGGGATGTAAAAAAAATTAACTATGATTATCCATACCTATCTGTTCATAGAAAAAGAATAATTATAGATAGGTGGAAAATCTGGTTGTTATTGGGCTTTTGGTAGATTTTTTAGTTAGATCAAAATTTTCTTCTATTGAAAATAGATTTTTTTCATACAATATATTCTGACTACAGTTTCCTCTCCCCAACTCCTCCCAGCTCTTCCCCATGTCCCTTCCCATTCAGCTCCACACCCTCAGTCTCTAGTTAGAACCAAATAGGCATCTAAGGAATAATAGTAAAATAAAATCAGATAAAACAAAAACACATGAATCAGAAGAGAACAAGACAAATAGGAGAAAAAGGAGTCAGAAAAAGCATAAAAACCAGACCACAGAGACAAACATATTCATACACACGGCTAGCACATAAAAACCCCAAACTGGAAGCCATACTAGTCCAAAGGACCTGTAAGGTTTAAAACAAAACAAAACAAAAGAAAACAAAACAAAACAAAAGAAACAGCCTTGACACACATTATGAGACAGAGAATGTCCTAAGATGTTGAGTTGGTTTCCTGTTGGCCATCTTCTTAAGGGTGCTTTGTTTCCCCTTGGAGAAAACTAATTTTTCATTTGCAAGTAGTTATCAGTTGGCGCTGGCTTCTGGGTTAGGGAAGAGTGTGGGTGTCCACTTCTCTCAGCTCTAAGGACCCCATCTGATGCCGCCCCACGCATGCCCTGTGCGTGCTGCCTCGGTCTCTCTGAATTCCTCTGTGCATCACTGGAAGCCCTCTGTTGAGAAGACTTTTTCCCCTTGCTGTTCTCCATCCTCTCTGGCTCTTACAGTCTTCCTGCCTCTTCTTCAGTTGGATTTCCTGAGCCCCGAGGAGAGAGATTTGATGGAAAGTCCCGCTTAGGGCTGAGTATTTCAAAACAGGTTTTGTTGTGTTTGTTGTATTGCTCTTTATCCTTTTCTCCAGCCTTTTGGAAAACAGAGTGAGATAGCATTTCATTCCAAAACAATATATTTGGGGCTTTTTAGCATGAGAAAAAGCATGGAGAACAATTAAAATGATTTTTTTCCCCTGTTCAGATAGCATTTTGGTATATTAAAAAGAGACTCGTTTGCACATGGTTAACAAAACTCACCTGAAAAGCTTTAAGCTCAACTTAAAGTGAAAATGACTAGAACGCCGTTTCATAGTTATCAGTCTAAGGAAATAACTGCACGCGGAACACAAACAGATGGACTCCATGTCCAGGGAGGAGTTTCCCACAAGTCTAGTTAGATGATGATTTTGATTTCTGTGTCCATGTCATCTGGCGAGCCTTAGTGTTATCACATCTTCACTGTTGCCTTCATGTCTTCATGGTACAATCAAGACGATTTTGAGTGACTTTTAAGAGTAAGAAGTAAGTTTCGCATCTTAAAGTTTCCAATTCTCAGCTGCTTTTTGTCCCCGTTAAACCGTGTCGTTGTAATAAACTCACAAATGGAAACGTCGTCTATCTAGATTAAGGTATCAGATGCTCACTTTAAAAACTTTTAAAAAGTTACGATTGCGTTTTTACTTGCTTATTTTGTATGTGCGCTTGTGCGAATGTGTGTGGGAACACATGTGGAGGCAGAGGGTAATTCATGGGGGGTCAGTTCTCTTCCGTCATGTGGGTGCCCCGGGATAAAGGTTACTTAGGTTGTCATGCTTGGCAATGGCAGCTTTTCCTGTTGAGCCACCGTGCTGGCCTTTGCTGTGATTTTCAAATCAGTAAGTTATGCCTGAATAACTGTCTTTTTTGTCGTGTGCGTGTGCTTAACAACTTCTTGAAGGTTCCCCCCCCCACCTCCCATTTCCCTGCTTCGGAGGGTATATAGGGAGCAAATTAGAAAAGACGTAACCGTGTGTGCTGCCGCGTTCCAGAGGCAAAAGTGGTAGCCCCATATTGGGCGTGGGGGCCTCTTGGAGGAGGCTGTGTCCTTGTGGATCTATTGTATCCACAGGAAGGACATTAATGCTGAGGCCTGAGTGGCAGAGCCAAAGCCCTCTCAAGAGGACTCCATAGAGCAGCACAGTGGTTCTGTCCTTACCCAGGGCAAAGTCCTGGATTCTTCCACAACGAGAAACTTGAGAAAACACTCTGCAGAGTCTGGGATAGGCTTCAGGTTTCTCAGATCTTCATTTTTAACCCAGGCTCCCATGCAGAGGCAGAGCGGATGCTGGGGGCTCTTTGAAGCTTTCCATGGGTCTACATCATGTCGAGGGGTCTACGTCATGTCGAGGTAACAACAATGGAACGAGAGAACCGTCAATTCATCTCAAAACCTTTCTGTGACCTTATCAGGGGAAAGCGAGAAATACTCCGCAGTGGCTGATGCCTAGTGGAAATCAGCAACCAACGGTGAGTATCAAAGAGGCCGCACAAAGTTAGCGGTTTTGTTTTTATTCAGAAGAGATTTGAGTTAAAAAAAAAATGTTGTTGTTGTTGTTGTTGTTGTTGTTTTTGTTTTGTTTTTTTCTAGACAAGGTCTCTCTGTGTAGCCTCGGCTGTCCTGGACTCGCTTTGTAGACCAGGCTGGCCTCAAACTCACAGCAATCCACCTGCCTCTGCCTCCTGAGTATTTTAAGGTTGGCATAAAAAGAAACGGACTTCACCATTGTGGTTTATTTTCCTTTGTGGTGTTGGAGAGCGAACCCAGGGCCTCGCACATGGTAGGGAGGCTGCTCAACCAGTGACCGGAAGTACGTGGTACCCACAGCTTTCCCTGAACCTGGAGCCCATTGTCTTAGCGAGGCTAGCTGTCCAAGTTGCAGGGAGCAGCCTGTTTCTGTGCTCCCCAGCTCTGGAGTTACAGGCCAATGCCTTCATTTTGGCTTTTCACATAGGTATGGGGCATCCAAACTCAAGCCCTCAAGAGCCTGGAACACTTTATGCACTGAGCTATCTCCCAGGCCTCAGAGCTCTCGCTGTAATACAGTTTATTGGTGAACAAGTCAAGTTTTCCCTTCTAGAAATTACAGTGCTTGGCCCTCCTAAGAACTGAGTTCTTGGAGCAAAATTGATGTCAGCCCGGCAGCTCTGTGAAAAGGAGATCAGACACATTTTTATTCTTAGGAGTCATCAGGTAGGGTAGGTTTCTAGGAATGATGGATGGCTGGTGATCTGGAGGGTTGTAACCGTGAAAAGGAGATTTCCTACTTCCTGACATGATTGATTGGACACTGCTCTAGCAAAGCCTTCTAGGAAATTTAGAAAGGTGAAGAGAATGGGTCATTCAGGAAAGAGACATAAAGTCATCTATGAGGGGGTAGGAGGCAGGAGAGAGAGGACAGAAGAGCCAACCTAGCATGGGAGTTGGGTGAACAGATCGGAAGTGCCTGGGGGAAGGGGGAAAGAAGTCATTGGTTCCCCCAAAGAAATCAACATGGAGGCCAGTGTCACTTCATGCTGCCTCATTAGATCCACGCATGCCTAGGACATTAGCACCTTCATGGAGAGGCTTCAGCCATGAAACCAGCTTCTGACCTTGAAAATAACTCATGTCGGGTGTGAGGGAGACACTATTCCATAATCATCTTTAGAATTCCACCAGGAGCCTGGGGTGATGGCACAGACTTTTAATCCTAGCACTTAGGAGGCAGAGGCAGATGGATATCTGTGAGTTCAAGGCCAGCTGGGTCTATAAAGTGGGTTCCAAGACAGCCAGGGCTGTTACACAGAGAAACAACCCCCCCTCCTCTCTCCTCTCCTTTCTCCCTCTCCCTCTCTCTCTCTATATATATATATATATATATATATATATATGAATTCCATGGAAACTCTCACAGGAATTAACTCTGGATCAGGTTGAAGGTAAACAGATACTGTGGCCATGTAGCCTTTGGGAAGGTGATGCCCAGGGCTTAGAACCAAATGCTCAGTTCAAATCTTGCTTAAGTCATTTGCCACAGTGTGTCCTTAGGCACATTAATTTCTTTTAAATTAATTAATTGATTGATTAATTAATTAATGTACTTACATCCCGATCGCAGCTTCCCCTCCCTCATCTCATTCCAGTCTCTCCTTTTCACCTCACTTCCAACAATCTCTGTTCCCTTTCTCCTCAGAGAAGGGGAGGCCTTGAATGTGTATTGACTGGTCTTGGCATATCAAGATGCATAGGACTAGGCACATCTTCTCCTATTGAGGCTAGACATGGCATCCCAGTTAGGGGGAAAGGATCCAATGGCAGGCAACAGAGTCAGAGATAGCCCCTGCTCCAGTTGTTAGGGGACCCACATGAGGTCCAGGCTGTGTATGTTACATATGCGTAGGGAGGGGGCCTAGGTCTGTCCCGTGGATTAGTTTCCCTAATTTCTTTCTCAGTTCATTTATTGTTTGTATTCAGGAGGGCTATTGATTTTTTGAGTTAATTTTGTAAGCAGCCACTTTGTTGAAGGTGTTTATCAGCTGTAGGAGTTCTCTGGTACAATTTTTGGGGTCCCTTATGTATACTATCATATCATCTGCGAATAGTAATACTTTGATTTCTTCATTTCCAATTTGTATCCTTTTGAGCTCTTTTAGATGTCTTATTGCTCTAGCTAGAACTCCGACTACTATATAGATATCTGGAGAGAGTGGGCAGCCTTTTCTTGTCCCTGATTTCAGTGGGATTCCTTTAAGTTTCTCTCCATTTAATTTGATGTTGGCTATTAGCTCGCTGAATAGTGCCTTTATGTGTTTAGTTATGCCCCTTGTATCTCTGGTCTCCCCAAGACTTTTAACATGAAGGGGTGTTGGATTTTTTCAAAGGCTTTTTCAGCATCTAATGAGATGATCATGGATTACAACGATGGATTTTCATATGTTGAACCATCTCTGCATCCCTGGGATAAAGCCTATTTGATCACTGTGGATGGGATATATTTAATGTACTCTTGGATTCAGTTTGCAAGTACTTTTGCATCAAGGTTCATAAGGGAGATTGGTCTGAACTTGTTGTTGTTGTTGTTGTTGTTGAGTCTTTGTGTGGTTTAGGTATCAGGATGATTGTGGTCTCATAGAATGAAACAATGTTTGCCAATGTTCTATCTGTTTCTATTTTTGTGGACTAGTTTGAGGAACATTGGTATTAGCCCTGGGTGGCTTTTTTTTTTTTTTTGGTAGACTTTTATTGGATGCTTCTATTTCCTGAGGGGCTATAGGTCTACTGAAATTATTTACCTGATCTTGATTTAACTTTGATAAGTGGTATCTATTAAGAAAACTATCCATTTCATTTAGATTTTCCAATTTTGTGGAGTATAGATTTTCGAAGTAAGACCTAATGATTGTTTGGATTTCCTTGGTATGTGTTGTTATGTCCCCCTTTTCATTTCTAATTTTGCTAATTTGGATATTCTGTCTGTGCCTTTTAATTAGTTTGGCTAATGGTTTGTCTATCTTGTTGGCTTTCTCAAAGAATCAGCTCTTGATTTTGTTGATTCTTTGTATTGTTCTCTTTGTTTCTAAGTTATTGATTTAAGCTCTGCGTTTGATTGCTTCTGGTCCTCTACTCCTTTTGGGTGTGTTTACTTCTTTTTGTTCTAGAGCTTTCAGGTGTGCGGTTAAGCTGCTAGTATGAGATCTCTTTGTGAGGCTACTTACTGCTGTTAACCTTCCTCAACACTGATTTTGTAGTGTCCCATACGTTTGGGTATGTTGTGCCTTCATTTTCATTGAATTCTAGAAAGTATTTAATTCTTTTATTTCTTTCTTGACCAAATGATCATTGAGTAGAGAATTGTTCAGTTTCCATACGCTCATAGGCTCTCTATTGTGTCTATTGTTGTTGAAGTTCAGCATTAGTCCATGGTGATCTAATAAGATACAAGGGGCTATTTCAAATTTTTTTGAGACTTGCTTTGTGATCAAGCATATGGTCAATTTTAGGTTCTGGGAGGTGCTGAGAAAAAGGTATATTCTTTTATGTTTGGGTCAAATATTATATATATATATATATATATATATATATATATATATGTGTTAGGTCCATTTGATTCATAACACCTGTTAGTTTCATTATTTCTCTGTTTAGTTTCTGTCTTGATGACCTGTCCATTGGTGAGAGATAGGTGTTGAAGTCTCCCACTATTAATTTATGGGATTTGATGCATGGTTTAAGCTTTAATAATTTCTTTTTTATGAATATGGGTGCACTTGCATAGTAGTGTGTGTGTGTGTGTGTGTGTGTGTGTGTGTGTGTGTGTGTTTCTCTTTTTTTTTGTTTTGCTGCAATGGGGTTATTTATTTCCCATGTTTTCTCGGGTGTAGTTAATCTCCTTGGGTTGGAGTTTTCCTTTTAGCATCTTCTGTGAGGATGGACTTTAGGGTAGTTATTATTTAAATTTGGTTTTGTCACAGAATATCTTGTTTTCTCCAACTATTGTGATAGAAAGATTTGCTAGGTATAGTAGTCTGGCCTGACATTGGTGGTCTCCTAGGGACTGCAAGATATCTGCCCAGATCCTTTTGGCATTTAGAGTCTTTGTTGAGAGGTTGGGTATAATTCTAATAGATCTGCCTTTATGTGTTACTTGACCTTTTCCCTTGAAGCTTTTAATATTCTTTTGTTCTTGTTGTTGTTCTATACATTTAGTGTCTTGATTATTATTTGCCAGGAGGATTTTCTTTTCTAGTCTAATCTATTTGGTATTCTGTAAGCTTATTGTATCTTCAGGTTGGGGAAATTTTCTTGTATGATTTTGTTAAAAATATTTTCTGGGCTTTGGAGCTGGGAATCTTCTCCTTCTTCTATTCCAATTCTTCTTAGGTTTGCTCTTTTCATAGTGTCCCAGATTTCTTGAATGTTTTGTGTCAGGAACTTTTATATTTAACATTTTCTTTGGCCAATGTATCGTCTACACCTGAAGTTCTCTTTTCCATCTCTTGTATTCTGTTGGTGAGGCTTGCATCTGTAGTTCCTATTCTCTTCCCTAGGTTTTTCTTCTCCAGGATTCCCTCAGATTATTTTTTCTTTACTGCTTCTATTTCCATTTTCAGGTCTTGAACAGTTTTATTTGTTTCCTTCACATGTTTGTCAAGGACAATGGTGCACAGGGGACCATAAATTAATTTCAGAGTTTCTTCATTTACTGTTAATTATTATCAAGGGAAGGCCTTTCATATGCTAAGTGAATGCTCTATGACTAAGCTGTGACTCACCTCTTCATTTATAATATAGGGACAGCAATACTGGGATGATTAATTCTGTAGCTGCTCCACCTTGTGTAGTACTTAATAAAGTAAAATACACAACAATTATTGGTTCCTTTGTTTTCCTTCCTCCTCATGTTGCTATGCTTAATTTCTGAAAAAAGTAAAAACTTAAGTATCAATATTTTTATAGTCCAGTCTCTCTTTGTTAATTCAGTTCATAAAATAATAACAGACTGTGGATCCTTGTTTAATTTTCTTATATGTACAAAGCAATGTACAGTTCCTGTGGACCACTGACTTATTTACTCTTTTTCTAAATTAAAGACTGAATGCTGGTTTGTTTAAGTAGAGTTTGAACTCTATCAAATGCAACAGACTTTTCTATAAAGGAAGACTGACTCCATTACCATCATTTAGATATTAATTGGACATACCAAACAGTCCTATGTCTCCTCAATTCAATCTTTGCGGTGTTCCTTCAGGGTTGTTAAGAATGGCCTGCTTTAGATAAGGAAATAGAAATCTCAGAACTGAAGTTATTTGGCAAGGTCTGAGAGCCAGAAGGGAGAGGAAGAAGACTTGCAGTTCAAGTACTCATAGTCTTTTTGTCCTGGGTTATTGTTGCTGTTTTGTTTTGCTTGTTTTGTGTGTTTGTTTTCAACTTGACACAAGCTAGGGCTATTTTGAGAAGATAAAACCTCAACTGAGCAAATGCCTCTGACAGATTGGCCTGTAGGCCATTTTCTTGATTGACAATTGGTGTGTGGGGACCCAGCCCACTGTGGGCAGTGCCACCCCTAGGCCGGAAGTCCTGGGGTATATAAGAAGACAAAGTAAGCCAGGAGGAGCAAGCCAGTAAGAAACACTCCTCAACAGCCTCTGCACATATCAGTTTATGCCTCAGAGTTCTGGGCTTAGCTTCTCTGGCAGTAGACTGTACCCTGTAAGCCAAATAAACTCTTCTCTTCCCAAGGTGCTTTTGGTCATGGTGTTTATCACAGCAACAGAGACCCCTGCTATGATGATACTGGCCATCACCATTGTTATTTTATATTCTTCTCTCCCCTGGTGGTGATGGTGGTGGTGGTGATTATGGTGGTGGTGATGATGGTGGTGGTGGTGGTGATGGTGGTGGTGGTTATGGTGATGGTAGTGGTGGTTATGGTGATGGTGGTGGTGGTTACGGTGATGGTGGTGGTGGTGGTTATAGTGATGGTGGTGGTGGTGATGGTTATGGTGGTGGTGGTGATGGTGGTAGTAGTGGTGGTGGTGGTGGTGATGGAGATGGTGGTGGTGGTGGTGGTGGTGGTGATGGTGGTGGTGGTGGTGGTGGTGGTAGTGGTGGTGGTGGTGGTGGTGGTGGTGGTGGTGGTGGTGGTGGTGGTGGTGGTGGTGGTGGTGGTGGTGGTGGTGGTGGTGGTGGTGGTGGTGGTGGTGGTGGTGGTGGTGGTGGTGGTGGTGGTGGTGGTGATGGAGATGGTGGTGGTGGTGGTGGTGGTGGTGATGGTGGTGGTGGTGGTGGTGGTGGTAGTGGTGGTGGTGGTGGTGGTGGTGGTGGTGGAGACGGTGGTGGTGGTGGTGGTGATGGTGGTGATGGTCGTGGTGGTGGTGGTAGTGGTGGTGGTGGTGGTGGTGATGGAGATGGTGGTGGTGGTGATGGTGATGGTGGTGGTGGTGGTGGTGATGGTGGTGGTGGTGATGGTATGGTAATGGTGGGAGATGCTCAGATTCAAGGGACCTTGCAGTGAAATATCCATGAGAGAACAAGGAGTATGAAGCTTTGCCTCTGTCTTACTAGCTCAACTTTTGTAACGTGGGGATTCCTGTTTAGTGGTCAACTCTGATACTACAACCTTGGAGTGTGGTGCGTGTGTTTCCAAGTTTGTCCTCTTTGTACCAGCCTGTGTATAGGGGAAGGGATAAAACTCAGTGAGGCAGTCTGAGGAAAATCTCACCAATTTTATATCTTAGGCTGTATTTTCTTATAAAACAGGGGCAAGAATCAGAATACAAAAGCAAATACAGCAGACCGCACCCTAGGCTACTTTAAAAGGCACATTTACACATGAATATCTCCAGAAGAAGAAACTCCAAAATATCACAATGAAAAGTTTTGGAAAAGTGAACTATATCAGACAGACTTGGGCTGATTTTCATTGTATCCATTTCTACTTCTGTGTTTCCTTATTCTTTTATAATGTGCATTCATTGATTTATGATAAAAAATCTGAAATAAATCCTCATTATAGAAAATTTAGGAAAATAAAAGAAATGTAAATAAGCACGTGATAGTCTTCTCATTTCTACCAGTAGCCAAAGGTGTTGATGGCACTTTCCGTTAAAAATTTATTTCTAGTCATTTATTTTTATTGCTAGTCATTTCTAAATGTGTGCATATTATGTAATAAAGACCATACATTACTTAAATTCAGTGACTTCTTTTACAAACATTTTTAACCTTATAAAGTAGTATTATATTTTTACTATTTTTTAAATGCAACATTATAGATCATATGTATAGTTAACCATTGTTATCTTATTTTTCTTTTTCATAATACTTTTATTGATTATTTGGGAATTTCATATTATGAATCCAAATCATACTCACTTTCCAATCTTTCCAAGGTCCACCTCCAACCCTTGTGACACCTGGCAATAAAAAAAAGAAAAAATTCTCTTTCTAATGATAGCTTTCAATATGTAGCCAACAACTTTGTTCATGAACCATTGACTAGATTTCAGACTATTTCCTAGTGAACAATCATAATTTGGTTATCTATTGCTATATAATAAATCAGTATAACATTTAACATCTTATAATAGTAAGTCATTGTTCCCTCTGGTGGTTCTATCTAGGGTGAGTGGGTTGAGCATTTGACATGACTTCTTCATGCACATGGACTCTTTCCCATGGTTCTCAGGGTGAGATGCAGGTAGTAGAAACTGACAGTTCTTTTAAAGATGAGGGTACAGATCTGACACAGTGTCACTGACACCTTATTCTACAGTTGACAGCAGTGTAATAGAGTGTGTGTTTTCCCTCCCAGCCCCAAAATCCTACAGAGTGGCTTTGATTGGGTACCTGTATCCCTGAGCATCTTAGCATGAGCTATGAGAACGTGTGGTTTTGAAGATGTCACTTTCCCAGCCAAGGCATAAGCCACTTGTGCATTTTTATCACTAGCTGTATATTCAATATTGGTGTCTTCTAAGTAAAAGCCAAACTTAAAGCTAAGCTCCAGGTCAGGCCTCCTTGGTTATTATGTAATCTGTGTGAGCCTAAGACTGTCCCCAGAGTGTCTGCACTGAACAATGTTTGATTTAATTAGAATTTTAAAACATGTAAACAAAACAGTCCTGTCTTCAAGAAATGGTTGGTATCAGAGCTGTGGGGATAGCTTAGAGGTTAAGAGCATTGGCTGTTCTTCCAGAAGACCTGGGTTCAATTCCCATCACCACATGGCAGCTCACAACAATCTTCAACTCCACATCCAGGGGACCTGAAACCCCTGTTTGGCCTCTGTGAGCACCAGGCAGAAGTGTGGTGCATGGAGATACATGCAGACACCACCACCACCATCACTACCATCTAATACACTTTAAAAAGGAAATGGCAGGTGGGCTCTTATGCAGAAAGGGCTTCATTTGTTCAGCAGGTCTTCTTGGGCAGGTGTGGAGTTCTAGGTCCTGAGGCAGTTGCTGTGGATACCATGGCAGACAGGCCAGGGCATCCTGTTCCCCTATGGAACTTCTTATGTGGACAGTATTCAAAGCTAGCCTCGTGACTCTGCGCTGTCCTGTATCTCAACACAGAGAGAGGACAAAAAGCCATCTTTCTGTCATGCTCCCAGATTATTTATTATAATTCCAGGTCAAATCCCAACCATGAGTAACTAATCCACTCTTTTCCCTCCCCTATTTGCCAACTCCTATTTCTGACTCCCTTCCTAACTTCCCATTTAAAAATCTAAGGAAGGTACATCTGGTTGGTGGACATAGCAGGCTTCCCCAGAGAAAATGGCGTGGAGCCTACAGAGAGGGACTATGTAAAAAAAGGAAATGGCTCACATGGTAATGGAGGGCAGGCAGAGTCCACTTGCAGTTGGCAATCTGGGGGGAGAGTCAGGTGGGACACAGTCGTTGTCCCTTGCCCCACCCCTCCCCGTCCCATCTAAATCAGTGAGCCTGGGAGTTAGGAGAGCTAGTGGTGCATAGTGGGGTGGTCTCGTGCACGATGTGTTCAGGTGCTGATTTCTGTGCCCCACCACATCGGGTTGCAGTCCAGATGTGGGCATTGTCATTTCTAATGAAGAAGCTTGGCTCTCAAGATTGTGTAAACAATGCTCCCCAGTTATCACTGCTTGGTTAATAAAGCTTAGGAGCCAAAGATGGGGCGGGTCAGTGGAGAGAGCAGGCAGGGCTTCCATTGCCTGTCTGGGGGTGAGGGTCAGGGAGATCAGGGAGGGAGCAGAGAGGAAAAAGAAGGAAGAGGAGAGAGAAGAGAGAAGGCACCAGTGAGGAGTTCTCTATAGAGACAGAGAATTACAGCAGAAGGTCAAGGCAAGGCTGAGAAGGCAAGCAAGGCGGCGTGTGGCTGGGAGGCAGCCTGACGAGCGTAATTGGGTTTGAACAGATGAACAGACGTTTATAGAGTTTAAAGCTTGTTGAATAAATTTAATAGGTCGCTGTGTCACTATTTGGGAAGCTAGATCAGGTAGCAGAAAAGGCCCCTGCACGTTCCAGATTGAGTTGGAAGTCAGGACAAGATGAAAATGTTGGCTCAAAAACAGGCAGAGAAAACAAGACCTCTCTTACTCTATCTTTTTTACCCTATTCAGTTCTTCAGTGGATTGGATGGGGCCTACCCACCTCAAGGAGAGGACTCTGCTTTGCTTTGTCTGTGATTCAAATGCTAGTCTTATCCAGAAATACCTTCACAGGCACAGAATCATGTTTAATCAAATACGTGGGTGCCCAGTACCCAGGTCAAATTGGCACATACAGTGGAACTTAGGTCAGGTGCCCAAACTAGTTACAAGAGAGGCCAGACATGTAAGTATTTGGCCTTTCAAATGTACACAATGAGAGATGGATTCTTTGTCTGAAGATGAGGACTTCCTCAAGGCCCCCAAAATTTAATTTATTAATTAATCATAAAAGCTCAGACACTGATTAGCTGGAGAGTGGCAACTGTTTTCTGCAGAGTACAACCCCGATTACAAACCTAGGACATTCTTGGCACACTATGGTTGCTACATTATTGACTTTTTTTTTTTTTCCTGAGCTTTCAGAAAGCAAGCTGATCGGGTGAAAGAGCACCGAGAATTCCATTCTTCAGTGTGTATTTAATTATTTCTACACTGGAGCAAATGCCACGGGCTGAATATTTTCATGGGAATTCAGGCCCCACTCTCTTTGGCAGTGAGTCCTAACTATTTTTGGAAGTTGAAAAAAATATGCTGAGAATCTGGTTTACTGTTGGTCATGTACAGTAATGTTATTTTGGTGTATCTGGGACAATGACATGGCCGATGCTTGTTTTTAATTGCCTTTCTGGGGATGTAAGGGTGGACTAAGCGGTCAGGAATAAGGCAGAAGAGACACAGTTGGCTCAGGTCCTGTCCCATTGCTCTGTATTCGGTCACAGGAGCACCCCCCACCCCCTAGTGCAGGGAATGGATTCCCTGCAGAGCCCACCAGCCTGCTTTCTGGATTTATTCTCATCTCACTATAGTTTGTCCTCCAGGAGCTGCTGGGAAATGTCCAACCTAAGAGTCAGGAAACTATTATGGATTATAGCTGTGTCACCTAATCACTGTGGTGTTGGACAAGTGGTTTAGGCATTTAGAGCCTGTTTCTTCTTTTTTCTTTTTCTTTTGGGAAGGCGGGGGTCTTGTGAATCTTAGTAGTTTTATTGAAGAAACAAAATAATGAAGTGACCCCCCCCCAACCAATCAGGATGCTTTGGGCTGTAAAACAGAATACCCAAATAAAATGACTTTAAAAATAAGAAACATAAAAAAAAATCCTGCACTTTGAGTTATTTCAGGGGCCATATCAATGGTTCAGGGATGAATAACATGGGCTCTTTTGTTTCGTGGTGCTGTCATCTGTAGCACATTAGTGATGTCTCTCCTTGGGCCAGATGACTACCATGAGTGATTTTATGAGAAAACATCTGGAAAAGGCTGGTGTCTAGGTCTCATGCCACTATCTCAAAGGAAGGCAAAAACAAAAAACAAAAAACAAAAAAACAAAAAACAAACGAACAAAATGAAAAACAAAAAACCAAAACAACAACAACAACAACAGCAGCAGCAGCAGCAGCAACAAAACAAAAACAAAAACCATGATTAGAAACCTTTCTATCAGGGAAGTAGGAATACAGAACTACAGAGCTTCCAGCTCCTAATCTCCTATGAGTCTATATGGTTCTTGAAATCTGTATCAGTGAAGGCAAGTGTTGGGGGATGGTCTGGTGTATTTTGATGCTAATTACTGCTTGCTGTCTCTGTGACCCACCTTTTGATTAATAAAAAGCCAGCCCACCTGGGCAGGACAGAGGAGATAGAGGTGTGGCTAAGATTCCCTGGGGTGGGGTGGGGAGAGAGAGAGAGAGAGAGAGAGAGAGAGAGAGAGAGAGAGAGACAGAGACAGAGACAGAGACAGAGACAGAGACAGAGAGAGACAGAGAGAGGAATTCTGGAAGAAGAAGAGAGACTGCCATGAAAAAGAAGAGAAAGGCGGGAGGAGGAGAGGAAGGCCACCATGGGTTAGACGGAGGAGAAACACATACTGGTGTGGATGGGAACTCGGCCCAGATGAAGAACAGTACCAAGTATTTTGGGTTATGGATGGGAAGTAGCTTGATAGAAATTGGAAGAAGTAGATGGCATGGGATTGGGGCAGGTGTGACATGCCCACTATGGGAAGTAGTTTAGAGGATTGATATCTGCCCTGCCCCAGGTTAACTCAGGCTATTTTAAGTTATAACAAGTGTCAGTGTCTTAATTGATTACTAGCTGGACATACTGATAAGATTAATAGTACTGGTAATATAAAAACACTAGGCAAGGGCTGGGGTTAGGCCCTGGTACACTGGCGTTGGGGCTTACATGACTCTGGAAAGATAAGCAACAGTAGCCTTCTCCCAGGAAAGGCAATATTTACAGGGATGTGAATGGCACTTGATACATTCTCCTTCATGGGTGTTGTGCTTTGAGTGGAAATGGCCCCCATAGACGACTCTGAGGAGGTGTGGCCTTGCTGGGGAAGTGTGTCACTGAGGGTGAGCTTTGAGGTCTCAGAAGCTCAAGCCAAGCCCAGTGGCTCACTGTCTCTTCCTGCTGCCTGTCAATCCAGATGTAGAACTCTCCAGCACCGTGTCCCTATGCTTCCCACCATGACTATAATGGACTAAACCTCTGAATGTAAACCAGCCCCAGTTAAATGTCTTTATTTATAGGAGTTACCATGGTCAATAGAAACTCTAAGACAATGTGGGAGAATTCAAAGAGCCTGAAGTGGGTGCGGCGATTGCGTAGCAACACAGAAACATAGGCGTAGCAGACAGCTGCATCATGTTAAGGCCTTTTCCTTTCTGACTTCTATCTCTTTCTGTATCTTCATCCTGTGACAGTGTTGGGAGGATCCCACGTACGTACCTTGGTCACAAGTTGGATTCTCAGAAAGTAGACACCGAGACAGGGGTAAGTGTGTGAGTGCAGACCTTCCAAGGGAACCTCGTCATTAAAATACCCCCCACCCCCACCCCCCATCCTCCACCCCCCGTGGATACTTTCTTGTCACCGCTTCATGTGGCTGAAGTGTGTTTGTGTGTTTGGAAGTTTTGAATTTGGGATGCTAAAACCAGTAGAGACCATACAAATATTCCAAACTTTAAAAAAGTGTAGAAACTTGGAAAGTACTGAGACATTGCTGGTCAGGCATCTTTCGGACAAGGGATTCCACTCACTCAACTTTACAACGATCAGTTAGAACAGTAGCTTCAATGTAACAGGGCTCGGCCATGACATACAGCATATGTATATGTGTATAGCTATATGGCTGCTGGTGTCTTAATGAAAAAAAATATACATATACCTACATACATACATATGATAGATAAGAGCAGGCCCTATGCAATTGTATATCCTCTTTGGTGGCTTACATAATGTCATGAACTTTTGAGGCCCTAAATAAACATTGCTCAAGGTAACCTTTAGTAGAAGTTTTATTTCCTTGGTAGAAATGGCCTATGCACATTTTATATGTAACAAGGACCATATACTCATTTTAGATCATGTTTTTTTTTTTTTTATTTCCTAGCATTAATAAATGTTTTGGGATTATTTGACAGAGCAGTGTTGGACTTTTACCAACCTCACTGAACAGTTAGATTGCTTTTTTTTTAGCAAATCTAAGCGATCCCCCTGTCTCCACCTCCTCTGTGCTGGCATTTCAGGTATACTCATCTTAGGTCTTGCTTATAGAGCAAGTGCTTCACTGACTGGGCCATCTCCTCAGCCTCAAGACCTCCCCTTTGCAGCTCTATTACTGTCTGCACTTGCTGGCTCCGAAGCAGTTGTAGGTGAAGCTGCTGATGCCTTAATGCAGATCAGCCCTGATGGTATGAGCTGCCACTGTCCTCAGTGCCGACAACTGATACATTTAAAAAATATTCTGAGCCGGGCGTGGTGGTGCACGCCTGTAATGCCAGCACTTGGGAGGCAGAGTCAGGCGGATCACTGTGAGTTTGCGGCCAGCCTGGTCTACAAAGTGAGTCCAGGATAGCCAAGGCTACACAGAGAAACCCTGCCTTATTCCCCTAATGTCCTAGTAGGGTAAATAAAGTCTGGACACACTGGCAAGTTATTTATAATGGATGACATGCATGCTATATTATGACACATAGTTATCTTTTGGACTGTTTCTCTCTATTGACACATAGTCCAATATTCACAGCTGTAATGAACACAATGCGCAGATCCAGCATTGCCAGCAAGCCCTGAATGTGTCTGTGAGGAGAGGCCCCAGAATATCTCAGATTCTTCATTATTGCTAATAAACACAAGCCTTCCACAGGACCCCCAAAAGCGATCAACGAGTTCCAATTATTTTTATTTAAAAAAAATATTTACGTTCTCTACTTAGTAGCCATCCTACAATTCTGACCCCACTCATAATGCTTGCTTTAGCTTTGTCATTTTCTCCCTGGCTTTGTGAGGGTAAAACCTGTAATTAAGAGAAATATGCTTAAGATTTGTAGAATTAACCACTGTGATTAGCAACACAATTGTTTTCCAGTGGGGTTTTGAAAGTGTTTTCTTTGTGATTGTTCATTTTAAAAGGACCATTGCTCATTTTCTGTGACTTTATAAGGCCTTTCATCTCAGTATATCATTAGCGCCTTCAGGGCCTGATAAAAATGCTGCCCAAACCCAGGGGATTAAGGCAGCAGTTTGGTAAGGAGATTGTCAGAGAATCACATTTTACTGAGAAATGTCTTTTTGAAGTAAAATTATTATCTTAGTTACTTTTATATGGCTATGATAAAATATCATGGCCAAGGCAACCTATGAAAGAAAGCAGTTAATTAGGTTTCCATTTTCAGAGGCTTGAGGGTCTATGGTGGCAGGGCAACATGGTAGCAAAAAGTCTGCATGTTTGCTGCAGTGGCTGGGAGCTCATGGCTTGATTTAGGAGGCAGGAAGGGGGGGGGAGAGAGGAGAGAAGAGAGGGGAGGGGGAGGGGGGGGGGAGAGAGAGAGAGAGAGAGGGGATATCTTCCAACAAGGCCACACCTCCTAATCCTTTCCAAACAGTTCCACCAACTGTTCAGACATGAATCTGTAGGTTGTCCTCATTCAAACCAGCACATTATGTTGTCAGCGTAAGTTGGGATTTAAGGCTGCAAATGGACTGAGATTGGCTGGATTTTCTGCCTGGGTACTCCACTCTGTCAGCATCTCAGCTCTTCTCTCCTTTGCCCAGCATGGGCACAATCTCTCTTCGTGTCCCACTATACGTGTAGGAATGATCCCTGAGTCAGGGAGAAGGCGGCTTCTCTGGGCTACTGATGCCTTCACTGTGAGGCCTTTTGCTCGGTGGTACAATATCAGACCCAGGAAGGAAAGACGCTTTCTTTTTGTTGAGCAAAGTAGGTAGTTTAGAAGGAAATTCAACTCCTTTTAGACATGATAACATGCTGATATTTGTCAATAGCCCTTTTCACATTAGGTCTTCATTAGATCTATCCGTGGTTCAGAAAGAAACCGTAGAAGCCGATGAGATGGCTCAGTGGCTCAAGTGCTTGCTATGAAATTTTGATGATTGGGATTGGATCCCTGCAATCTGAAAGAGAGAACTGGTTCCTGGAAGTCATCTGCTGAGCTCTGCTTATGCTCACTACCATCACATGCATGCACACACATGTGCATACATGCGCACATGCACACACATACATGCACACGCATGCACGCATGCAATAATGAGTAAAAAAAAAAAGGAATTCTGTAGTGGAAAGTTTTGTTGTCTTTAAAAACTCAGTTATATTATGTAAACACGCTTTTGTTCTAATCCCAGGTATGGAATGTGGGGCTGCTTCAGATTGTCCGCAGTAGCAGACTATTTGCCTTGTGTGGCCTCTGAGAGGGGCTCTTTGTCAGCTGCAGAAAGTTTAATTCTAAGGGTTCTGGAGAGGGAATAGATTCCAGAGCCAGGAGAGAGTCAGGGGCCTCCAAGAGAGAAGAAGGCTGCTGGTGCTCCCCTCCTGCTGCTCCTGGTCGCTGTGGTTGCAATTTGATGTTAAGAAGTTAAAGATACCCTGGATGAGCCCCAGGAACCTAATGACGCTAACCAGCAAGAAACAGCTAAGGAGAGCTCCGCCCCCTCTCCCCTCTAACCTTCATTCCCTCCTACCTGGGCTTGGGAGGTTGGAAGGGATTGGGGTGGAGAAGGGAGGAAGAGATAAAAGCAACCTAAAACAAAACAGATTTAAAAATAAAGACGCCAACAGATTTCAGCAAACTCCTAGATTCTATTTACCCTC
>OU015758.1:7327121-7344315 GCA_907169655.1 Acomys percivali | reverse complement strand
GAGAGAGAGAGAGAGAGAGAGAGAGAGAGAGAGAGAGAGCTCTTGTGGTTAGATGGGGCAGCTCCTCTGCTGCCCATGAAGACAATTAGTTAGCAGGCCCGTATGTGCTTAATGCATGCTCTGAGGGAGAGTGAGCCAAAGAGTAGTATGGAAGAAGATGTTTGCTATGAAATTGTCTCCCTGTTTATCATCCTTCTGTGGGGCAGTTTAGAGGAGCCTAGTTCAATGTCATTTAGCATTTGCAATCATCAATAGAAAGCCCTGTTGCTCACGCCTGTAATCCTAGCACTTAAGAGCCTGAGCAAGGAGAGTTGTCTCAAGTTGTGGGCCAGCCTGGGCTACTTAGTGAGTTCTAGGCCAGCCTGAGCTGTGTAGTATGGCCTTGTCTTAGAGTGAGAACTAGAGCGAAGGAAAAATAAAATAAAATAAAAATTGTATCATGGTACATAACAGGGCTCTGTGGCTTCAGATGCATTTAATTTCCTGAGGATTGCTTGGAATTAGAAGTTGAAAGTGGTAATGTCTACCTTTCAAGGGCTGTGGAACAATTCACAAGAAATGTCTACAAAGGGCTTGGCACACCATCAGGGTGGCATAACGTCTAGCTGTTTAGTCTTGTTTCTAGGAAAGCTAGTATTCCACTTGGAAAATCCAGGTATAGGTTCCAAAAGGCGTCATTGACCTAGAGCATGAATCAGGCTATTTGTTTGGGCTAAAGACGGTTTGACCTGTGAAATCTCAGGCATAGGAAAGGTGATGAGGGTTCAAACAGCCTTGTGTGGCTCAGAACTTCATTGGAGGCAACAAAGAAGCTCAGCAGTAGGATGATTATGGAAGTCAAGATGTGCTTCTTTTTGACCATCCCCGATCCCCAGGGGAAACCTGCCCTTTGAGTCATGAGAGACAGCTGGGGTAGGGCCAGAGGCCCAGATGCTAACTGAGGATGAAGAAGGTTTGTCTCTGGGTACTACTCTGCTGGGTTACATTTAGGCTAACTCTGGACATCAGAGCATCTGAAAAGTTTATTAGATTGGCACCTGGGACCTACAAGACAGAACAGATTCTAAATAATCCTGGCAAGAAGTCTTCTCCTAAGGGTGTTTTCAATTTAGGAATTAATCAGTCATTTTATAGCAGGTGAAATCATTAGGTCCCAGCCTGGGATTATCCTACAATTAAAAAAAAAAAAAGCCAGAGAAGCTGTTCAAGGTCTATATAATTAAGTAAAGTGACTTGTCATCAATTGAAATTTGTGCCATAATAATTCTGTTTCAAAAATCATTTGTGGGAAAAGGAATTAATATGGCCCAACCTATGCATTTATTTTAGATTTTGGCAGTAGGTCCAAAGTTCCCAGGCAGAATTATTTAAGTAAGATGAAGTTTGTAACATTTTCAATATGATTAGGGTTTAGTTCCAATTTGGCCTTATACTTGTCTATCAAACAAATGATCAGATGTCAATTAGCATTTTATATGCAAGAGTCCTTATGGCTTATTTCAGCCTCTAAGTGATGTGTAACTGACTTAGGGCTTCCATTGCTGTGTTAAAACACATGACCAAAAGCAACTTGGGGAGGTAAGGTTTATTTCATTGTACAATTCTCAAGTCATACTCCCTCACTGTCACCAAGGGAAGCCAGGGCAGGAAACGAAGAAAAAACCACACAGGAAGGTTGCGATCATGGCTTGCTCAGATTGGTTTCTTTCTTTCTTTCTTTTGAGATTTATTTGTTTATTTGTATGTTCCTGAGTGCTCTAATCTTCATGTACACCCACAGGCCAAAAGGGGGCTTCAGATCTCATTATAGATGGTTGTGAGCTACCATGTGGTTGCTGGGAATTGAACTCAGGACCTCAGGAAGAGCAGACAGTGCTCTTAACCACTGAGCCATCTCTCCAGCCCCCCCGAATTGCTTTCTTATTCTCTCCAGGACCTCTTAAAAATGCCCACACTGGGCTAGGCCTATTACAACAATCATCAATCAAGGGACCTAGGCCTATTACAACATCATCAATCAAAAAAAAAAAAAAAAAAAAATGGCCCACAGGCCAATCGGTTGGGGATGTTTTCTCAGCTGAGGTTCCCTCGTATGTCAAGTTGACAACACAGTAACTAGGGCAATGATTAAGAATATTTTGTGAGTTTGGGGCATCCTGGGCTACAATGTGAGTTCCAGGCCCACCTAACTACGCTATAAGTCTTTAATCTAAAACAAAACAAAACAAAACAAAAAAACAACTAAAACCCAAACCAAGCCAAAAGAAAGAGCAAAACTTCTGGTGCAAGCTTATCTATGTAGACTTCTCTCATTCTGTGGATCCTTGCTACCCACAACTGGGACTTAACATCAGTATCACCTGGGAATTAGACTTTCAGGCCCCCTCAGATCAACTAGATCGACATTTGAACACGGTCTCTAGGTCATTTGTTTGTGCAATGAACCCGAGCTCAGGCAGCTTTGCTTTAGGCCACAGGAAGCTGATCACAAGGGTAAGAGGGCTCACCAGACAAGCAGAGCTACAGATTCTTCAGAATGAGTCTATGGAACACAGTCAAGATTTCCAACAGTTGACAAGCAAGGTGAGACATTTCAAATGCACAGGAAAATGTAGAAACTCAGAAACAGCACTGTCTATCGTTGGGTTTAGATAGGTTTATTTTTAATATTTTGTCATATTTTACTTACTTCTCTTGATTAAAGATATATAAATCTTTATATATGTATATGTATTTCTTTATAAATAAAGATATATATCTTTATATATATGTTATTGGGAATATATATATATATATATATATATATATATATATATATATATATATGCGCTTTTAATACCCTGGCAGTGTACTATTCAGTTGAGTTAAAAGTGTTCACACTTGAGGAAATGTCACCGTTATCCATGTTATCCATCTGCAGAACTTTTATTCAGCATCTCTAAGAGAAACTCTGGCCCATTAAGCAGTAGCAGTGTTCCCTTCCCCTGGCCCTGTGACCACTGTTATTCTACTTTGTGAGTCTTTCTATTCTGGGTAGCTCCTCTAAGCAAAACTGGCAATATGCGTTCTTTTGAGTGTGGCTTTTTTTTTTTTTAAACTTACTGTAATGCTTTCAAATCTCACTCATGTGGCATGCTCCAGAAAATGTCCTCCCTTGTAAAGGCAGAACCACATCTCAATGGCTTGTTTATAGCATATCTTGTTTACCTACCTATCCATTGCTTGGTTAACACTCGGGTGGTTTCGACCATGGCTTTGTGAATAATGTTGCTATGACTACTGATGTACTAATGTCTGTTTGAGTCCTTGCTATCAATTTATTTGTCTTAATGTCCCTAGAAGTGGAACACACAGATCATAAGAGTTCTGCGCTTTACTTTTACCACCTGACTACTTTTCAGAGTGGCTGTGACATTCTTCATTCCTATCAGAAAGAATACACGGGCTTGAATTTCTCCACAGTATCATCAACACGTGCTTTCTTCTCACCCTGTCCCATCCTCACGGCTGAGAAGTGGCACCTCACTAATTTGCATTTTCTGGTGACCATGATACTGAACATCCTTTTACTTGTTATTTATTAATCTTCTTTGTACGAATGTCTATTCAAATCCTTTGGCCAGTTTTTGTTTTAATTGATTGATATTGATTGACTGAGTGATTGATACAGGGTCTCACTATGTAGTTCTAGATGTCCTGGCTGACCTTGAACTCACAGAAATCCACCTATCTCTGCCTCCTGAGTGCTAGGATTTAAGGCATGAGGGTCACCAGGCCTAGATCTTAGGATATTTTAAAAATAATGACTTTTATCTTTCTCCTTGAAGTCTGGACGTCAACCCTTTCCGGGATGGTTCTACAATCTTAGAATGCCCTCCAGCACTATGGGTGGCCTTTCTATTCTTCTGACTATATTCTTTGATGCATGAAAAATTTATATTTTAATGAATCCAAATTTATTCATGTTTTATTGCCTGCACGTTTGCTGCCATAATCAATAAAGCAAAGTCATGATGCTTTCCTCCCACATTTTCTTCTAAGAGTCTGATGTTTAACTCTGGTATCCACTGTGGCTTTATTTGTAAATATGGTATAGATGATGACCTAACCTTATTCTCTAATGTGCTGATCTCCGGTTTCCTCACTGCCATTTGCTATTTGCTGCAGACTGTTTCCCAGTTCAGTCTTGATTCTCCTTTTAAAAACCTCTTGACCATGCTGAGAAGGCTCACTGGAGACCCTTACTTTATCCTACTAGGTAGTCTGCCTACCTTCATGCAAACACTGTACTGTTTTAAATACCATGAAAGCTAAAACCATCTACATAGTTTTAAAGAATATTGATAGATAATTTAAAAGAATATTTTAGGCTATTCCAACATCTATCCTTCCTCACAGGGTACCTATGAAATTGGTATGAAAAATTGCCAAGAGTATTTTCATACAGTCATCATATTTTTATGTATCTATTAGTTTTTTACCCAAATATTAACTTATAAACAGTCTTTTTCAGTTTATGTTTTTTATTCTGCAATGTATTTTTTACAAATGTTCTGAAATGTGTGTATCTAATCAATTACTTTTGTTTGCCGTGTGATAATTCTCTCTCTATCCACACTGATTTACAGTTTCAGAGTTATTTCTCCAACAAAAGGCAGCTAAGTAGTTTCTAACATGTCTTAGTCAATGTTCTGTTGTGGTGAAGAGACACTGTGACCACAGCAAATCTTATAAAAGAAAGCATTTGACTGGGGCTGCTTTACATTCAGAGGTTAATCCCGGTGGGAAACATGGAGGCACACAGGTAGACCTGGTAGCTGAGAGTTGTACATATGGATTTGCAAGCAGCAGGAAGAGAGAGGTGCTGGGGCTGGTTTGACCATTTGAGACCTCAAACCCCCCCCACCTCCCCCCCATGACTCACTTCCTCCAACAAGGCCACACCTCCTAATAGCGCCACTCTCTAATGACCAAGCATTCAAATATATGAGCCTGTGGGGGACTGTTTGTCTTCAAACTACCACAGGTATCTTAACATTTCTAAAAATTACAGTTGTTAAGTGTACATGTGCACACGGGTCAGAGGACAATTCACGGGAGTCAGTTCTCTCCTTACATTGTGTGCGTCCTGGGGAGGGAGCTTAGGTTGTCGGACTTGGTGGCAAGCACCTTTACTCACTGAGCCATATCATGAGGATGTTTGCAAGACTTACTTCCAACTTCGTTGTGCCGGCTAGCTTTTCACTACTGTAACGAGAATCTAAGACAATACAATTATAAAGAAGAAAGTTTCGCTTTGGCTCGTGGTTTTAGAGGCGTCAGTCCGGTGTCAGTTGATCCTGTTGCTTTTGGCATGTGATAAGGCAGAACACCGCATCATGTCAGAATGTGTGTGGAGAAGCAAAGCCTTTCATCTTGTGGGGGAGACTTGGAAAAGAGAGCTAGGAAGGGGCCGGAGTCTTACTCTCCCCTGTAAGGGCGTACCTAGTGACCTAAGGCTTCTTACCAGTTCCTGCCTTTTCCAGGTTCCACCACCTCCCAACAGCAGCAAGCTCCGAGCAAACTTTTATAACGCACAGGCTTTAGGGATACATCCCAGATCCAAACTAGAACACCCATCAAATGCTAGCACAACCATCACACTTAACGGTACCGAAACCAGCTCAGACGAAACTAAAACCCCCAGGAAACCTGTCCTGTTTGAAGTCTGATCTTAATTAACACTGCTTTTGGCTTTACAATTCCATCAGTATACTGGCAGATCTTTTAAGCTGGTTGCGACTCTCCTGGGTCGGTGGCAACAGAGGATTAGTTATTCCGGGCTCACATTTTCCCGATGGTAAACATTCAGATGCTGAGTCATAAGGTTGTCTGCGTATGTCCCATCAGGCTGAATGCTTGTCACCCTGGGAGGTGAGGGGCCTGTCCGTGATGCACAAGGCTGTCGGGAGACATCTCAGAGGAACCAGGAAGCTACTGTGTGGGCAGGCTTGCTGATTTGAGCAGAAGGCCAGGGCCAGAGTCCTAGTTTTGTCAGTTGCTGTTGTGTGGTCGCGGACGAGACTCTCAGCTTGCCCACGTTTTTCATTTCTTTGTCAACTAAGAGGCAGTGATTCGTTCAAAGGGCTGCTCTGAGCTCTTAGCGAGATGGTGTCTATAAAGTTGCCAAGTAACTGTAGGATCTGTCATGTACGTATTAGTAGCTCCCTCATAGGGATGAAATGAAGGCCCAAGCAGGAGTTTGGTCCGGTGTGTGAAAAGAAGCTGCAGCCACAGGCAAAACCAGCAGAGAGAAGTTAGCTTAGAACAGAACAGAGCAAAAACAAACAAACAAAAAACTAATATATTCCTCCGTCTCCAAACCCAAACTTCAGATAGTGTACTTAGCGGGATTTTCTAGGCCACTAGAGAACTTTCCGTGGGAAGCACAACAGAAACTTCTTGTGACCGAAAGCTCTTCATTTTTGGTTTCGGCTAGGGGAGGTTTTGGCCTCAAAAGTCTAATATTTGCAAGCCAAGGTTTCATGTATGTATTTACATACTATTTATTTCACATCAAGTTTCCTTAAGTGGAAAAAACAAAAACAAAACACCAACCAAACAAGAAACTGCCATATTTATTACCCCCTGCTTCACAGATGACAGGAAGAGTCCCTGGAAAAATGTGGATAGGAAATCTGTTACTATAGCACTCTCTACATAAGATTGAAAGATCCAGAAAGTCTGCCTGAGCAGGACATTAATAGGTAGTGAGAAGCCCCAGGGAGCCCCAGTCTCAAGTACATTGTTGAAGTAAAATAGAAAAAAAAAGAAAGAAAGAAAAAAAAAAAAAAGAAAGAAAGAAAGAAAGAAAAAGAAAAAGAAAAAGGGGCTGGTGGATCTCTGTGAGTTTGAGGCCAGGCTGGTCTACAGAGCTAGTTTCCAGGCTACAGAAAGAAATCATCTCTTAAAAAGCCAAGAGGAAGAAGGAGAAGGAGAAGAAAAAGGAGGAGAAGAGGAGGAGGAGTAGGAGGAGGAAGCAGAAGTGGAAGCAGAAGCAGCAACAGTGAGCAGCGAGTGCGAAAGACTATAATTGATGATGGTGTTAACAGGTTCAGAATACATAGAGCCTAAAACGCATGGAAGCATGGGAGAGCCTGTGTGGGCAGGCACAATGACAGTTCCTGAAAGCGTGTGTGTCACCAGATTGATGTACCTGGTATGGTTTGGAAGACAAGTCATTTAAAAATTTTACTGATTGTGTCTGTTTAGTAGGTTTTTACATTTTTTATTTTTGAGAGAAATTTTAGGCTCATAACAAAATTAAGCAGACAATACAGAGCTCCCATGTGGCCCCTGCCCACTTCCATCTGGTTGCTCATAAAAGCGATACATTGTTGCATGTGTGTGTGTGTGTGTGTGTGTGTATGTATGTATGTGTGTATGTGTGTGTTTGATGGTGTTGCGCATGAACCAAGGGCCTTGTACATGGCACACCAGCATTCTTTCACTGAGCTAGAGCCTCAGTGCTTATACATTGTGTTTTAATTGTACATGTGCAAGGTCCCATTTTAGTCATTCTCTCATTTCATATTCTCTAAGACACTGCTTTTTCCACCTTCACTTTTCCTAGTCATAATATAACTCATGGACCTAATCTGAGTACTTTGATAATAATTTATTCTACAAATTGACAAAATAAAATTTATAAATAAATAAAATAAAAAAAAAATCGGACTGAGTGATGTGGGATTATTATGTTCCCTACTTTGTCGAACTGAAGTTTAACTAGTTGTTTCAACAGAACAGTTTTTGAATTTTGAGATAAATATAGATAAAAATTCTATACAGGGGCTGGAGGGATGACTCAGGGGTTAAGAGCGCTTGCTGCTCTTGCAGAGGACGAGAGTCTGATTCTCAGCACCCAAACTGAGCGTCCCACAACTGCTTGTAACCAGCTCCAGGGGAGCCCACACCCTCTTCTGCCCTTGGCGAGGACCTACACACATGCATATGTTGGAAGAAGTTTCCAGTGTCGTCGTATGAAGCTCAGACGATGCTGTGTCTTGGATGAGAGTGAAGCTCAGAAGGTAGCTGGAGCTGTTAGCATATTAGCATAGATGGGGATCCTGTCAAGCAAACACAAAAGTATGTTGTTTCTGGAAGCTGTGCGCTGGCTGTGACTAAAAACAAAACTCTCTTAAAAGCAACGCTACTCGCACCAGATGAGAAAAAAACAGGCGTGCTTTCACCTTGGTGCTTTGAAGAAATCCATTTTGCTAATTTTTCCTCATTAAACCCCAGCCAAAACCTCCAGCAAAATTCTGACTTCAGCTGGATTTCCGATATGCGACTGAAGGATCACACACACACACACACACACACACACACACACACTTCCCTTCCAGTATGTCTTTAGATCCCCATTTGGGCCTTTCAATCTCTTGTGTACATTTTTGTCCAAGGCCCTCATGAAAGGCTTGGTGCAGGCTGGGCTGGAGTAAAATCTCACTGGGGTCCCTCCTGGGGTTGTGTGGGTGCTCAAAGGAAGAGGTGCCCTTTTCCAGTTTGTCTCCTCAACTCCCTACACCCTACCCATGCCTTCTTTTTCCTTGCTTATTATCTCTTTGAGTTCCCACCCACTGTTTTCTGTTTTCTTTCTTTCTTCCATTTTTTTTTTTTTTTTTTTTTTTCCGAGACAGGGTCTCTTTGGGTAGCCTTGGCTGTCTTGGACTTGCTTTGTAGACCAGGCTGTCCTCGAACTCACATCGATCCGCCTGCTTCTGCCTCTGGAGTGCTGGGATTAAAGGCGTGGGCCACCACCGCCCGGCCCCACCCACTGTTTTCTAAGCATGGGTAACACTCTGTCCCTTAATCCAAGTTATTTCCCTCACTTGGTCCTTCTTCGCTTGTATAGCCAATCGATCCTTAAAAGCTACCCGCCTCCCCCCTCCCCCCCCCCCCCCCCCCCCCCAAGGCTTCTTCTAACTCCAATACCTTTTATAAGATGTATTCAAGTATATGTTTGTCTAGGGTCATTTAAAGCCCAGAAGACAGCGCAGACTTCATCATCAGCTTAGCGCTTTTTAATTTTGATTTTCACAAGCGCGGGGCAACCAAAAGATGGGAACTAGGTTGGGTTGCAATGTAAAATTAAAAGCCAAACAGGAAACGAGCATTTTCTCAGCCAGCTGTTTCCTGCTGAGGGTTCTCTGTGCAGCGCAGTCTCTGAAGCCCTTCGCTGTTCGGCTTTGAACAGATTGAAATGACCCACCAGGAAAAGTGACAATGTGACAACAAACCCCAGGGCTGTGTGCAGGCAGCGTTCAGAGCTGGCCCTGAGCTGCTGTGGAAGGACAGGCTGTGCAGGCTGGCACGTCAGAGCTGAGGGGGGGCGGGGCTCTGAAAGCTATCTTTTCTAACAGGATGAATGTGAAAAGCTATTGGGGCGGGGGGGGGGGGGAGGAGAAGGCGGCACAAAACTGCCACTTGAGCATAGCTTCCTGTCCTGTCCGTGTGGCTCTTCTCTTTGCTGACAGTTATTCTTAGACCCTTTAGCTTCAAAGGTTTCCTCTTTTCTATTTTTGGTAGCAGAATATGGATTCGGATCTGTCTAACTCCTCTCCACTGTTAATTGGTGCCCCAAGGAGAGTGGGCCTGCTGTTTTCTGTAGCGACTGTGGCGCTTTCTTTTCGGCACCTCCAAATTATTTTGAATATTAAGGGCACAGATTTATGGGCAGTAGTCAGTGGGTTTTTCAAACTCATTTGTAGTGTCTTAATTTGCACATTCCTTTCTCTGGCAGGGGCATCTCAGAGACCGGCTAAGCACTGGGGGGCTGACTTGTGTCTTGAGAGAGAGAATTCTGGTTGATAAAATAGATGGCCATGCAACGGCGGGGAAGTAAGCAAGCATGGTTTGCATCACAGGGGCATGAAATCGGTGAAACCCCGTCACATTTTTGCAATGTAATAACGGGTGCCTGTATAATCCGAGATCAGCTTGTTGGACAGTACAGCAAAGGCCACAAGGCACAGGGACCAGAGTGCGGAAGAAGACAGTGGGCTGTGCAAAGGGACACACCTTGTCTCAAGTGTCAGGGAGGGCTTGGTGAAAGGTCAAAGTTCTTCCAGACCTCTAAATCTCCTTCTGGGGTCACTCCCATTTTTTTTTTCCTGACCTCATGACCACCTAACTTTACTGATTCAATTAACAATAAGCTTGCACATGCCATTTTTAAATCCAGACACCTCAACATTCTAAAAAGGAAAGATTAAGGCTCCCATTTTGCCCTGAAAATACAGGGCTGCCTTCTTGAAGGCAGAGCTGGGGCCCAGGAATCTCAGCTCAGCCCAGCTGCCTCTGCCATGTGCCCCCCCCCTCCCCCCCCCACTCCGCTTTAAAAGGGTGACAATCTTCTTCTTGAGCAGGATTACTGTGGGAATGTGACAACGAAGCGCCAAGGGGTCTCCCTATCTTCCCAAGGTTACTCAGCAAATCTGTCTACCCAAGTATTGAATTGACCATCGTAGTCTGCCAAAGCATCGAATCAACCATCGTAACTCTCCACAAAGGCAACCCTCTTTCCATCCATGGAAGCTCTCTTTGCTGTCAACCATATTTCACTATGCAGAGAGCAAAACATCGGATGAGAACACAACAGGAGTGAAACTGAGAATGCGGGTGCTGGGATTTGAACACGGGTCCTCTGGAGGAGCAGTCAGTGCCCTTGACCGCTGAGCCATTTCTCCAGCCTCTGAGAATTACTTGTAGGCACTTTACAAATGGATAACTGGCAAGGGGAGGGATCCCTCAAGCTAGGTAGTATGCTACATTTCTAGGGAAAGAGTCCTTAAATGTATTTTCCGTAGTACTTTTAAGTAGCTGACAGCATTTCAGGTTTGGTGTTGACAATGAGCTTAAAAGCTACATAATAGAATTTGAAAGAAGACCTGGTCCTTAGAGTCTAATTTGCTTTCTGGTTTCTTTTCTTTTCTTTTCTTTTCTTTTCTTTCTTTCTTTCTTTCTTTCTTTCCTTTCTTTTTTTTAAGCAGAGCAAAACACTCACTTTTAATATAATATCTGGCTTTTCCTGTGTGGAAAAAAAAATCACCCCTCAAAATTCCCATGTAGACATTCTGCCTTCCAGGTTGGGAAAAGGTTAAAAAGGGACTAGGGGGAAAAGTCTATGGTGGCTCTCTCTGAGATGCCCTCCAACACTTGGCAGGGTGAGGTGGTCCTAGCAG
The DNA here is from genome assembly GCA_907169655.1 of Acomys percivali. Lineage (NCBI taxonomy): Eukaryota > Metazoa > Chordata > Mammalia > Rodentia > Muridae > Acomys > Acomys percivali. The sequence goes on along the minus strand of OU015758.1, from coordinate 7,333,090 downwards.
GTGCTGGATTTGCTATAAATGGACAATTTATAAACAGAGCTGACAACTGGGAAAACAGAGCAGTGGGGGATGCTGGCATTCCAAGGGCTAGTGGCTGATTTCCTATCGGACGGTCTACAGCAAGGAATTATTGATAGCTGGGATTCTGAATGAAAGCCAGTTGGCTGACGCCTAAAAGGGTTGCGCCTCGATTCGTGTACGATCTGCTGCGAGATATTTTAAATAGGTCAGTGCAAATCAGCCACTTCAGGTTGTTACTCCCTTAATTAGCAATTTAACCGCAAAGCCTTTTCCTCCCTCCTCAGACTTGCTCGGATTTAACCCGCTTCCTTCTCTAGAAGCACAGAGGAACGGACCGCCTGTCTTAACAGAGAAGGAAGCCGGAGGGTGGGACAGGAGAGGACTCAGGGAGCCTTCTTGTACACGATGCCAACATGCAATCTGGCTAAGGCAGAGTCACGCTCGCAACCCAGGGTGGTGGTTTTGGCCCTGTATCCAGGGGAAAGGGAAGAGATAGGAGGTGTTCTGTGCACTGAGCCCTGGGGCAGAAGCAGACGTGTTTAGCTGAGGTATCTGATTTCTCTTCTGCTCTTTGTCCAGAGCTACCAGCTACCAAGTCATATGCCCAGAGAACAATCCCAGTAAGACTGTGCTTTCAAGGCGTTCCTCTGGGAGCGTCCCACCACGGCGCCTACTTCTATTATTATTCTTTTTTTAATATACTTTTATTTTATTACACATGTATAAAACAAACTACATACAGTAGGGAGAACCATGTGACAATCATGAGAATAATGAGGTCTACACGAGTTACATTCATAGTGAATTGGCCATCTGCATTCATCTTGTTTGAAGTAAGTGTTTTTCCTGTCTTGTTGGATCTAAATTTCCGAATGAGATTCAATATTTATCCTATCTCAACTCTAATAGCTTAACTTCTTTATCTTGATCTAAGACGATCTTGTCCCCTAGCCAACTAAGCTTGGTTGTAAAACTATTGTTATTCTTGTGGCTGTCACTCGAGCCTGTTTCCCTCCAGTAGGGTTGTTTCATGGGCCTGTGTAGAGAATACTGGGCAGCTTGCTCTGTACCCATTTGTAGCCTTGCATGAGTGCAGACCGAGCAGAGCAGCTATACCTGTTTTCTCTGCGTGAGTGGTTTTTCCAGGAGACATTCATTTGGCCGGGACTCGACTTTTCTCCCAACCACACCCTTCTTGTTTTTCTCTTTAGAGGAACGGACTGAAGCCCTGACTCGGCAAGGAACGCAGACTTCCTTATTGAGGAGTGAGGACTGCAGGAGCCTGAGGGCTTGGGTTATGGAAAGAAGTGTACACCCCAGCCCAAAGGTTGGGTTATAGGGGGGGGGGTGTGGGGTGTGTTTGAACACAAAGCATAGGGCTTTGAGGGGATCCAGAGTGGGACCGTGAGGTGCCACACGACAGCAAAACACTTTCAGACTGGAGAGGCACTAAAGTGATGAAGGACATTTGCTCTTGGCTAGGAGGCTGTGAGTGTGGACTCCCAAGAATCTGCTTTGCCCCTGGGAATCTCAGGTTCAGAAACCGATGAACACTCAAGAAATCTAACCAAGCATCTATAATTTGCAAAGAGCTCTACTAGGGCAAGGAAAGAAAGGGAGGATATGGATGCCAAGCAGAAGTTTATGATGTGGTTAGAGATATACCATATTCTTTTAAGAGCATGGTCAATCCACAGAGAATAAGAGAATATTTTAGATGTGCCCAGGAAAGTCGGGCTGGTAGTGGTTTCAAATGACTAGAGAGAAACACATGAGTGAAATGGGACTTTACAGGGTAAAAGTGTTTTGAGTACAGAGATTGGAAATGTGTGAGAGAGACTGTAACATGAGGGAGCGTCTGTGCGGGGAGTCCTGGTGAGGACATGGTCCCTGCTCTTTGGAGGTAAGGCAAAAGAGTTGCACACATCTGATGGTCCAGCGGGGTGTGTGGTTCATCTTGCTGGACACTTCTGGCCAGGAAAGAGGGATGAAGATGGCAGTGGTCAGGAAGATTGAGAGGCACAGGGGAGCAGTCACCATAGGAGGTATCTGGAGTCTTACCTTGGTGCGACCTTGGCTGGTCTAGAGAGATTCTTTACTAGGAGTGTCGTCCTTAGCACTCTGCACTGGTGGAACCCTCCGTCTTTAGCATCCCTCTTCTTCATTTACAGCCTGGTTTGCCATCTCTCTTGAACCAGGGTTGCACACACTTCTGCTTGTGGACTTTCCCCACAAACAGAGACAAAGTAAAACAAAAAGAAGATTTATTTTTCCAAAGTTTACTGCTTGACTCTGATCCTTCCTCCCCACTGTTGGATTCCCACTAGCATCGTCCTGATTTATTTGAAGCCTTGCTGGACATCGAGGTGATCACTTGTTCTCACAGCTCACCCAGAGGGTCATCTCTGAGCCCTTGGGACATCTGGTCAACCTGACAGACTGTGGAGGCAGGGCCACAGATTGGGGTGGGTAGGGTGTACGCCGGGTAGGGAGCACTTGTGTACCAAGAGCCTTGGGTGGAACTCTCCTTCCTGTCCTAGAATCTCATTCTCTCGCACTTCAGCATATGTCCACAGACAAGCCGTTTGGGCATGAACTGGGAGGTAGTTGAAACTATGAGGGCTTTTGTCTGTGTGTTTCACAATATCGTAAGAGAGTTATAGGAAGTTGGAGTTTGTGAAGAAGCTCTCTCAATCCAGCTGTGTGGAAGGGGTCACCTGTGGTGCTTTCAAAACATTCCCAGACAGAGTGCTTTTCTAGGCAGAGAAAGCCCAGGTCTCAAAGGAGAGGACCACGCAACTGTTGTTTTAAAAGAAAACTTTCAGAATGATTCTAGGTTCAGCCTGAACTGAAAACTGCTGACTTATGCTTTGGGTGGCCTCTGTGTTTCCAAGGCGTTGACTTTCCCTCCCACTGAAAGACAAGCGACACCCCACAGCTGGGGTGAGGTGCTGCTTATTCCCTATGCACTAAAAAGCTGGTCAGGAAGTGCCTGGTGAAGGGCAGGTGTTCAGCTGTTGCTGTAGGATTCTCCCCAAAGTGTCAAGATGGTAGGGTTTTTGTTTGTTTGTTTGTTTGTTTGTTTGTTTTTCTAATTTCACACACACACACACACACACACACACACACACACACACACACACACAGATACGACTGGGGTATTTGTGAAATGAGCACTTATCCTGTAAGTAAACACATTTGCTCTCATTCATAACATCTTCCCCTTGTGCCCCCCACCCCCAGGTCTCTGACTACCAGTCATGACGGCTCCCTCAGGGATAACAGAACGCTACTTTCGAGAAGCACATGAGGCAGATCAGAGGAGTTTAGATGTTGCTGTCTGTAAAAGAATTTATAATTTGTACCTTGCTGTGCCCAACTTGCTTTTGGGCATCCTCACTCGGGTGCTTGAAGTTGGTATGCCCTTCTGTCCAGACAAGCATCTTCTTGGGCTATTAATTATGTAATTAAAGGTCTGAACCTTCTCATTTAAAATGATAATAAAATGTTTAAAGCTATGCTGCTTATAAACTTATTTTTTTTTTGTCTTTCCATTTATTGCCATTCATTGTCTTTTATCATGGGCTGGCCGGCTGGCCAAGCCACGCTAATTACTGCCTTATTGTTTTTGGAAGGCAAGGTGACACCAAGACTATTGATGGGTCTACGAATTGGATCTGCTTTCCTCTTGTCCCCTTTTTCATTAGGCATATGGTTCTGCTTTAGCCAAATCTGAGGGGACAGGCAGAGAGATGCTGGCTGCCCACATAGTTGAGAACACTGACACAGAGAAAATAGCAATAAGGGGCCAGAGACCCTGTGGCCAGGGAGATCACTACAGTGGGAAAAGGGCAGAACTCAAACTGAGGCCTTTCAACTTGTGTTAGCGGTGAGGGTGTTTGCCACCTAAGACCCACTGTGGACCTTAGCATCTGCTCAGTGTTCCTCCAGCACCCTTACCTAGAGTTGAATAAAGGTTGGAAGTGACAATTCACTTTGTATATAGAAAAGGAACTAAGTGTCAGATAGTCAGAGCAGGGGGCAGATTATGTCTTCTACATATTAGTAAGTTTAATTCATGCTCAGAGTACAATAAAATCCAACAAAACCTTTCTGTCCTGCACCCTTGTTATTTTAAGCTTTATAAGATAACTTACAGTCGCCATAGAGAAGCTACAAATGCTCATCACATAGTGGCACTCAGTAAGTTACAGAATGGATGATTACTGTTCTTTTAATAAAACTTTATTAGTCCCCAAAGCTACATCAGATGCGTTTGCTTTGCTTTTAAATGTTAAAAAAAAAAAACCCTGTATTTTCTATTATAAACATAATATAATAAACATATGAGAGTAAAAAGAAAGCCAATTGTTCCTATTTCTACAGAGGACAACCTGTTAACATTTTTGTGTGCTTTCTTAGAGAATGACCTATCTTTTATTGTTGTTACTTGGTTTTATCAGGGTAGGAATGGAATCTTAGCTATAATGTACACACTTATTCTACGATGTCAACTTCATCAACATTAGTTTGGCGTTGGAGACTTTTGCCATGCTTTGGAGTCCCCATCATTAGCAATGACTCTTGGAAGGCAGAACAATTAGGCCTGAACAGAACAGCCATGGCTGGTAAATTTGCTGAGCTGTACAAAGGCGGATAACTAGCCTCGGATATCCTGTGTGGTGGATTCAGGACTTCATCTGAGGACAAAGTATTTTGATGTGAAATCAGATGAATCCTTAGAAAAGAGTGGCCTAAGCATGGGAGCCTGCATTATTTGTATGCCCCGCCCCCATTCATATGTTGAGATCCCCCAAAGTGGTGGTCAGTACTGCCTTAGGCCTTGAGTGCTGAGGCCCATAAGTGGTGTTTACTGTTCCATAAAAGTAACCTAAGGAAAATGGCTACTTGTTCCCTGAGAGGACACCCGAAGAAGACATTATCGATGGCCCAAGACATGGATGCTCATTTCAGATGCCTTAAAAAAAAAATCACCTGGGTCATAGATGTCTCAAATGTCTGGAATCACGAGAAGTAAATTTCTAGTTTATTGGTCTTTTATGATGGAAGCCGTAGCACACGAAGGCACTAACTGACTTCAGCCGGAAACAACATGGGTGAAAGTGTGTGCTAAAGGGTTATAGCCTTGAGTACAAATACTGAATCCGCAAACTACTAGCTCTACAGCCTGAAGTAGCTTTTGTTATTTTTTTTTATTTTATTTTATTCTACAAATATTTATTGAGTGTTAACTCCATGCCAGGTATTTTGCGCGCTGGGAAAATGGCAGCAAACAATGCCAGCTCTGTTCTCCTGTGAATCTGACATGTGAAAAAGGATCAGATATAAAAAAAGTAAATAAAAGCGGGGAGGAGTTAGGCAGAGCGGGAGGGAGTGTTGGAGGGACCAAGTATGGTCAAAATATATGGTGTGCATGCATGAAGCCCTCAAAGAATTAATAAAAATGTCACCTATTTGAAAAATATAAATCTATGCTATAGCAGAAAGAAATGAGTGGCTGACGAGAGGAAGAGGGACACTGCCATTTTGTAGAGGGGACTCCTCAGGGAGAGTGTGACATTTAAGTAGAGAGCCAGAGATAGTTCCCAAGCTTTCCTGCTTTCCCAGCCCTGGTGTGCTTGTTGCCCCCTCTCTGTGTGTCTCTGTTTGTCTCTCCCTGTGTGTCTCTGTTTGTCGCTAACTCTGTCTCTCTTCGTCTGTATGTGTTTGTCTCTCTCCTGTTTCTGTCTCTCTATGTCTCTGTCTATCTGTCTCTCTGTGTGTATCTTTCTGTGTCTGTCTCTGTCCTGTCTTTGTTTCTATGTCTCGGTCTGTCTTTCTCCCTCTGTCTCTCTCTGTCACTGTGTGTGTGTCTCTGTCTGTTCTCTCTCTTTCTCTTTCTCTCTCTCTGTCTGTCCTCTCTGTCGTCTCTGTCTCTCTCTCTCTCT
>OU015758.1:7288129-7303129 GCA_907169655.1 Acomys percivali | reverse complement strand
ACCCAGAGTTGGGGAGTGTTGTCCTTGGTGCTCAGTTTCTCAGCACTTGGCTAGTCAGCACTTTGTGTAGTCTTGCTGGGCTCAGAGGCAATTTGCAGATGACCCGTATGTTGAGCTTGTGTCCCAGACAGAGAAAGGGATCTCAGGCCTTGCAAACCTTGCTGAGTTGTGCATGCTCCAAGTCCTGACCTGCCTACTTTAAGATTTTTTTTTTCTCCCCTCCCTCTTTCCCCCTCTTCCCTCCCTCCCACCATTCCTTTCTTCCTTCTTTCCTTTCTCAGGAGAGAAAACTATGCATATAAGTCACTATTTTTAGGTTCTGCATCAGAGCAGCCAAGTGCAATTTTCTAACTGTTGTATCCGTCCGAGGTTTAACATTAAGAGAGACTCAATTCTAGGTCTTAGTAGACACGGAGTGCATGGAGCAGGGCCTGGCATGGAGTAAGTGTGCATAAAGCCTGGCTATTAATATCCCATGGGGGAATTAATACTTTTGCCAGTCTCCTCTGAGTTTATACTCTGAGGGAGAAATGAACATTTTCATGTAGCTTCATGCTGGGTTTAAAAGACGTCTATAAATGTAACCCAAGCTTTCATGTCCTATTTGATCTATGACATTTGAATATGTAGTCACTTGTGTTTTCACTTATTGTTTCAGGGGACATTTATTCAGTGTCTGTTATGTATGAGGCACAGCTTAGGATGTTGGTGGGGGGGGGGGCATAAGAGAGAAGGCTCTGAGGTTGAACTGACGGAATTGGAGAGGATGCGTAACAGCAATAGCAGCGTTATCCGAGCACTTACTAAATGGATGCAGTATTTCCACTTAGTGTTGATAACAGTTCACTGAAATAGGTGGTTCTGTGGTTTCCCTTGTTATCCTAGCACAGTAGAGCTGTACTAGGAAAGCAGTAACTGCTGTAAAGTTAAGAGTAAGTGACATCACTGTAGTCTCCCTAACGTACGTTTCACAGCTCTTGACTTCAAGACAGCAAGCAGAGACATCTCACCATTTCTGAGTAGAGGGCAACTCTTCAGAGTGTGGTCCTCACATCCCCTGGAAGGAGAGACCTGGTGGCACTCAGAGGAAGGATAGCAGGCTACCAAGAAAAGACTTGATACCCTATGAGCATATACAGGAGGAAGAGGTCCCCCTCAGTCACAGTCATAGGGGAGGGGAGTAAGAGGAAAATGGGAGGGAGGGAGGAATGGGAGGATACAAGGGATGGGACAACAATTTAGATGTAATATGAATAAATTAATAAAATACATTAAAAAGTAAAATAAAATCTGATGACATGTTCTATTGGACAAACAAACAATCAAACAAACAAAAGAGTGTGGTCCTCAGACCTGCAGCTGACAGTCACCTGGGGGAAAACTGGAAATGCATCCCTCTTTGAGGATGGGGTCCAGTAGTCTGAATTTTAATATGCTCTCTAGATGATTTTTACATCCATCATAGTTTAAGAACCGGTTTGGCAGCTGATAAGTAACTGAAATTTAACTTATAACGGGGGATAAGCAGGCACAAACAGGTGTAGAACTCATGACAGATAAAATACATGTGCACAAAGTATGAGTTAATTTTTCATTCTTCAAAAAAAGCCAGGAAACCAGATTTATTGTCTGTCTTCACTAGTTACTTATTTGAATATTTGTAAAAAATATCATTACATTAGAAAATGACCTTTATTAGGTTTGTTTCTTGAATCTCAAGAGTTTGAGTGTGGGTGATCATTGTTGAGAACTCACAAGCAACTGCAAAGTGAGCAAGCTGGACATTGCCAAAATGACACAAATAGAAGCAAATAAGAAGAAGACCTTTTCCAACTTGAAAACTGTTTTGTAGTAATGCACACTCCTTTTATTTCACATATTTCTGAAGCGTGCAGGCGGGTGTGTCTGGGGTATTGGTATGCAAGGTGTGGAGCCAGCCACCCCAGCATTCCCAGGCTGAGTCGCCATAGCAGCACACAGCTCTCCTCTCCTCTAAACCTGACCTCTTGTCCTTTCAGGTCTTTGCTCAGGCTGCCAGGAAGTCAGACTTTGAGAGGAAATCTTTCAACTTCAAATATAGAGACACAATTAAGCTAAAGGGGAAAAAAAATAAACAGGCAACATAAAACCTGCCTGGCAAGTGGGGTCCAGCCGCAGAGGATGGAAAGGCCACCAAGATGAATTTTGAAATAAATTTATTTTCTGTGCCCAGGCAGGCAGCATTCTGGTGCTCTGAGCTGTATCTAAGAATGCTTAGGAAAGAAAGGCAAGTCCTGAGGTCCCAGAGGTGCTCCTATGCTCTGAGGACCCAGGAGGCTCCTGATGCTCTAGAGCCAGAAAACAGATGAGAAATTTCTAACTCAATCTCACTTTTAACACATGTAGCTGTAGACTTTTGCTACCAGTTTCCTTAGTGTGGTTGGTGTGTGTGTGTGGTTTGTATTATGAATCAAAGTTAATCGTGATATCAAATGTACAAATTGACATTGAAGGATCCCTACTGTGGTCTTGCCTGAAAATTCCCATCTCTCTTTTAATTACGTTAAGTCCAGTCACATGTGGTTCTTATTTTTTTTTTTCCTTCAGAAAGCAATATATTTTAAATTTCCTCCTCTCTGATTTATTCTTCTTTTTTTTTGTCTAAAATAACACAGGCACGTGCAGTAAGAATGACTTTGAGATCCCCATGCCCCAACCCACCGACAGCAAAGGGATTACTTTCACAGGAGGCCCAGTGAGTGAAAATGGAAGGCCACAGGAGGTTGTCTCACTGACCCAGGACCCGGTGTGGTGGCACCTACAGGGTGACCTCACTTAACGTCCATTACCTCCCAGAGATCCCATTTAGTATTAGCATACGACTAGGTTATGATTAGGTTCCAACATGAATTCCAGGGGATGTACTCAGACTTCAAATCTGAGTCCCGGGAAGAGGACTCAGGGTGGGGAGGAAGGCTATTTTCCCTTCTCAGACATGTACGTAGCACGAGGTGGTTGTAAACTTATAATGCACTCCTGCCTGAGTGTGCCAAGGGCTGGGCATCACAGATGTGCGTTACCACGCCTGTCCTCTTGTCAGATAACTGCCTTGAGAACTGGACCGTGGGCTGAGGCGTCTGCAGCTCTGAGCCTGTCCTACACATCTCAGTGATTTATACAAAGTCTCCTCTCCTCCTCAGGCCTTCACGCTCCTTTCTGAAAATGAGCATGTAAAACCAGATTTTGCTTTACTAATTTGGATCTATGCTTTTTTTTTTTTTTTTTTTTTAATTTGGGAAACCCTTGAATTTCCCTCCCGGCATTTCCCCCCCCCCCCCCCACTGAAGATAATGAAACGCTAAGGAGTTTATTTTGCAGAATACCACTAAAGCAGACTAGTGAGCAGTTTATAAAGGACAGGTGTGTACCTGAAGGCTAGGGTGTTGGCACAAAGGGTATCAGTGAGACCTGCTCAGATGACAACTTCTAGAAGGCTCTAATCACCATGCCTTAATAGTTTCGTGAATAGCCACCTCCTTTGGAGTACTTTCCCTTTGGAGAGGGATGGTGAGTGTGAATTTTGGAAAGACATTTGTACCACAGCAGACCCTTCCAGTGTCTTTGTCTGAGGCAAAGCTGATGGGCATCTCACCTGAGAAGAGTAAGGTCCTAGAGTTATGGTGACACCTCTTTCCTTGGAGGATGTGTTCACACGCCTAGGCTGTGGAGGGTTATTCTCTGATGGGGGACGAATAGCGGGGTGTAGAGTGACAGAGGACCAGAGTGAATACGCATCTCACTGGAAATGTAGTTTTTTTTTTTTTTTTTTTAATAATAGAAGCGTGCTGTTTCATGGTCATGTCCTCACCACAAGCAGCTCTCATATTTCCCTGCTCCTAATATTGTGCCTGTCTTATAATTTCCAATTTGTTCCCACCCAGCTTTCTACAGAACCATGTACCCCATAAGGATAGGGTTTCAGGACTTCTTCCAGCCTGGTATTTTTGCCTATCAGATACAGATTTTTTTTTTTTTTTTTGAGACAAGATCTCTCTGTGTTAGCCTTGGCTGTCTGGACTCGCTTTGGAGACCAGGCTGGCCTCGAACTCAACAGTGATCCGCCTGCCTCTGCCTCCCGAGTGCTGGGATTAAAGGCTTGCGCCACCACGCCCGACCAGATACAGATTTTAAGAGTTTGATGGTTATGGGTCTCCTTGAGTTAATTCTGGAAAGTGATGCTGGTTTCTGTCTGTCATGGGGGTTGAGTGATTCCCTTGACAAACACATTCCTTGATGGTTAAAAAAAAAAAACAAAAAACAGTTGATTTGATAGAAAATCAGATAATGAATAGAAACGGCAAAATGTCAGAAAAGAAGTTGAAGCAAATGTAGGTGGATTTTCCCCCCAATGAAGGGGGGAAACTAAAAGGGGAGTTTCAGATCTGAAAGTAGGATACCGCTTGACCCACAGGCATGAGGTAGAGAGAGCTAACTGGGGATTTCTTGAGCTTTTGAAGACTCAGAGCTCAGTCCCAGCATCACACCTCCTCCAGCAAGGCCACACCTCCTAATCCTTCCCAAACAGTCTCACCCACTGGGGACCAAGGATTCAATACGGACGTCACTCTCACTCAAGCCACATACCTGCTTTGTGTGCAGCCATGTAAAAGTTTAAAACAAAACAAAACAAAACAAAACAAAACAAAAGCTCACTTAGTTTTCTCTTAGTTTTGATTTTCAACCTCTGATAACTTTTCCTCCCTATTTCTCAAACACTCAGGCAGCCCCGGGGACTGGTGGGTGTGGGGTGCGGGTGGTGGTGTGGGTCACCCCAGGGCCACATCTCAGATGCTTATTTCTACTTGTTTTCTGAAAAGTCAAGGTCAGTTCAGATTTATGAGGGCACTGTCATAGACACTAAGCAGACAAAGGTTAAAAAAAAAAAAAAAGTTAAATAAACTTTGAAGCTCTTCTGTGCTAGAAAATCTGCTTCTTGTGAATGCTTTAAGAACTCTTTTTTGGGAGAGTGTGGGGGTTATCTTACGGAACAGGGCATTGCTCCAGATTCCAGGCTGGCATGGAACTCACTATGTAGACCAGGCTGGCCTTGAACTTGTAACCCATCCTGCCGCCTCTGCCTCCCAAGTGCTAGGATGGCAGGCATGTGACACCACACCCCCAGTGGGAAACAGTTTTTAAACATCCTCTCTAAGGAGTTTGAGTGATGGAGAAATCATTGCAGGTCATTTCAGCAGTTTGGCTCTCCTCATCCTCATCTCAGAAACTAGACTTCTGGGCCTGGCCTTGAATAAATCCAACTTGGGTTTCAAAACTTTGCCCAGTCGGCTTTCGGCTCTGTGGACTTTGAAGACTGGGATGTGAAATGTAGCACACCACAGGCAACATTTACCAACAATTGCTTTGGCGTGTTAGGCAAGAAATCCTTCATGCCAGGATTCCCAGAGCTTTCCTTTTCCTTTTCTGAGGGGCCGGAACTGCACAGCCTCTGCAGCCCTCTTATCTGCCTAGGTGTTCTTTGATGTGTGCACCCCAAAGAGAGCAGGAACAGGGTTTGTTTAAGGCACTGTCACACCCTACATGGAAATAGTTTAAGTTGTGTATTAGACATGAGAAGTTAAAAACATCTAAAAATAACACCCCAGAACGTGCTGTTTATCATTTCTTTTGAATAAAATGTGAATTCCAGTTTATGTTAAAAACAAAACGAAACAACTTGGAAAAAATGGTCTTGCTGAGGAAACCCCTCCTCTGGAAATTTGAGATTTTCCTTGTCCGCTCCAATCTCTTCATGACCTTTCTGTTATTGTTTAAAATCATAAATAATATATTGGAATCAATTGAATCTATTAAAGTATGCTTCTGGGAACAGTTACAATTCTTGTCATCTTAGAACTTGCAAATTGGCATCAGCTATTTCGGTATTGTAGGTTTTTTTGGGGCGGGAAGGGGGTCCAGAGCTCTGGAGTCACCTGTAGGAAGAAATTAATTTCCACTTGTGCTGTAACCGTAAGAGAAAGCAAAATGTACCCTAAAGGAGCCATTGTACATTTAATCACTTCCCTCGGAATACACATTAGTGAGGGAACCTGAACTTTTAGATAATTCCTTTAGTTAATTGTTAATAACTTCAGTTACTTGCTGATTTCTCTACGTAGATATATCTAATGGGCCATTTTTCAAGAGAGAAGCTATAGGCACTTTTAAAAGAGACTGGCCCTCTTGGCTCATATGTGTGAAAGTTTGTTCCACAGTTGGCAGAGCTGGTTAGGGAGGGCTGGAGAGATGGGTCCGTGGTTAAGAGCACTGGTGGTTCTTTCAAAGGACTCAGGTTCAATTCCCAGCACCCACATAACAGCTCACAAATGTAACTCCAATTCCAGGGGATCTGACACCCTCACACACACATATAAGCAAGAAGAACACCAATATACATAAAAAGAAGAAGAAAAGAAGAAGAAGAAGAACTGAACTATTTGGGAAGGATTAGGAAGTGTGGCCTCATTGGAGGAGGTGTGACACTGGCAGTTGGCTTTGAAGTTCCAGGAGCCCGTGCCATTATCAGTTAGTTCTTTTTTTTTCTGACTCTAGCTATTGTCTCAATGTGTTAGCTCTTAGCTACTGCTCCAGTGCCATGCTTGCCCACCTGCTGCCTTGCTCCCAGCCATAAGGTTCATGAACTCACCCTTTGAAACTGTAGACAAGCTCCCAAATTAAATGCTTTCTTTTATAAGTTGCTTTGGGCCATGGCAAAAAGTAACTAAGACAGAGCTCAATCATACTGGAAATATTTTAATTAATAAGTGTATGGGAATGAAGGAATTGAGTTGAAAAATTCAACTCCCAATTCAAACCACACAGGAAGCATACAGTCTAGTTTCTAGAATTTAGAGTCTCCATGAAGACTTTCATAGCCCAGCTTTGAAATTAGGACATGAGCCCCCCCCTTTTTTTAAATCAAGTGGGTACATTAGAGGACCTGTCAAACCATTTGTTCTTTGATTGGAGCCAAACTAAAGTTCCAGTTCTTGCAGTTCTTAAGGAGGAGAATAGAAGGGCCAGACCAGGTGGGTAGGATAGAGCGTTTCTGAGTCGTGAAGTTAGCAGCATCAATATGGCAAGCTAAAAATAGATTTTTCAATGCAATTCTTGAGTTAGTGCTCTCCACCAAAACGTGTCATTATTTCTATTGGAAAGGAAGCTGTGACTCGCACCATTGGATGAGTTTTGATGTTTATCTCGAATTAGAACTTTTGCTTCCATCCATTTTTGGTTTGTGTCCATGGGCGGTGTCCCTGAGACCTAATTTCTCAGTTGTAAAATGGCTACATAATGATAGCCTACCATGTGGTTTTTCTGGTGACTGAGTAAGGAAAAAAAATGTAAGTTATCTGTTAATAGAGTTCACCATCTGACTGTCCTCGGTATAAAGTCAGTGGCGGGAACCGGCACTCCTTGGCATGCCGGCATGCCGTGTACCTCTCCAGTGTCCTGGGTGCCTTTTCTCTCCCTATTTCTCATCCCAAGTCACTTCCCTGTGTGTGCTGCTCAGCCCCATCCCTCTCTCCCTGATCTGGTGTCCAACTCATAATGAATAAACCTCCCACCTTGGGATTTTTTTTTATCTGCTTGACTTTATATTTCTCCCCTACAGCTGAATATGAAAATTCAAGTATGTGGGTTACTTCTAAAAACACTGGTATACAACTATTTTTTAAAGAAAGAAAACAAACAAAGAAATAATGTTCCATTTTAGTTTTTGATCATGTTTACTTAACAAACAAACAAACAAACAAACAAACCAAAGCCATTCTGGGCCAGAGAAAGGCTCAGTGGCTAAGAGCACTAGCTGCTCTTTCAGAGGACACTGGTTTGATGTCCGGTACTCGCTACAACTCCTATCCCAGGGGATCTGATTCTATCTTCCAGTCTCTTTAGGCACTGCATACATGTGCTGCAGAGACATGCGAGCAGACAAAACACCCCCAACGGATAAAATAAATAAGAATGAAAACAAACAAGCTTTTGAAAATATGCACCCTGTAAATAACCAGGATGAAGACACTCACGGAACAGTGTGGAGTGTGGGGAGCATACAGAGAGACACAGCTTCCTGCCCCGCTCTGATGAACCTCCTCTCCCTGGGTGTATTTATTTCCCAAGACCTTGGTTTCTCTATCTGTAAGACGAAGCAGCTGGAAAGAATATTCTTGAGGTGCCTTCTAGCTTCAAAGATATCCCTTGACTTAGTATCTCCCCTCCCAGGATTGGTTAACCAGACGTGCAGCTGACCACAGGTCAATATTTAGATTGTCCCCTTGGCTCCTTTATGCAAAGAGTGAGCATAGCCTCACCACGGCATGGGTGAGGACGTTTCTGCTGGTGGGCAGTTCCCACCTTCTCTTGTCTTCTCTAGTCCTTGGGCCTGTTGGTCTTCAGCTGCGTGATGCTTAGATGGCTCCATCGTGTGTGCCCTTGATTAGCCTCTCCTTGGGTTTGTGAACATTCAAGCTTTGGTCCTGGAGAAGAATAGTTCAGTGTGTGTTGGAAGCCGACTATAGATCTCTCTAGGAGCTGTCTCAGTAGGGGAGCTGTCTCAGTAGGGAAGCTGATGCCATCGACAGGTTTGGTTGGGTGAGGGGAGGCACCCAGGGAAGTTCAGGAGCAGGCGTGTATAGAGAAATATTCTTATTTGTCCACTGTTAGGTTTGGTTTTTAGAGTGGGGAGAAGGTATCCCATCCCCCCTTAATGACAGTGGTCTGATGAGCTGAGGCAGAAGATGCTGTGTTAAACTGTTAATAGGAAGTCTCGCTGTATGTTAAGCACTTAAGACACCACTAACGGGAATTTTCCAGGGAAAAGAGTGGGTGTTATTAACATGAAAATATGTATGAGGTTCTCTGAATGAAGGCTTTATGTGATAGAGTTGGAAGAGTATAGGACCCCAGCTGCTGTGGGGATGGGAAGGGAAAGGAAGGGGAGAGGAGGGGAAGGGAGGGGAGGGAGAGGAAGGTAAAAAAATGAGACCGGGAGGGGTAGGGGGAGAGAAAGAGTAGGAAGAAAGCCTTCGAGGGCTAGCCAGCCCATATTCAAGGCAGTTTGAGAGTCTTCTATCAAAGGGGCATGACAGATGAAGAGATACCCAACCCTTATCCTGACCATGGACGACACTGAGGACATCCTGCATGCTTCTCAAAGGATCCCTAAGCCCAGAGCCTGTTTGTTGCTAATGGCATCAACCTGGACAACAAACTACACTTCTGTGCGCCATTTCCCTTTTCCAGCCATATGTCCCTTTCCACCATTCATGCTTCTGGGGGTTAACATCAACGTGGACCTGAGATCTCTGTCTTGCTTTTGGGAAAGCGAACTAAGCCATCTTAGTTTGATGGCCTGATGGATGATAGATCTGCTAAAACCCTCCTTTTGTACAGTACACATATTTTCAACAATACGTATGCTGTGTAAAATATTACTGAAAATCGTCATGGATGTGGGGAAAGATAAAACCAACCTGAGATGCATGGAACTGCCTGCTGAAACAGTGGCTGAGACTGGAAGAAGGCAGTGAGAGGATGCGATAGGGCACCCAGAGTTGACTAGGAAATCATCCTTCATCCTTTAGATTTCTTGTCTTCATGACTTTAATAGCGGAGGCAATGTGGTGTCCTGGTTAAGTCTGTTGGCCTGTGTCAGATGAGCCAGATCTGAATTCTGATTATATTACACCCCCCCAACCATAACTCTTAGCAAAATACTTACCTTGGTCCATATGGGATGCTCTAACACAATGCCTTAGACTACACAATGTATGACAATGGATATGTATTGTCTTCATCTCTGGATGGTAGAATGTCACAGATGGCTGTACTAACAGATTTGGTATCTTGTGAGGGGGGAGGGGCTGGTTCCTTCAATTTAAAAAGGACAAGAGTGTGCCCTGGAAGGATTTTGTTTGTTTGTTTGTTTTGCTTTTTTTTTTTTTTTTGGTGGGTTTTTGTTCTTGTTTTTGTTTTTATTTTTGTTTTTCAAGACAGGGTTTCTCTGTGTAGCTGTGGCTGTTCTGGACACGCCTTGTAGAGTGAGGTGGCTTTGAACTCACCAGCTGCCTCTGCCTCCCTGAGTGTGCTGGGATTACAGGTGTGTGCCACAGCACCTGGCCCTGGAGTTTCTTTCTTTTTTCTTTCCTTTCCCTTCCTCCCTCCCCAGCCCATGTCCTTGATCCCCATGTTTCTACTATGTAGCCCTGTCCAGCCTTAAACTCACCGCGTAGTTCCAAGCTATCTCAAACTCATGATGGAATTCCTACCTCAGTCCCAGTGCTGGCATTATAATCATGGGCCACTGTGCCTGGCTTCCTCTGGTTTAGTATCTACTGGAATCAACCCTTTTCTTTTCTTTTTAATTTTTTATTAATTTATTCTTGTTACATCTCAGTGGTTATCCCATCCCTTGTATCCTCCCATTCTTCCCTCTCTCCCATTTTCCCCTCCCCTGAGGGGGACTTCCTCCCCCTGTATATGCTCATAGGGTATCAAGTCTCTTCTTGGTAACCTGCTTCCTTCCTCTGAGTGCCACCAGGTCTCCCCCTCCAGGGGACATGGTCAAATATGAGGCACCAGAGTACGTGAGAAAGTCATACCCCACTCTCCACTCAAGTGTGGAGACTGTTCTGAACCATTGGCTAGATCTGCTTAGGGGTTTAAAGTTTACCGCCTGTATTGTCCTTGGCTGGTGCCTTAGTTTGAGTGGGACGCCTGGGCCCAAATCTGCCTATCATAATGTTCTACTTGTAGGTTTCTAGGACCCTCTGGATCCTTCTACTTTGCTATTCTCCCATGCTTCTCTCATCTAGAGTCCCAATAGGATGTCCTCCCCTCTGTCCCAGTTTCCTGGTAAGTGAAGGCTTCCATGGGACATGCCCCTTGGGCTAGTATGCAGATATAAGTGAGTATATACCATTTGAGTCTTTCTGCTTCTAGGTTAACTCACTCATTATGATAATTTCTAGCTCAATCCATTTTTCCACAAATTTAGGGAATTCCTTGTTTTTAATAGCTGAGTAGTATTCCATAGTGTATATGTACCACAGTTTCTTTATCCATTCTTCTACTGAGGGACACTTAGGCTGTTTCCATGTTCTGGCTATTATGAATAAGGCTGCTATGAACATAGTTGAGCAAATTTTCTTGTTGTGTGCTGGAGCATCTTCTGGGTATATTCCAAGGAGTGGAATAGCTGGGTCTTGAGGAAGCCCTATTCCCAGTTTTCTGAGATAGCACCAGATAAATTTCCAAAGTTCAACCCTTTTCTTGAGGGCTCTGCTCTTGGCACTTAATCACCCCTTTGAAGGCCTCACCACCTCATCTATCACTTTGAGTGTTGGGTTCGATCATTTGCATTTTGAGGAGATATTATTATTTGGGCAACCACAATGTTTAGCTACTACGACTTGGTTTTTCCATCCATGAAGCATTTCTGAAAGTTTCTTGAAGACTCTGGATGGACTGTACCGATCAGAGCCCTCAGCGCTGTGGCCATATTACTAAGCCAGCAGAGTTGGCTTCCCCAGAGTAATATTGGAATGAGTCCCCAAATCCCTGTGGTCTGTACTGTTTGTTCAAAGTCACAAATGAGCCCAGGCTAATCCATCAGTGTTAGAAGGCATTAGTGTCTTTCACTGGTGACATGGAAGAAACATTTTCCCCTCACTCATGCATGATGTTGGTAAATTGTAGAAGATGGACAAATGGCATTTAACATTTTTATTCTTACCTTTCTCGAGGGCTTGTTGTTGGCAACATTCCTTTTAGAGAGTGTGTCCTTTTGTGTCCTGAAGAACTGCCCCAAGGTAGGGCTTTAGGCCCCCTTAGTCTCACTTCTTGAGTCATCCTTGCTATGGATGGATATCTGTAGTTTGAGGAGATGCTATTGGCCATTCCTATTGACTTCTGTTATGTTTATTGTATAATAACCATCTCCCTACGTCAGGAGCTGGCGGAGTAGAAAATATACAGGGCTGTTTTAGTCACTAAGGAGCTCGTTTGCATACGGCTTGTTTTGGTTATAGTAAGCTGATGAGGAACTGGAGTCCTCTGGGGAGGAGACAAGTTAGGGCCCATGAAGCCCAGACAGATACTGTGAAGTGTTTGCTTAGTGAGATGCTCCGGAGCTTAGCTTATGTCCCTTCCCTCTTAGTAAAGCATTTCAGATGTAGACTACAGACAGCCGAGTGTATCCACTGTCAGCTTTGATCAATGGCTATATACATTTGGGGTATGAGGATGATAATACATAATCACAAGGTCTATATGTTGTTGGTTATCAAGCCTGACATTCTAATTTTAGCCCCAGTCTTTCCACTGTGACTAAGACAACTAGTTCAGTGTTGTGGTTCTAGATTTTAAAAAGGTTATTTTTAGGAGTCTACTATCACTCTTGTAAGACAAGGGTGATAAAGGCTGATGCTATGGGATGCTCCATGAACTGAGTTCCACCTACTGCCTGCATCTGCTACACAGATTTTGCCCTTGCCCATTGGGAAGGGTAATTGTGACCTTTGTTACCTCCATGTGATGCTAAAGTTTAATGGGGACGTGACCCAGATTCTGGTTTTAAAAGTGATCATTTTCCATTAAGTGGATGCTCTTGGGCCTGAAGGTATTTTTAGTGTCTGTCTACTGTTTGCCTGAAGCCAAACAGAAAAGGAGAATATACTGAAATTACAGACTCAGTCACCATGGCTGCCATGATGGAGTTCATTTCTGGGTAAGGGAATTATGGAGGGAGGGCAGTATGGAGCATAGTAGGTCTGAGCACCTACTATGAGCTCTGTAATAGGAGGTGGGTAAGGGAGTACAATCAAGTTTCTGTCATACATGACTGCGATGGATGGCTGGTCTTATGTCAACTTGTCACATAGACTAGAGTTATCTGAAAGGGGGGAACTTTAATTGAGAAAACGCCTCTATAATATCTGTCTATAAGGCATTTTCTTAATTAGTGATTGATGAGGGAGGGCCCTGCCCATTGTGGGTGGTACCATCCCTGGGTTGGTGGTCCTGGATTCTATAAGAAAGCAGGCTAAAAGGGTTCCATAGTGTCCTGGTCATCACTTCTGCTTTATATGCAGAAGGTCCTCAGTTCAAGAAAGCCAGCTAAGCAAGCCAATAATCAGCACCCCTCCATGGACTCCGCATCAGCTCCTGCCTCTAGGATCCTGGCCTGTTTGAGGTCCAGTCCTGAATTCCTTCAGTGATCACCTGCGATGTGGAAATGGAAGCCAAGTAAAACTTTTCCTCCCCAACTTGCTTTTGGTCATGGTGTTTCATCACAGCAATAGAAACCCTAACTTAGACAATAGCCTTGGAGCCTGGCTAGTGAAGTGCTGTGTGCATGTTGGGAGCAGAGAGATCTCTATGAATTGCTCTGTGAATAGGGTCTGAACGAATGATGCACACATGAGGCCTTAGGAAATCAAAGGCAGGAGACTCAGGGCTTAAGCAGCCCTATAAAGGATGAGTAGACTGCAGCAAGAAAACCAGAGAGAAAATTTCCTAGAGACTCTTTTTTAAAAAATATATTTTATTAATTTATTCATATTACATCTCAATTGTCATCCCCTTCCTCCCTCCCATTTCCCCCTTACTTCTCTCCCCTATGATAGTGACTGAGGGGGACCTCCTTGCCCTGTATATGCTCATAGGGTATCAAGTCTCTTCTTGGTAGCCTGCTGTCCTTCCTCTGAGTGTCACCAGGCCTCCCTAGGGACTCTTTTAAAGACTTAATATTGTCTGGAAAGTTAACCAAATGGAGTCATCCAATTGGAGGTGCCCAGCAGAAAGCAAGTCTAATTTTTGTGCACAGGTCTTTTTTTCCAAGAGGAAAATAGTCCCCCACCCTGTTTGCATCACCCCCACACAGCTGAAGATTTGGGCTTCTTCTTCTTTACACCGTCGTACAGATAGGGCGGGAGATCGGAACTGTTGCTGTGCACCTAACAGAAGGACCCTCCCTTCCCCGAGTCCGGTCCTTCTAAAGATGATGCTACTTCTTTGTTACTCACAGATAGACAACCACAGGTAGGTGGTATGACTGAGAGTGATAGTGAGCTTCTCTGAAGAGACTCTGTCCATGAGTCCAACATGGAATTATCTCTATTTGGGGCTCTCAGACACAATACACATTTCAGTGGTCTACAGTTGGGCTCATCTCTCCTGAACGTCTCCTTTGCTGGTTGATGGAGGCTACCTTGGTTTTCTTTTTGTTTTTCTTTTCCTTTTTTTTTTTTTTTTTTTTCCTTCTCTAATTTTATTTTCAGGAGACCTACCTCAGAGTTCCCACTTGCTTCACTTTTCTACCTTTACCCTGTAAAAACTGAACTTTCTCATCCTGGAATGATAATTGCCTGTGGGTATTTTTATTTTTTTTGCATGTGGTATGCATGCATGTGTGTATGAGTGTTCACATGTATGTGGGCACACATTCCTTTCTCGGGTCCCTGGTCTCATTAGCCCTGGGAAGTTGGCTAGGTTTCTAGGACCAGACTTGATTTCCCTCCTGCTGAGTGGCCTTAGGTCTAATTAGACACGTGAGCAGCGCTTCTTGCACTGTTATGCATGTCCTGCCATGCTGGGCATTGTCGTGACTCGTAGCTGGGTACGGCTGTCTAACGGCTTCCTTCCCTTGCCAGCTTGTGCAATATTTTTTAGAACCATGGAGGCTAGACTGCAGGAAAAGGGCCTCGGCTCACTTAAATTCTATATCCTAGCTATACGGTGTCTTCCTCAATAGGGGCCTACTCCTAATCCCCAAGAGGCAACAGCGGGCTACAGCAATGATCTATGCTGTTTTAGGAGTTAGTTGGACTACCCTGACCAACCATTTGAAAGGAGTTTCTTCTGCCTGCTAGTATCGGGAATTTGTCAGCCTAAATGGTTTAACTTCCTTTAAGATCTCTCTCTCTCTCTCTCTCTCTCTCTCTCTCTCTCTCTCTCTCTCTC
>OU015758.1:7258645-7278153 GCA_907169655.1 Acomys percivali | reverse complement strand
TGTGTGTGTGTGTGTGTGTGTGTGTGTGTGTGTGTGTGTGTGTGTGTTGGTGTGTATGTTTGTGCCTTACTAATGGTTAGTTTTGCCAGTTTAGCAATTTTGTATTATAATCATAAAACATGTGTTCTCGGGTATTAAAGATTCCTTCATGTGGCATAACATTTTCGAGATGTCTGTTTTCGAAAAGTTGAAGTAATATCCGTCAGTTTTTGGAGATTCTTGTGTTAGCAAGCTCTTTTGAAAGAGTCAGGAATGCCAGGCAGTGGCGATGCACCTTTTTAATCCCAGAACTCAAGAGGCAGAGACAGAGGTGGGTGGATCTCTGCGAGTTTGAGGCCAAGCCTAGTCTACAGAGTGAGTTCCAGGACGGCCAGGGCTACACAGAAGAACCTTGTCTCCAAAACCCAAAAATAAATAAACAAATAAATAATTTTAAAAACCCTGAGGTGAAGAGGATAACGGGGAGAGAAGGAAAGGGACCCTAAGGACAGTTACTTTGGCCTCTTAATTTTCTGATGCAGGATCGGAGGACCAGTCCTTTGTCAAGGTCACGCTGAAAGGTCGAGGTGAAACTGGAACCTGAGTCTCCTGACCCATTCCTGAAGCCGCGAGCCAGGCGGGGCTGAGTGCGGTGGTTGTTTTGAGCCGATGCCATGTGAGAGTAGAGAGTTTCGACAGAGCTTTACTTAGAGGATATGAAACTACACTAACCTCATGTGACAAGAGATCCTCGGAGGCCTTGGTGTGGGGCCAGGAAAGGAAGTCTGCAAGGCTTTTGGTTACCAACTCCACCTCTGAACCGACTGGCCTGGGGTGACTTACGGTGAACCCTTCTCATTTGCAATAAAACGAGACATGGGGCAGGGAAAGCTTTTCTATGCTGGCATCCGTAAAGCAGGGCACTGCTAAAAAAGCGGGGTGGCGGGCGGGCGGGGGGAGGGTGAGGGGGGCAGGTCATATAAAAAGCACCTTCAGCCGGATGCCCCCCCCCCCCCTGCAACAGAGGACCTGGAGCTGAAAACAAAACCTTCGGGAAGGAGGGATGCTGCCTTTACAGACATAGCCTTTGTGTCGTGTATGCATGTTCCAATTCAGTCCCAGATGACAATGACCTGGTCGTTCCTGCCTGCCAGCTGTTGCCTGGCCTCTGTGAAAGTCCCCAATCTCTGAGCCAATGCCTCGTGGGCAGGTATCCATATCATGAGGCAACTGGCACTGGTTGGCACCTTTGTTGGCGAAATGAGCACCGGCGACTTGGGACGGGGTGGCTGGCTGATGCACTCTCTCTACCAGCTGGCAGGTGGGGGAGCCTTTAGGCAGGTGCCCTAGGGAGGAGAGAGGGTTCCTGTTACCATGGTAACTGTTCAGAAAGGAGGTTTCCTCCCCAAGGTCAGTTTGGTCTCCTTACTGCCTTGGGAAGAAATGGCTCTGCAGCAGCCAGGCTGTGCATATCAACGCATGCCTCATCTGTTCGGAATCATTACTTGTAATTGGGTCTATTATTAGTATCTGGAGAATCTGAGGGCTGGTGGATCTGTCAGGGGGAACGTCAGTCTAGTGAAGACCAGGCCACCAGAGACATCCCAGAAGAATCATTCCGGTGTATACTAAGAAGACAAAGAATTCCAAAGACTTTTTTTTTTTTTTTTTTTTTTTTTTTTAAGGCAGACTGGCAGGTTGGACGAGTTCTCTGGGCTATTCCGGGATATGGAGATTAACGCGGAGGCAGTCAGTCACCCTAGATGTCCTTTAGCCAAACTGTCCTGGGTACAGAGGTGAAGGGACCCTTGTTAGCTCGCTGGGCCTGGCAAGTTTTCCACAGTGAATTTATTGTAAAGGATCAAGAATTTCTCGTCAGTGCTGTCTGCTCTGTAGATGTTCCACACAGCGTCTTTGATCGGAAAGTCTAATTTCTTCATTTTACCATTTCTGCGTCTCACTTCTGAAGACAGCTGTTCTCACCCAGGCCACTTTCCCACTCAGCCTCTCCCGTGTGAGTTGGTATAAAGACCCTCCATTTCAGACCTTGAGATGCTTGTGACAAATACTAGCATTGTGTTAGTGTATGGGCTTCTGAGCCCCAGGGATGGTGGGGGAGGGCGAGGGGGCGGGGACTGTGCTCTGTTCTGCCAGCCTATATCCTATCAAAATTACTTCGATGGGCTGGTAGGTACCTGAGAAGGGGAAATATGATTTATTCTAGATAAGCCCTTCACACCTTGCCTGCAAGTGTAGCCACGGACACAGCAATTGATTATCTAGTATATTGAGTGAAAAGATCAGAGTGGGTCATCTCACTGCTCTTTGCCAGCTGGTTTTGGAGACAGAATTTTTATGGATATAAAAAGAAAAACTCTCATTATATTCTTGTATATATTTACCGATTAACAGATGAAACTTGCAACCGGTCACCCTGTGCCTTCGTGCTTAGTAAATATTTAGAATTTCACCTGGTAAGCCAGGACACTGGGGATGCAGAGGTAGATAAGGCATCATTTTCTACCCCGGAGGACCTCACATCACGGAAAAGGGTCTTACAAATGTCGGGAATTTGAAGGCCAAGTTTCACTTGCCTTGTGAGAATTTCCTCTGCGTCGTAGAGGGCAGAGGGGACGAGGCAAGTGTAACTGCCTTTCTCATACAGTCCCAGGGACAAGCCAAAGGTCACGTCCCCTGGAGTTCTCCCTGGGGAAACCCATGAGAGTTTTGGAGGCACTTCAGAGTCTAGGTGAGCGCTTACAAACAGAGGCATATGTGACACTAGAACAGGCACTCAGAATGGATGATGGCTTCCCCATGGCTGCATAATGGGGCCTCCTCCCCAGTCCTTCCTAACCACAGGGCTACATGTAATTAGGACAGAATTGCATATGACTGGCTGGGAAGAGTAGAAGAAAACTCCCGGGAGGGTCTCATGACGGCCCCTATGAGAGAAAATCAGCAATCAGCAAGCACAGTGTGACCATCATGTGCAAGTGGGGTCACGGAGATGGTGGCAGCTGGGTCAGAGAGGACAGTTCTGTAACAACCTGAGAAAATAGTTCGTTATTTGAGTTGCAAGAGTGCTTTAATAACACATCTAATATAGAACCGTGAGTCCTTTCTTCTAACCCTTCCTCAAGTAGGAGGGCCAGTATCTAGAAGATTTGAATGAGACATATTTTTCCGAGTATTACTTAAACAAAAGGAATGTAAAAAAAAACGATAAAAATAAATAGTATCATAATATAATATCTTTTAAAAAAAGGAGGGAAATCCATGATGAACAAATATGAACATTTTAAATGAGAGCATTAGACCCTTGCCTCATTTTCCTCACCCTGATTTCAATAAAACTTTATTTATAAAATCTGTCAATTAAAAAAAAAATGAAAGCATTAACTAACAGTTTGGACAATGAAAGACGTATCAGAATTTTGGTTTTTAGAGGGATTGGCATTAAAGGAAGCTGCCAAGAGAATAAGGTGGGGGCTTCTAGAAGGTGAGGTGACTATCAGATAGATCTTCCTTCGTGGTGATAGATAATACAAAGATACCTGTAACAGTGTTTTTCCCCTTTCCCCCTCCCCCTCGCTTCCCCCCTCCCCCACCATCCGTCAGTCATTGGTCCACTTCATAGCATGACGTCATGAAGGTTGAAGACAAGGTGAAGAGGAGGTGCTCCAATGGAAGGAGACTGGGCTGGTGAGAAGGCATGGAAACGTCGCAGGCAGGCAGGACGCACAGGGAGAGGCCCTGGAGAAGCCTCACCCCTACACCGTTGAGGAGGCGAGGTTGCAGGGACTTTCTGCTGTCCTTCGTGGAAGCCTTGACCTCTAAGTGTTTGCAGGGTTAAAGGAAAAGAGAGGCCCTTGGGCAGCAGATACTGGGCGGTGCCTGCAGTCAAGGTACGTTAGATACGTTAGTCTGTGGTTTCAGCTCTGCTTACTGCCTCTCCACTACTGTCTTGCCACAAAGGTAGACCTGAGCGGACCACATCAAAGGGCTCCTTGCCCCTCTGGCTTCCAGATGGATTGACACCCCCCTCCCAACTAGTCCTCAACCACCCAGCTGGAACCTCAGTGCTTGGAAGGTGGAGGCGGGGCGATCCGAAGTTCTAAGTCATCCTCAGCTACAAAGCAAGTTCAAGGTCATCCTGGGCCACCTGAGGCTGTACCTCAAAAAGACACGAGCAGAACAAAGAACTGAATGTCACCGCGTCATAAAGATGAACCGTGATTTAAAAAAAAATATTCTAGCAATTTTGTACACTTGTGCTATTAATTTATTTATCTTCCCCAAATTTTAAGTCACTGCTAAAAGGCCTGACTAGAGGCAAAACAGTGTTTCAGGATTTTTGAGTTCTTGTAGGTGGTATTATTATTATTATTATTATTATTATTATTATTATTATTATTATTATTATTATTATTTACCATCCTTCTTTTTCCCCTCCCTCTTTCCCCCTTCTCCTTCCTCTTCTTAAAGATTGAGTTTCCTCTTGGTGGAAGAAGAAAAGGAACTAATATCAGGGGTCCATTTGGAGCTGAGACACTCCACCCGGGGCAGGAAGAGTCCCTATGTACAGACGTTAGCAACAGTGACACCTGAGGTTTTGCGTTCTATCACAAGTCCTCTCCAAGCCCCCAGGGGAGGTGCCACATGGAATATGGCCTTCTTCTCATGGTGCCCTATAGACTGTGCAGGCAAGAATAGAGCACATATGAAGGAGAGAAAGCTGAGAACATGGCCAACAGGGACAAAACTGATAAAAAGCACCAGAAGAGGTTTGGGGGAGGAGTGTGGAGCCACCGGCAGCCTCCTCACAGGAAAAGCATCCAATGGTGGAGCCTCTGAAATACGGACACAGTCACAAGACTTCCTACAGCTCAAAGAATTATCCTTAGATGTCAAAGGAACAGGTGAGCCTAAAGGCGGGACAACTCAGGAAACTATAGGAAGAAACACAGGAGATGAATGGAGAGCTATTATGTGGGGAGTGATGGATATTGAAACTGAATTAGGCAGGCAACACATTACCAGAGCGGCTCCTGGAAATGAGAGATAACACTGCGTCTGAATTAGGACAGGGGTTCGGAAAGAGCGAGAGAAGGTAACTCTCTCTGGAAGGCTTCTCACGTTTTCCTTGGTGGTGGGCTGTTTTTTTATTGTTGTTGTTTTGGGGTTTTTGTTTGTTTGTTTGTTTGTTTGAGTCAGGGTCTCATTTCCCAGGATAGAGCAATTGTCCTACTTCAGCCACCAACTCCTGGGACAACAGGCTGTGTCACCCTGCCCATTTTAGGAAGCACTTATTTTATAAGGCTGAAATGTGGCAAGGTGCACTGATCTGGTGCCTTATTTGTAATGGGACCTTATAGGAAATGAATTAACATTGTGTTGGGCTTGAACTCCTAAAGTAATATAATTCCCTGGGTTTCCCCTTGCACCATTTATCCCATAATTATAATACTTTAAAAATCTAAACTTAGCATGCATAACTTCTATTACCCGCCCCCAGTGTGTGTGTGTGTGTGTGTGTGTGTGTGTGTGTGTGTGTGTGTGTATGTTATGTGGGTGTGTGAGTATTCAAGCATGTGAGCATGACATTAAGTGACATTTCCCCCTCCATTAAACTCCAAATAATCAACTTATTTATTTTCATGTTATTGTCCAGTCCATTTTTCAGCCCACACTCAGCTTCTGTTAGTCAGGACGCTGAGGAATGGCTGAGGCTAGCCATCTGACGGAGATGAGCCTGCACTTTCACATGACTTTGCCAAATAGGGTTTCTGTATTTAAACTGGACACTTCCCACCCAGAGAGCTGCCTTGACTTCACATTCAGATTTGCTGAATAAAAAAAGGCTCACAAGTTTTATGGCTGAGGGAACCCAGTCTCATATGATGAGCACATGGGAGAAAGAAGATGCATATTGGATTCCTGCTAGCTTAGGCACATGACTTGGAGCATGGCTTTCTTTTCCCTGCAAGAAGGAAGCTTCATATCTCTGTAGAGAATTCTGGGGAAGCGTAGCATTAAAGTTTTGGTGTGGATTTGATGGTCTTGCTGATTGGAAAGGCGTTGGAATAGCAATTCATCATAGAAAGGGGTATGTGGAATTTGGTAAGAAGGTTGCTTTGATGGTGATGATGGTGATGATGGTGATGATGATGGTGATGATGAGTTTTTTAAAAGTCATAAGATGATTATCTAGTGCATTAGAGAAGTTGAAAAGTTGTGGCCTCTGTGCCCATAGAGTCTTATGCTGCACAGCATGGGAAACAGCACTGAGTCCTCTTCCCACGCAAAAGTCATATTCAAAATGTCAAAGTGTCAAACGACAGCCTATGACCAGCCATAAAATGTTTCCTATGTACTGCATTCCTGGGTAGGGAAGCAGGATGGAGCTCTGCAGTGTTGGGTAGTTACCTTTTATTACACGGCTGGAGGTTGACCATGACAGTGCAGTGTGGCTGGTTTCCTTCTCAGTTTTGCCTCCATTTTTGCAAACAATTTAAATGAAATCCAGAAGGCATGGCCACATATTTGTGGGTTACAGGCATTTGGGCGAATCAACTAGTCCTATCAATGTTCCTGAAAGAGCCCCCATACAGGTAAGATTGACAGGCTGGCAAGAGACTAGAGTCACAAGAGAAATAAATGTTAGGCTTTAGGTTTTAAAAATATCAGCTGACTGACTGACTTACCAGAAGTTCATGTGAAAAAAACCTCACGAGTTTTATCACTAAGGGAGTTCAGTGTCACATGATGAAAGCGAGGTCTTAGGGTGCACTGGAGCACGGAGAATCCTTCTACCAAGGGTACTTTAACCCGATCTTGCCTTGGCTGAGTTCCATATGTTTCAAAGAGTCCAAGATAAACAAATCTGTTTGGAAATAGCCAGGTGACAAAGACATGTAACTATAGCATCTATGAAACTAGAGTTGGGGGGGGGTCAGGAGGGGGCACAGAGATAAATGGAAAGATTCATGATTTGGCACTAAAAATGTTCATGAGGAGGAGGAGGAGGAGGAGGAGGCGGCGGTGGCAGGAATGTCTTTTGGGTGGAAATGTTTTTTTATCTGAAAGACTGAATGTTTAATGGAACCAAATGAAATTCGTCCTGTGTTTGGGCAAGGCTAGGCTCCATGTGTGATTGCATAGAAAGATCCAGTTCTCTGATGGAGTAAGATTTGTTCAAATGCGGCATAGAAAGCGGCCATGACTGTTCATGTCCCGAACCCCGGAAGTCGGGCAGTGGAGGGAAGAAGAATATGAACTCAGGACCAGCCTGGGCTACATAGCAACACCTTGTCTCAAAACAAACAAATGACCGGGCTAGCAGCAGAGAGCCTCTTGACTCCCTGACACCAAGGTCAGACACAGCCTTTCTGGCAGGGAAGCTGATACGGTTTGAAGCAGGGATGATCTCACAGGATTTTGCTTTGAGGACTGGGTCTCCAGCGTGTGGTGCTGCTTTGAAAGCACCTGAGGCTTTAGGAATTGGGGCCCACTGGTGTTGGTGGGCCATAAGAGGTAGGCCTTATGGTTCTCTCTCCCTCTCTCTCTCTCTCTCTCTCTCTCTCTCTCTCTCTCTCTCTCTCTTTCTCTCTATCTCTATCTCTCTGCCTCTGCCTCCCGAGTGCTGGGATTAAAGGTGTGTGCCACCATTCCCAGCAACATCTCCCCTCCCCCTACCCCACTCCTTCCTGTTTGTTGCCAGGTGAACAGCCACTGGCCCGCAGACTGAACCACCCTGCTGGCTCGCTCCTCCGATGTAAGGGTTCTCTAAAGAGCTGAGGGAAGGAATGAATGTTCATATTCAAGGGGACGGATGTACTAGTGTGGCTTACAGGCTGAGGTCCGGGTGGTCCCACAACGGCTGCCTCCGGAGAGAAAGCCCAAGAATCCAGTAGTTACTCAGTCCCAATCTGCTGCCAGTGTCCCAGATGGCTCCTAGAAAGCTGCAGGTCTTCTGTCTACAGTGTACGCCAGAAGAAATAGGTTATGTCAGTGAACTAATGACTCAGCAACAGGGTAGGTGAATGTGCCAGCAAGAGTGAGGGCAAGCAGGCAAAAAGCAAAGGCTTCCCTCTTCCACGTCCTTGTGTATGGGCTGCCAATAGAAGATGCACCACAGATTTAAGCTGGGTCTTCCCACTTTAGACATTAAAAAACAAAAAAAAAACAAAAACAAAAAAAACCAAAACTCCCCTGCAGGCATGCTCAGCTGCTTGGGTTTTCATTCAGATTCCAGATATTGTCAAAGTGACAACCAAAATTAGCCACCACACCTGCCATAGTGGCCTGGGACTGTCTAAAATGATAAACTAAAACAAATATTTCCTTCCACATCATAACTTGTTTCTGTCAGATATGTTTTTGGAGATTATAATATAATTAAAATATTTCCTCCTTCCCTCCAAACCTTCCCACATAGCCCTCCCTGATCTCCAAATTCACGGCCTCTTTTTTTCATTAATTGTATAGGTATGTGTATAAGTGTATATTGTATACTCTATAAGTGCATGCACATGCACATATTCCTGAATGTAACATGCTCAGTGTGCATAATGCTGCCTGTTCCCTCCTTGCCCTCAATTGCCTCCAGTTCTTTGTGTAGTGGTGAAGCCTTCTGGACTTTTCCTTGTCCAGCTTAGCATGTTGTGTAG
Source organism: Acomys percivali (assembly GCA_907169655.1). Taxonomy (NCBI): domain Eukaryota; kingdom Metazoa; phylum Chordata; class Mammalia; order Rodentia; family Muridae; genus Acomys; species Acomys percivali. The sequence continues at coordinate 7,269,502 of OU015758.1, read as the reverse complement.
TGTCACCTCTCTTCAGCTCACATTTGGGCAGTCACGTGGATGAGACTGTATGGACTCTGCATCTGGAGTCCAGGGCTGTTTTGCCTTAGTAAATTTTTACCAAATAAATGTGTGTGTGTGTGTGTGTGTGAGTGTGTGTGTTTGTAGACATTTGTGTGTGTGTATCTGTGTGTTTTTAGACATGTGTCTCTGTGTGTGTGTGTAGATGTTTGTGTGTGTGTGTGTGTGTGCATGAGGTCAGAGGTTATGTCTAGATTCTTCCTCCATCGCTTTGCACCCCTCCTTCTTACTTCTAGAGACAAGATCCCTCTATGGAACCAGAACTCATCAATTTAGTTAGGCTGGCTGCCCTGTGCTTGTCTCTTCCTCCCTCGTGCTGGGATTGGAGGCCTGTGCTGCTACTCTCAGACTGTGTGTAGGTTCCGGGGAGGGCAGGGCCACATGTGGTCGGTCACAGGAAGCACTCTACTAACTGAGCCGTCCTCTATCTCCCCAGCTCTGCTCCTGTAGACCATGCTGTCTCCCATGGATTTCATCTGTAACAAGGTCTTAAGGAGACACCAAGCCAGGGGATTAACTTGCATCTTTTGAAGGAAAACACAAAGATATCTCTGTATCCCACAGAAGCCAAAAGTCCGGGATGGTTTGCGCTCACCTGTGTCTGCTCTGGAAACTATGCTGGTCTGTTTCCTGTGGGTGACCAGAATTTTCCCCAAAGGGCAAGGGAGCAAGGGTACATCCGTGTCTGTTAGTCCTCTGTGTAGGTGGGCATGTGGACCCTTTCTGAGTTCATTTTATTTCAACAGAAGTAAACAACAAAGATAGAATACTTGGCTATGGTTATGGAATACTTGGCTACGGTTGCGTAGCTGTGATCTCAACTTTGAAAGAGAGTTGTCCTCCTTTCTCTTGTCTCACTAGCGAGGAGGGTGGGACAGGCAAGGTGTCTGAGCTGGGAGAAGACAGGAAACCAAATGCTTCTGGGATGAAGAGTGGCTGCTTCAGGAGATGGAGGAAAGGCCCGGAAGGAAGGAACAAACTGAGGAGCACCCCCTCCCCACCCCCGTCATCTAGCAGGCCCCAGGAGACCCCCTTTCAGAAGCCAGCAACCCTCCCAATAGTCTCTTTGCAAGGATATGTGGGGCCCTGAGGAGTTGCCGAGGACTCCTGCAGCTGTTGTGGCCTCGGAGGAGATAGGCAGTGAGTCTCCCAGTCCTTGTTAATCCCACAAATGGCCCATTGAGGGGAGTGGGAGAAGGGAGAAGCATCCAGGATTGGCCCTGCGGTCCCTCAATGGGGGTACTGTTCAGGCTTGGGTGGAGGCCAGCCCTGGGCCCGTGCTGGTTGTTAAGGCTTCATTCTTCCCCAGGAGGTGGCTGGAAAGGCAGTGAGCAGCTGAGGTCCCAGGGAAGGGACTGCTCTTGTTCCTCACAGGCCCCGCTGACAAACGAGCTAGAGGAAGTGCTTCCTCCTTAATTAGTTCTATTGTTCATTACATTTACATCCCAGGCATCTTTCCATTTCCTTCTCATTCTTCACTCACTACTCAAGACCTCTAAGTCACGGGTTTGGTTTTTTTTTTTTTTTTCCCTTTCTTTCTCCACTCTTTCATCAGATCAGAAGCAACGCCATTTTTCTTTTTCTCTTTTGTACCAGTTCCCTTAAGAAGTGAACAGGGATAGCTGGGGTTTTGCTGTTGAGATGCCTATAGCGCCAGAGTCCACTGTGCAAACATCTTGTTGTTCTTACTGCTCACCACCCATGCACCTCTTTCTGGTGGCATCACTTTGATTTTCCTTCATCCGTACCACATCCACACAATGGACTTGGACGGCATAGACCTGCCCGGCTGGGTGTGAGAGCAGACACAGCATCTGTAAACAGAAGGTGACGATTACGTCTCTTGGATTTGCCTAGTTGGGACCACACTGGGCTGAGTCACTGGAATCTCGAAAGATTTTGCTGGATGTCTTGAGAAAGAAACTGTGTCTACTGAGGCTGCCAAGTGGGTACAGTCTAACTGGGGAGCTGTGCTAATCACTGCTGCTACCCCTGGAGAAAAGCCATTGTGAGAACATAGGCCACCGAGCTGGCTGGTTTTCTGTTAATTTTCTGTTCATTTGACAGCTTCCCTCCTCATTTTAGAAGAGGGAACATCAATTGAGAAAATGTTCTTACCAGATTGGCCTGTGGGCATGCCTGAAGTACATTTTCTCAATTAGTGACTGAGGTGGAAGGGCTAGGCTCTCCATGGGAGGAGCCATGCATGCGCCCATCCATGGTCCTGGGTGCTATAAGAAAACAGGCTGAGTAAGGCCTGAGGAGCAAGCCATGCCTACACTAAATCTCTTGGTTTAAATGGCCAGAGTAGGTTCTGTTGCCTATAATGAACTCCAGTGGCTACAGGATTTGTCCATTCATTCTGAGGTAAGGTCTCCCTCCATAATCCAGGCTGTATTTAAACTCCTGATAGAGCTAATTACGTCAGCTTCCACAGTGCTGGGATCACAAACAGAGACCGCCAAATCTAGCTGTAATTATCGCTGTCAATTTTTCTGATACCTTACGGTCTTAAAATGTTTGCTTTTCAGGGAGACACCTACTTCCCCAAGACTAGAGAATTCTTGGAAGTAGCTCATCTTTCATATGTAAAACAACTAACAGAACTGCCCTATTGGTACCCCACCCCCAAACCCCTAGCACAACTCCTTTAACAGGAGAGACCTGTATTCACCGGCCCTTAGTGGTCCTGTGGCATGTGGCATGGCCCTTTATGTGACATGTCTTCACAGGGAGTGTATTAAACTTGTTCTTCCTATGTTGTTGGCTTTTCAGTGTCATTACTCAAAAACTGTGTAAGTTAAACTCTTCTGTTTCAAGAGTGGAGAAGGAGAAATTCTCCACTGTGGGGTAAGTGTTAAGGCCTTAGTCTGTCTTGTTTGCCGTCCTGTCTTTTATACCAAGCACAGTGTTAGAGAGCAGTAGATCTCAGTAAATGGCCTTTGAGTGAGCACACGGTCTTAAAAGTGAAGGCAAACGGTCTTGGCATGATGTTTTTGAGTTTTGCCAAACCCCAGCATTGTGTTTGGAGCCTTCCTCTGCCTGCCAGACCTCAAGAATTGCCCTGTCCTCATGCCATGGCCACATCAAACATATTTCTAAATCTTCTGGGAAGCCATACACTCCGCCGGTGGATCTCTGATCCTGCTTCAGAACAAGCAGGGCACGATCTGAGTTCAGTCAGGAGAACTCTCACGGAGAGAGTTTGTCTACAGTAGTGGCAGTTTCTAGTCCTCCTGGGCTCCTGTAGTGGGTGAAAGGTTTGGAGGACAAATACGTCCATTATTCATGGCCTACAACGACATTGATGTAACCAAGAAGGTCTTGACTCGGTAGTCCCAAGTGGATAAGTGTTATCCAAAGGACACAAAGCTCACAAGTCCCTTCACATGGAAATCAGCCCAGCTGAGGCCATTTCTCAGTTCCGAGTCCAACAGTAATTTATTACTGGTTTTAGAATTTTTATTATGAGAAGCTCGTGGAATTGTGTAAAGAAAGTAAAACCTTACCTTATTACAACCTGTGGTTCTAACATCAGATTAGCTGTCTATCAAATTAATGGAGTACAACCCAAATGTAAGAAAGAACAAGCAAAGGCGTAGGAGCTTTGCAAAACTTCAGGCTGTCCTCATGGCGTGTTCAGGGCCAAAGATGGAAGGAGGACAGTGGCCGAGGCTCCGTGATTTCTGATGTCTTGAAAGAAGGACTTGTCCTTGCCTTAGAAGAATGCCAGAGAGGAAAACTACCTACGGTTCTTCAGAGGTTACCTAGTGGATATGAGTCCTCATTTCCTATTTAACTGCAGACAAGTTTGGTCACTGGGGAGAAGCGGTATGAGAGCCACAGCTGTCACATCTGCTATGCTGAGCCCTTACTGCTCTGCAGTCTAGCCTAACCCTCCATTATACTGAGCCACTGGATTAAGCACCTTAATCTTTCTAAGCTCCAGTTTCCTCATCCATAAAGTCTTTAGGGACTTGGGAAGGCTAATAAGAAACTTCTTGTATATTGTTTAGTCCCAACCTTGTAGCCCTTCAGGAAGTATTAGTCACACTTACAGTTATAATTAAGATATGGAAGTTCATTGATTCAAAGGATTGTGGACAGATGAATTACTGAGCCATACCAGACTAGAGATGATGAATCTTGACTATCTGTGTTTGGCTTGTTAGGTAACTTCAGTCACCTGTGGATGTCCGGGAGTGGGGAGACATTGGACTTGTTGTGACAATGGGTCATATGATAAGATATTGGATGGCCAGAGTTTCCAGGACTCACGAAGATGAAAAAGCCATTCAGTTTGTGGCTACATAGGTCTTTAGGGTCCACAATGGAGGGCAGGGTATCAGGCTTTGAGAATACCAACAAACTAGAGGATATTATAGAGTGGTCTTATGGGGATGGAGAGAGATAGATTTAGTGTGTTTGGGAAGAGAGCAACTGGTTCAAACTTGTAGCAATTTGAGGGTTATTGTAAGACAATAGCTAAGACTGTTATGTTCATCTATCTTGCAGGTTGGGATAGAAGTGGCAGAGCCTTCTAGAAATAAATGGTGGCATGGGCTGCCACCCAGGGTTTTTAGAACTGTTTGGTCTGGCTGGGCTGGTTTCCAGGAACATTTTCTGGAGAACAAAGTCCCCAAGAAAGAGTAGACATTAGGCAAGGTCCAGAGCTGGGCCCAGAACAGACCTTCAGCAAGCATTAGTCACGTTTATTGTAATGATTATAAGACCAGCATTTCAAAAGCTTGTGGGCCACGTGACTTGCTGAGCTACACCGACAGCATAGGATATCAGAAATCTTGAAATGCTTCCTGGACTTTGCCCCGGCTTGTTGTGTAACCTCAGTTATTCATATAAGTCTTGGAATGGGGAGAGATGGGGCAAGTTTTGGGGGCTGAGTAGGGATAAAACATGCAGGAAGGAGAGAACGTGGCTGGTGTTGACAACTGGAAGTAGTTTTCTTTAGTGTAGCACAACTGTGAAGGGAGACCAATGAGAAGGGACCAGAGGACACTTTTTATATCTTTTGTCTTGAGATAGGACCATATTCTGGGAGCTGTGGGAAGCCATGGAAGGATGTTAAGCAAGGGAGTAACACGGCCAGGGAGTGGTGTGGAACGGTCACTCTCCTTGCCTCGAGGGCCCACAAAGAGGAGACAGAGAGCCAGCATTTCCTAATAACCTGCTATGACCTGGAAACTTCGTGTGAATGGTAGCCATATTGTCAGCCACCCATTGGGTGGGTCATTGTTTCTCTCTTATAAATAGGCAAAATGAAGACCAGAGGTTAAAGACTTTCTCAACATTGCCTATTTATTAAGCAATGGAGTTAGACTAAAGGCCTAGTGGGTCTGATCCTAAGGTCTAGACTTATTTTAGCTCAATGAAAACAAAACCAAACACGGCTTTTAAAATCGAAGGCTGGAGAGATGGCTCAGTGGTTAAGAGCAGTGTCTGCTCTTTGAGAGGTCCTGAGTTCAATTCCCAGCAACCACATGGTGGCTCACAGCCAACTATAATGAGATCTGGTGCCCTCTTCTGGCCTGAAGGTGTACATGCAGGCAGAGCACTGTATACATAATAAATAAACCTTTAAAAATAAATAAATAAATAAAAATATACAAAATTGAATCTTCAGAACAATTAATGATTACTTATGCACTGTCTTTATCACATGGAGGCATGTCAAACCACAGACCTTCTTATCGGGTGATCCCCTGTTTCAAGTCCTCTGTCCCAAAGCCATTAGGCCGTGGGGGAATCTAACACTCTTTCCCAGAATCTGAGATTGGTATTTCGTTTGATGTTTTGTCTTTTTGAGTAGCTGGACAGGTGGGTGTTTGGGCTCGTTGCTTCCCGCTATGTGGGTGGAGGAGCTGAGAGTGACTACAGGGACAGAAGGTGCAGCAGCTAGGTAGGTGGAGAGGAGAGGCAGAAAGCTGTGTTACCCAGGGCTCTCCAGTTCTCTTTATTATATATCTGACAGTTTCCCTCCAGCGTAAAGTAGCTGGTTTCTGTTGCTTTGGAGGAGGACAGAGGAAGTGAATTCATCAGCGTTCGAGAGGGACTGAGAAAGATAGGCAGAAGGGAAACATAGATGGAAAATGATGGGGAGCGGGAATTGGGGGGGGGGTCGGTTATGTCTTCTCAACACTCCAGTGTCACCAACCTTACTTAATGCTATACGGGCCTGGGCTTCTGGTAGAAGTGCTGAAGCAGTAGCACGGGACCCCACTGAAATGTCACAGCAGAGTGCAGGAGACAAGGAACAAAGGCCATAAAACCCTGGGCAGGTGATGCCCTATCCAAAGTCTCAGAAGTGGAGTTCAGGCCAAAGTTAATCAATTCAAAGAATGAGAAGGTCTGAGCACACATCTGATTTATGGTTGATTCAGAGGCCTTGATCTTCAAAGGTGTACTAAAGGCATGTCTGTATCCCAGCCAGATCACACCGACCTAGACGATCCCTGGATGTGATCTGAGCAGCCATGCTGTTGGATTAAAATTCCTCTAGATGAATGTACGGACTTTTCTAACTTTTCCAAGGCGCTGCCAGACATACTTGTACAAGTCGTACCTACTGAGACTGTCACCAGCAGTAAACAGTGGCCTCTTTACCGTTACCCTCAGCAGTGTGGTATCTGAATGTGGAGACAGCACAGGCAAGTGGATTTAGTGAAGGGAAACCTGCAAGTCTAGGATGGCCACTGACATGATGTCCATAATCTGTGACGAGTGGACCCTCTAGCCCTTCTCCCCCCATCTCTACTTTTCTTTGCTGTTTAACTTGAATCCCATCTGATAGAAGACAGCCTTCCTTTGAGCTAGAGCCACGCTGAGGCTGTTGGATGGCAGCTGATGAGTACTGGAAAAAGAGACTGAACGACAATGCCTCTCCCTTGCCACACAGTTTTGCTAGATGGCCACTCCCTTTGAAGATGTTTGACATCTCAGAATGGGATACGCGGAGGCCTATCGAAGCAGGTTTACTCTGTAATTTGGTCCTAGCAATTCTGGGAGCTACAAAGTTCCATGTTCTACCACGCACGAACCAGGGAACCAGGTCAGCTGGCGGTGTAGTGCTGGAGGAAGGACAGAAGGAAGGGCGTTTTCTGGGGGTAGAAGGCAGCAGGTAGGACAGCTCAAACAGAGGAAGTGAATTCTCCTCTTCCTTTTTTTGCTCTAGCTAACCACCAAAGGCCGTATATGTCTACATCGCACATGTGATAATGCTAGCCTGCAGCGGTAAGAGCGTCTTCTTACCCAGCCCATCGATTGAAACGGGTGTCTTCTCTAGACAGTGTGGGAAACAGCCTTTCCTTTCACCAGTGCACCGGGCATCCCTTAACCCGGTCAGGTGGACACAATTCAGATCAAGGGGAAACAATGTGAGTGTCCTGGTGAAGACCGTTCGTTCCTAACTTGTTCGCATGATGAATGTGGGGTGTACAAGTTAAGGGAGAATGGATGAGGGAAAGCCTGCCCTGTGAGGAGGGGAAGGGGGCTGGGGAGCAGGTCCTTGTGAAGACAGTTTCAGTCCAGTTTCATTGAGTGGGATTAACCCCGGGTCTGGGGTCTTGCAGTCTCTGGGTACTCTCATCTCTCTAACCCCCTGATTTTACCTCTTCGCAGCCTCCTGGAACCCCGAGGAATTTATTAATGAGGTCCAATTATGAGAAATGTCAGGGTTTAATCAACCTTGGATGCATGGCTGAAGGGTCTGGCTCAGCACCCCCCTAGGAGAATGCACAGGAAGCAGGATTCACCACCGTGAACTGCAGAGTTGATTCGTCCGCAGTTCGTAAGTTTCAGTCGTACAGGCCTTTGTCCATCATCCATGGTATTCCCACCCCTTTCTCCTCCTCTTCCTCACATGGCAGCGGATTTCAGCTACACCCCGCTACCCCCTGACCCCCCAGACCACAGGACAAGTGGAAAGCTGCAGACCAGTAGCACTGGCTGGCGTCTGTCTCTGCCCTCTCCTTCCTCACTTGTGGCTTTCCGCTAGGTGCAACGGAGAGACACGCCCAATCGTTTCCACCTTGATCTCTGGGGCAAATAGCCTGTTTCCTTTTCCCGGCTATTTTTGAAGACAGTTTAGAGCCTTGACAAAAACACTCGGAATAACTCTTTAAGTAGGTCTTCCAAACACCAGCGGAAAGAAACAGGGATTTGGCTCACCCAATCAGCCATGAATACTGTTCTTTTGACCATCCCAGATGCTTCAAGCCTCACAGAACCATGGACCCTTCCAGCCCATGATAACTGCAGGTTTCCGGGGCGTGGTCTCCTGTGCCTCCCATTGCCCTGGGAGCTGCAGCCTCACACCAGCTGCTTTGGGAATGCCACAGGTGGTTTTCCTGCCTCCACTTCCTCTCTTGGGAGAAGCCAGGCTCCACCCTGTGCGGTTTCACTAAATGATGCTGGGCTCCTGGGAGCCTGTAGCTGTGAGCTGCTAGCATCCTCCCAGCTCCTGCCGGGCTGAAGAGCCTCTGCTCAGCTGATTAAACAATTCTTCAAGGGAAGACTTTTAAAGGAACCATTGAGCAGTGTGGTCAGGGTTTTTCCAAAGCTGAGCGTTCTGTTTTTACAAGGTTGGAGATGCAGTTTTTGTTTTGTATTTAAATGAAACAAAGTATGTTACAAGACTGGCTTTCAGAGGTGGGAGCTTCAACACAGCTGCTAGAAAACACATTTATTTAAAACTTCAAAAAAAAAAAGTAAAAATTACATTAGGTACGAGGGCAATAAGTACTGGAGCTTCATGGATTCCTCAAGATTTTACTGTGTTTTGCTTTTCTCTTGGTTTCAGGTTATTTATATGCACACCGTGTGTGGTGCGCAGGCACTATGGAATGCACAGCGTTGTTTATTTCGCCTTAGGGATGCTGCTGTCATGATGGAAATTTGATGTTGTCCGTGGCTGAAGCGCGCCTACTTTTGAAATTGACAAACGCTACAAATCAGGCCTTGGCCTATTTATTAGTTTGTGGATTGTAGGAAAATGATGGAGAAGACGTGGGGAAATCTGAGTTAAAACTTTACACCTGTAACTGAACATGGTGTGTCAAGCCTGGAATACTAGCGCTCGGGATGCTGAGGCAGGAGGATTGCAGTTTCTAGACCAGCCTGGGCTGCATAGCAAAATCTTATCTTTTTTTTTTTTTTTTTTTTTTAAGTCTGATGACTGGAGACCTTTAGATAAGAGAGGATCAGAAAGAAGATGTCAGTAGGGCAAGTGCAGGTGTTGGGGGGGGGGGGGGGGGGGATACAATCAAAACGTGCTCCATGTTCGTGTGACAATATCACAACAAAACACATTGTTCTGGGTAACTATCTCGTGCCCCTTTAATGTGTGTGTATACAGGTGAATAGCATCCAGAATTGAGAACACATTAATTCTGTTCCTGAACACTCTTGACTTATCAAAGTTGTGCCACCACAAACTGAATGAAGTTCCCTCATATTCCGGCCTGTGCTGATTCGCTTTCTCCTCACATAAAGAAGACCAGCCCCTAACCGCCATGTCAGGACTGTGCCTGGTGGGCTGGCTGTTAGACACTTCCCAGTCCTCTACCGAGAACTCTCTGATGGCAGGGGACTTCTTATCTCTCTTTCTGCTTGTTTCTCGGTAACAGGCTTATGTTTTTTAGCTCACGATATTCCAAAAGGCTGAAGCCACACCTACTAGGAACTTCAAAGGTCATGCTGCCCAACCTCCTTTCACCAGATGGTCTGGAAAAAAAAAAAAAAAGGAGCTTTCTCTATTTAGTTCTAGCTGGAGGATGTTGTGTAGGATTCTGGTGGGACTTGTGCGATGTGGCCAGGAGTGTAGCTTTCTACCCTAGGCTCAATGGCAGCACACGGGGGCAGTGGGTTTGTGCTGTATGTGTACTCTGACTGTGTGAGTCTACCATGTCCTCAGAGGGGTAGGTGGGCTCCCGTTGCTCAAGAGGAGAGGTGCTTTGATCAATGAAATGAACGCCTTTTCACCGAGTTTAGGCCCCATCATTTCATCATTTTGAATTTCAGTGAAAATGGAGATAATCTATTTCATAGGGTTCTTGAAATGACTAAGTAAAAGTAAGTACATGTTTCCCGTAGTTAGAGCTACGATTGCTGTGACGAAACGCCATGACCAAAGGCAATTTGAGGAGGAAAGGGTTTATTTCAGCCAAAACTTCTGTCTTAGTCACTGAGGGACATCAGAGCAGGAACTCAAACATGTCAGCAGCTTGGAAGCAGGAGCCGATGCAGAGGCCATGGAGGAGTGCTGCTTACCAGCTTGCTCCTCGTGACTTGTCCAGATTGCTTTCTTACAGAACTCAGGACATCCAGCCCACCTATTACGATCTGGGTCCTTCTGTATGAATTAATCACCAGTCAACAAAGTCATCACAGGCCTGCCCACAGGACACATTCTCTCTTCTAAAATGACTCTGCCTTGTGTCAAGTTTACATAAGCCAGCCAGCACAATGTAGTATTTCACAGATGACAAATTATATTGTTGTTCTAGCATTCTGCTCAGGTGACATTTCCCAGAACACAAGTGCTGATTGGGCAAGTGTCTTTACAATGTTTATGTTGCTTTTAGCATCTCATGAGCTTTTTTCTTTTTTAAACATAGTGGGTGTTCAAGTATTGACATGTTTACTTAAGAGCTCCTATAAATCAATTATCCTTATTCTCTATTAATAGATAATGGAAATCACATTCTTGGTCTTACATGTTACCAAGAAGTTCTGATGGAACACACACACACACACACACACACACACACACACACACACACA
>OU015758.1:7236413-7257103 GCA_907169655.1 Acomys percivali | reverse complement strand
GGCAGAGGCAGAGGCAGAGGCAGAGGCAGAGGCAGAGGCAGAGGCAGGCAGATCCCTGAGTTTGAGGCCAGCCTGGTCTACAGGGTGAGTTCCAGGACAGCCATGGCTGCACAGAGAAATCCTGTCTTGAAAAAACCCAAATCAACCAACCAAGAGTATCATGAAAAAAGAAGACTTAAGAATACAATTGTGTACAGGGCATGGTGGCACACGCCTGCAACCCCAGCTCCCAGGCAGGCAGAGGCAGGCAGATCTCTGTGACTTTGAGGCCAGCCTGGTCTACAAAGTGAATCCAGGACAGCCAAGGCTACACAGAGAAACCCTGTCTCGAAACATACACAAACACACACACACACACACACATGTATATATGTATATATGCATGCGTGTGTGTGCGTGTGTGTGTGTGTATATCCACAATTGTGCTCAAGAACAGGTCACAAACGCTTACTCTATAAATGTCCCTTTTTCTACCTTAAGTTCCCTTTAACTGGTTTTCCAGGCATGTGCAAAGAAGACATCACTGTACTTTGAATTCCAGAGGGTTTCTAAAGCGGCTGGTGTGCCTTCTCTTCTGAGCAAGACTTCTCTTAGCCCATTTGATGCCTCTCATGAGTTGGGCAAAGGCTTTGCCACTAAGACCCACTCACACCCCAGCCTTAAAATTGCCTCCTGTTTAGATTTTAATGTGACAATTAGAAGACTCTAGCATTGCCTGACTTTGACAAGGAAATGGACACATACTTCCAAGAGAGAAAAAATTGGCACTAATAAGTTCCCCAGCCCTAATTACCTTGTTAACCTTGGAAAATATAATGCAAGTGGTCCAAAATTCATCGTCGCATCAAACAGAAAGGTTCCTCATACCAATATCAAGGTATCAGTTTTCACTTTTTAAAAACACAGAGACTGTTCTCCTTTAAAATAGTCAAGCAATTCAGTCTGGTGAGATCTGTGCTTCATGTTCAGTGCTGAGTTCTCGCTTCTCCGAATGCTTTTCAAGATTGTGACCAGGAGCACACTCTGTTTGCCCTCTAGTTATCTCTCTAGTTCTCTTTCCTACTTCCAAGCAGGCTGTGAGCTGAGGGCAATGACGGACTTTTCCATCCCTCAACCATGTGCTCAAGTACCAAATAGCTGACGCTCTGAAACACCTGGTTTCATGGCTTCAGGGCCTGACAGCTCCAAGACCTCCAGCTTCCGGCCTGCTGGCAATGGGAGAGGCTAGAGCAGAATCCCTTTCAGAACTGTGGACAAGAACAACTTTTGTCTGAGAGATGATTTTGGAAACTCTATTACCCATAAGATTCTCAGTAGTCGACATAAGTCTTTGGTGGTTTCTTCTTTTTTACTTTCTTGCTTAGTAGCGTCCCATTCATGTCCATTGTCTGTTCTTACTTCTTGGTCATTAGCGCGGTCTGGACTGGCAGATGCAGCTAGACCAGTAAGTTCTGAGTAAATAGGATGCTGCTATTGTAGCCACCAAATATACATTTACAATTGTTCTCAAATTGGGAAAATGGGGGATTCCTTATGACTTTATAGGCTTTGATTGATGCATATTTTGGCTGGGTTTTTGGTAGTTATGGGAGAATTTGGTAGACTATACTTAACTAAAGTAAATCATTTTGCTTTCAAATAGTTGGAAGGGATAAAGTATTTGCTTTAAAAAATAACCAAACAAGTCCATAAGAATTATGAATGTGTACATTGTAGTATAAATATAGACAAGAACAGTCAATAGGCAAAAGCATTTCAACAGATCATAGCAACAAATAGCTTTCTATTTCTTTATTTTAAAGACAATGTATTTATTTTAATTTTATGTGCATGAGTTTTTGCTTATATGTATGCATGCATGTGCACTGCATACACGCCTGGTACCCTTGGAGGTCAGAAAAGAGCACCAGAGCCCCCTGGAACTGGTGTTATAAAAGATTGTGAGCCACCATGTAGGTACTGGGAACTGAACCTTTGTCCTCTTTAAAAGTAGCCAGTGCCCTTAACCACTGGGCTGTCTCTCCAGTACTAACTTTTTCTTTGCTATTTAACAAAATGATATTATATATAACAATCCTTTTGTTACAAAGGCAGAGTATGGGTTATAAAAGGCAGATGGAGAATCAATCCAACTGTATTTGGTTTTTAAAAAAGATTATTTATTTATTTTGTGTAGGTGAGTGCTCTATATGTATGTACACCTGCATGCCAGAAGAGGGCATCAGATCATATTATAGATGGTTTTGAGCCACCATGTGGTTGCTGGGAATTGAACTTAGGACCTCTCAAAGAGCAGACACTGCTCTTAACCATTGAGCCATCTTGCCAGCTCCCTAACCCAAATGTATTTGTAAGACAAATATAATTGTGCTTAAGAATATATTGTTGTTATTATTACTGTTGTTGTTATTTTGGTGTTTAAGTTGCTCTCATATAGCTTGGGATAGCCTTGAACTTGCGATGCATCTAAGAATGACATTAAATGCCTGACCTTTCTGCTGTTTCGCATGTGCCAGGGTTCCAGTCCTGGATCACCACACCTGGCTTTTAACGTTTTTTTATAGTGTAGCATTTACCCGAGATAACAGTGGACATAATCTTCTGGGAAAACCTGAGTTGGCTTGGGTAGTACAGCCGTCTCCCGAAACCTGCTTCCTGTGGGCAGTGCTCGCCTGTAAACCCTCAACTCAGTCTTAGCTAGATACAGCATCACTTAGCTCCAAGAGTCAATGAGGCTCACAACAGGAAAGGTGATAGTTCTGGGTCCCCCTGGTGAATTCTGACAGCTAAACATATGTATATCTCATATTCTTAATCCTCAGTGAGCAAATCGAAGCTCAGAGAGGCCAGATAGTTTACTAACACTGGAGCTAGGATCAGCACTCAAGCCCAGCTCCAACACCAGACTTCCTTTCTGTGCCATTACTTAATACGTGGCTTCAGCTAGACCAGCTTCACTGGTCTGCCTGGGCCTAGAGCCATAATGTGGGGGGAGGGGTACCACCCAGGACTCCTCAGAAGGGAGACAGACAGACTCTGGCTTCAGCAGTGGCCAAGATGCCCTGTGGGTGGATGATGATGTCCCAGTTCTGGCTCACAGGAATTTGGAGACATTAGTGCTCGTACAAGCAAGAAGTGCTTTGAGCATCTCAGATGAAAGGCTTCAGGTGAGCATAAAGTGTGGCTATTAGCGAGCAGCATGCAATTTTATATAGACTGAGTATTTACTAATTATAAGATAGCTACTCATTTGTAGGTTTATTTTCCAGCTTAAACTCTCATTGACACTGTACTACAAGGACCAGAGAAGTGCCCACAAGTTTATGACCCAGATTCAAAAGCTAAGTTTACCCATCATGGCTAGCCTCAGTTGATTAAAATAATAATAATAATAAACAGTAGTAATTATAATAAAGCTTGTTTACACTTTGTCTTTGCTTGATTGGGTCCAGCGTCTCTGCAAAATTAGCCTTTGACATCTACCTTGGTTCATTGGGCCTATGACTTACATAGGAATCTGAGAGCATTGTAGCAATTCCGGGAAGTGACAGGAGTTAATGAGGCATCCTCTCCATTTGGAGCATACCTGTTAAGGGGGAGAAGTGGAGAAAGTCAGATACTTTTACCTGGAGCCTGGAAAGCCGCAGAGCTTCTGGATGCACCAAATACTCTAGGCCATCCCAACTGTCCTGAAGATGGTTATTATAACGTCCCCCCAGGTTAATGCTCTCTTTGTCAATTGTTTACTTTTCAATGACCCAGGCAGTGGCTTAGAAAGGAATGTAATTTCTGTATGACATTTTCCCATATCAAATGAGAGAGAGAGAGAGAGAGAGAGAGCGCTGTACAGAGGGAATTTGCGTATGAGCTTTGGAGGAGTCAAAACCCTTGTATAAAAATGTGATTGCTTAGATTAGTGCCTTACTCAGCCAGAGAGAGAGAGAGAGAGAGAGAGAGAGAGAGAGAGAGAGAGAGAGACTTCCTTTTGTTTGTAATGGGAACTAAACAGAGATTTCCTCCCACAGGACAATGTGCACAGAGTGAGAGATTTTAATGCACTTATTCTTCAATTTCATCAAACCCTTCCCTTCAGGCCTCAGGGAGCTATACAGAAGAAGAGGCAGAAAGATTATAAGAACCAGAGGTGATGGAGGACCCCAGGGAAAACAATTCTTTCAGACACAGCAGGATAGATGCACACATGGTTTCACAGAGATGGTGGCAACATGCACAGGGCCTGCTTAGATTTGAGTTAGTCAGGGTCCTAACACTCAGAAGGGAGAGTGGACATAGGGCTCCACTCCTAACCAACAAACTCTACAATTGACACCTGCTTGCCAAGAAAAAATTAGCTTTCTCCAATGGAATCTCACTAGGTATATTAACCATACTTTTTTATATATATATATAATAATATTAACCACACTTAACGGCAGGCCCCATGCTCGGCAATAGATGCCAACAAAAATGAACTCAATGTGTGTGTGTGTGTGTGTGTGTGTGTGTGTGTATGTGTGTATATATACTTTTTGTCTCATATTGTGTTGGGTATTTTTTGTTTTGTTGGCCTTTTTCTTGTATATAATGGTTTCTGATTTGTGATGTGTGTGTGTGTTTCTTTTTTGTTTGGTTATTTGTTTGTTTGTTTGTTTGAGTTTTTTTTTTCTCTCCCTTTTGGGAGAGAAACCCAGACAGGGTTTCACTGTGCTAGCCTTGGCTGTTCTGAACTCACTTTGTAGATCAGGCTGGCCTCAAACTCACAGAGATCCACCTGCCTCTGCTTCCCTGAGTGCTGGGATTACAGGCATGAGCCACTGCACCTGGCTTGTTTCTTGCATTTTTATCTTTTTTCATTTTATCTTTTTTGTTTGCCTGCTTATATTTTAATAAGGGGAAGAGAGGGAGAGGGAGGGGGGAGAGAGAAATGAAGGGTGTGACGTTGGGTGAGTGGAGGGATGAGAAAGGTCTGGGAGGAAAAGACGAGAGGATGATCAGAATAAATTGTACAGTTCTTTAAAAAAAAATTGAACATTTTGGATGGTTGTTTTTCTTTTTGTGATTATGAATAGACACCAAGGCAAGATTTAATGTCATGGTCAAGGTCACAGACTAGATTGTAGCCACTAAACAGACCAGTGTCTAGGTCCTGAGGTAAATTGGGTTTCTGTAAAAAACCCGATTTTGATATTTTTATTCTTGGGACAGGCTTTAAAAGCCCAGCGGCCATCCCATTTTGCTACATTCTGCTCCCCTGACTGCTTCCCCTCCCTCGCCTTCAACCCTGGCCCCAGGTCACCTCCCAGCTCATCGCGCTATGCTAATTAAAATGATAATGGCTGCTGGAATAAATACCCTGATTGTACATGGCTTGAACACTATAGAGTTGTGGGAGTTTGTTTTGTGCTATTTGTTTGTGGTTGGTATAAAGTCTAAAAGGGATGTCTGGGTTGACAGGGCTCTATTCTCTCGGAGGTGACCTTGAGCCTGAGCGTCATTTGTGCTGCTTGCTGCTCCACTGTCTTTAGTTTCTGGCTTCCCATGCTATCCGGGCACCAGGGCACCCAGCCTCTACATAGGAAAACAATCTGGAGTGAGACAGGCACGTTCAAGCGGAGCGTGGAACATCTACTCCGGAAGTGGCTCCTGTCCTCGGCTGGAACTCTGTCCCACGGCCTCACCTGACTCCGCAGCTGCTGGCTGTTAGAAGAAAAGGGCTTGTTCTCTAACCAGACTCCGTGCCTCGGGGCACTTCCTCCAGCTTCGGTTTCTGTGGCTCAGTCGCCTTTAGATTCCAGCCCCTTACCGTCCTCTTAGAGGGCTGTTCAAAGGAGTCTTCGAGAGACCTTGCTTCTTTGCTGCCCTTGCTCCAGGCTCACTTTCTGTGGAAGCCCCCGAACCCCATCTCCTGCCTATTAAGTATTGCTTTTCTGGTGTCTTGCTTCCCTCTCTCCTAGCATCTGTTACTACATTGGCACCAGATCGAACAACTCAGGCCTCTATGCTCAGCTCAGCATCCCCAGCACCCTCCTTTCCCCGTGCCTTTCTCTTCCTTTCAGCATCACCTAAAACAACGCTCTGGGCCTGACCTCAGCACTCTGTATGCTTTATGCTAATTCACACTCAATTTTGTTGTCTCTCTGCCTCTTCCCCTGTAACCCTCGCCCAGGCCTTACCAATCCCCAATTATCCCAGACAAGCTATGGGCTGAGCTCCTCCTAACTCTAACTATGGTGCTTAAGCTTGATAATTGTCATGAAATTTCCCCGTTCTGTGACTCTTAGCCACCCTGTAGATAACTCCACATGCACGACCCTTTCCCACACATAGTCTGAAAGACAGGCATTGTTAGCGCCATGTCACCTGTAAGCAAAAACATCCAAGGAGCGCAGTGATTCTCAGGCTACAACATATCCACAGGACAGACTCCATGCAAGCTAAACAAGACTTAGCTCAAAGCCCGCCAAGCTTAAGAGTTTCTTTGAGCTCTCCATTTCTTTTCCAACTGAAGTCTGTTGTAAGAGCCTGCTTCCCCGGTACTCCAGTCTCTCACCTCTGCTGTTGTCTCTGGACAGAAAAATCGAGTACCTACCTGCTGACCTTGACTGCCTCCTGGAGTGGAACATCCCCTTGAAGAAGTGTATGCAAAATGGCTGAAACTTTGAAATAAAGAAAAGAAGTTTTGTTAAAAAAGAAAGAAAGAAAGAAAAGAAAAAGAAAAAGAAAAAAAGAAAGAAGAAGAAAAAAAGAATGCAATTATCCTCAATTTGGGTAGGGAGAGGACCAGTGAGTGCTTGGGAATCCAGCCTAGGGCCTTGCCCAACCTAAGCAAGTGTTCTATCATTGTAACATAGCTCCAGTCCCCAAAAGACTTTTGGACAGACTTAAAATAAAATAATTAATTTTTTAAAAATTTATTTATTTATTCCCTTTACATCCCGATCACAGCTCCCTCCCTTCTCTCCTCCTGGTCCCACCCTCCTACCATTTCCTCCTTCCTCCCTCCTTTTCTCCCTCCTCCTCACCCCACCACCACAACCCACATTGAGTCACATCAGGACTAAGTGCATCCTCTTCCACGGAGGTCACTCAAGACTGGCCAGCTAGGGCAAACTGATCCAAAAGCAGGCAACAGAGTCCACGTCAGAGACAGCCCCTGCTCCACTTGCTAGGGGGGCCCACATGAAGACCAAGCTGCTCATCAGTTACATATGTGTCCAGGGCCTAGGCTCAGTCCATGCATGGTCTTTTTGGATGCTTCAGTCTCTGTGAACCCCCATGGACCTAGGCAGTTGACTTTGTTGGTCTTTTCTAACCCCCACTCTTCCACAAGACTCCCTGAGCTCCAACTAATGTTTGGTTGTGGGTCTCAGCCTCTGTTTCCATCTGCCTCCTGGTGAAGCCTCTCAGAGGACTGCTTTGCTAGGTTCCTGTCTGTAAGCATAGCGAAATCAATAGTATCAGTGGTTGGCTCTCTCCCATGGGGTGAGTCTCAGGTTGGGCCCAGCATTAGTTGGACATTCCCTCAATCTCTGCTCCATCTTTATTCCTGCACATCTGGTAGGCAGGGTAAATTTTGGGTAAAAATTAAATTTTTTTGTTTATTTCATGCATAAGATATGGAAATGGTAATGTCAATTAAATCAGTTAGTGGTCACCAATGAAGCCAGAAATATTCTTAGTCCCAGTGAGTTGAAAATCTGTGTGCGGATTTGTGAACTGCGCAAAGGATCGATGAAGAGTCCTTCTGTCAAGAAGTCTTTGCTAAGCAGGAGAGATGAGATCAGGATTCAGTCAGTGATGATGAAGCAAGGAGCATGAAGTTCACCTGTTACTTCAGACAGTTGCTAGTAAGAACATACCGAGTTGGGGAGGCTGAAAGTGGACTTCACTTCATTAATATCCTGACTAATTGACTATTAACCTAAGATGTGCCATGGAGCAACATATGTGTGATCCCTGAATCTACTGAATTTACTGCCTAGCAAGGGGGGAAGCCATTAAGCTCGTGACTATGCAAATAATTCTTTGGCAGGAGGACTAGATGTTGTGAAGGAAAAGTACGGGATGTGTGAGAGAGTGTAATGGGGAGATGGTGAAAGGGCCTGCGTCAGAGAGACAGGATCTGAAAGTACAGGTGCCACACCTTGCAGAAAGATGAATTATTCTTCCTATATTAATTAATATAGTAAAATATTACATTAACAGTTTCCTTTAACCAGCTAGTTCCCCAATGGCTGACACAGAGAGACTATTATTTATTATTAAGCCTTAAGCACTATGCTGAGCAGGTTCTGAGCTACTCTAACCCGAGTCCCTTTAAATCCCACACACAAGCTAATCACTTGCCAGTCTGATGACTCCAGGGGCAGCTCTGCTCCATCTGTCTGTCCTTACAGCCATGTGCTCCTCACCATCTTGCCTTATGGTGACTCCTCTTTCCGGCTTTTAATGAGTTTATGTAATTTTTATTTATTTTCATTTTTAAAACATTTTTATTTTTACATATATACATTTATATTATTACACATATATACAATAAACTACCTATAGCAAGAAGAACCATGACACAATCAGGAATTATATAAATGTTACATTCTTAGTGTTCTGGCTATTTGTATTTGGCAGCCTTGAAGAAAGCATCTTTCCTATCTTGGTGTGTCTAAAATTCTGAATGTAAATCAATCTCCATCACATATTATCACTATCAATTTAAAATATCTATCTAGACCTAAAAACATCTTAACCCCCAAACAACCAAGCTTCATTGTAAAACTAAGCTACCTGGTCTTCAACTCCATCAGAAACTTGAAAAGGAATAAACTTGATTACCTGAGTATGCCAGGAGTGCAGGTTAGTCGCTTCCCAAATGAGAAGACAACAAATAGTTACCCAAAACTCTCTATTATGTTGGAGCATCTTCTTCAGCCTTCTGGCTCAATATCTGACAGACATATTTGTGAGGCAGGAACTATTGAGGACTTGCTTACCCTGTCTTGGCAGAGTTTGGCTGTGTGTATGTGAAGAATAAACTTACATTTAAATTCTATACCACTGTATCTAGAGTTAAACCTATTTTGCATCTATATACAAAATTCTATACCACTGAATTAAAAATAACCTTGTGATTGACAATTGAGGCATTAAGTTGAAGAGTAGATTCACTAATCTACTTTTTTAATCTATCTTTTCTCTATATTTCTATATTCCTCCTTCTTTCTTTTCAACCCCTATCTCCAAACCTAAGAATGCAAGATACAGGAAAAGAGAGACATTGCTGAGTCTAACCTTATTTTCTTTCTAAATAAGACCAATAATAACTTGTAACCAACTCTCATTGAGAATAACCCTCTATAGCCCAAGAAAGCAACCAAAAACCTACCCAATGTCCTTAAAGGAAATGGGGTATCATTCTCTTAAGGTTTCTTCTGGCTGATTTGGAACAAATACTGCCTAGTAGGGGCCCAAATAAAATTGGGGAAATGGTTAAACAAGCTAGGAATTGCATTTGTGGTACAGTTCCTAAATGTTGAGAAATTGCAGGTTTAATTAGATTCCTGTGTAGGACAGTCTGAAATGCTGGACCAATTGGGATTGGAAATTTTCTTTGAAAGTGTCCTGGGAGCTGCCCTGTTCTGATGAGGAACAGCAATTGACGCACTTGGTGCTGGAACATGAAGGATGCAGGATGTCAGTGTCCAGCATGCTGAGAGTAGTGCATCCTGTTGGGTCTGATCCAGTGTCAGTCAGTGTCTAGTTCTTTTGTCATAAAAGCATATAATTTTTCGCAAGCATTATACAGCCCTAAAGTTATACGTGTACAAGGTGTGCCTGATGCACAGAACAACTAAGGCAGGAAAAAAAAAAAAAAGACATCTGTAAATCTTCATTCATGCCCTATGAAGAATGACATCTAATAGTAATTCATGGGGGTTGTGTAACCATGTCTCAGCCAGTCTCAGGGCTAGTCTCATATAGTGGGATTAGCAATATAAGTTACCTGCTTGTTCTGCAGTTTAAATTCTGCACATTCTGATTGTATCCCCTTCCTTCATTCCCTCCCTCATATCCTCTCCCTCCCTCCCCTAGTCCTCAGAAAGGGGAGCCCTCTTCCCCTAACATCTGACTTCAGCCTATCAAGTCTCATCTGTACTGCCTGTATCCACTTCCTCTGTAGTCTTGCCGGGGGAAGTGATCTAAGTTTGATTCTTTCTGGCTTCTTGTTCTCCTGCTCCTCCTCCTGCTCCTCCTCCATCTCCTCTTCCTCTCTCAAACCCAAGCCCAGGAACCTAAAACTCTGCCTACTTCTCTTCCACCCATCATGGGCTTCAGCATCTTTATGTAGCCACCAGGATAACTGGGTAGCATTGGTCACATCACACGGATGCAGGAGATGGTTCAACATTCACAACAATGCCCATGGCGGGGCGGTGACCAGATCTCAAGGCGCTGAAATCAGCACCTGAAAACACACTTGGACCTTCCTCCAACATCACCTCTTACTTGAAGAGGCTGGCACCAAAGGGACCTCAAAAGTTTTGGATATGCCCCTAGCAGGTTCTAGGGCATTTACATATTCATAGTGAGATATCTTTGTCACTGGGGCCCAAACCTAAGCACTAAGTTCATTCATGAATGTGTGTGTGTGTGTGACAGAATATTTTAATGTGTCTGATTTTTGACTGCAACCTGTCATGTGAAGTCAAACGTAGGATTACCCACTTTGCTTCTCAGCTCACTGTTAGCACTCTAAAAGCTTCCAACTTGAAGCATTTTGGATTTCAGGTTTCTGAACGGAGGATGCTCACCTCTACTAAGAGATGGTAGGTTAAAAAGAAGAAAGTGTATAGGAAAGCAAAGCAGTATAGGAAGAGAAGATGGAAAAGATGGATCCAGGGTGTGTCCTGGGAGGGTCTCCTTGCATGTCAGAAATCTGAACTTGACTTAGGGAATAAGGAAAAACACGAGGGTCAAGGTAGTTGAAGGGAGCATTTGTGACACAGACAAAAACAAAGCCACATAAAAAAAATTACAAGGCTTTTATTTTTGTACAGAAAACCATGTCAATCACCTTAAGAGGGCAGAATAGAGGCCAGGGAACAACTGGGCTTCTGGTACCCAGCCACGTAAGTTATATGTATGTGATATGACTCGATGCCTTGGTCTGTTTGCTCACAAGGAAGAGGACAGGAGAGGCAGCACAGGGACAGAGGCCTCTCACATCCTGTAGAGTTTGCATGTTTAAGCTGGGTGCTCCCCCACACTGCCCAGTGAGTGTGAAGGACTGCTGCAATCAGTAGGGACAGGGCCCAGACCAGCCAACCCATAGGTCCTGGGTGGAATCTCTCTCCTCATCTCCCTCACTGGCATGACTCAACCGGTTGAACTTGGGTGTGTTCTGGCACAGTTTACCAAGCAGTTTAGAAGTGAGACTCCCTGTGGCATAAAGGAGGCTCGCTCCACCAGAGCCAGTGTCTCCTGGCTTCCCTGGAGGGTCTTTCTGAGGGTCTTTAGTAAGCATACACGTGGCACACAGACCCTATTAGCCTCTTAGCACATTTCTTACAAACTAAACCCACTGGTGGGCAGAACAGGAAAATGTCTGGCTGCCATCCAGACAGTAAACAATAAAGGCAATTATTATGCGGCCGTTAATCTTGTCACTTACACATTAACTCAGGCGGTGTGTGTAAAAGGGGAATACAATCTTCCTTAAAAATATGTGTGTGTGCATATATATATATATATTTTTTGAATCTTTTCTCTTTCTTTGCTTTTTATTTGCCATGAAAGAGAAAATTAAAAGAGGACTGTATTTCATACTCTACCCAACTTCTCCGTTTGTGGAAACAATCCTACCACTATGAAAAATCTCTTTAGCAAGAGCGTTGATTCTGCCTTTTAGTGTTTTTCTGGCAGCTACTACTAATGCAATACTGCCGGATATTCAGGAAACTAACTTTGTCGCTTTCTGTAAATCCACTGCAGTTCCTCTTTCATTTTGAGTGCTTCTGTCACATGGGCTATATTAATATAAATACTAGCTGCATTCGATGGTATTGTGATCGGTAATGCAAGGCAGGGTTTAGAATATTTTTCTACTACATATGTTTATAAGGACCTGTTTTCTGTTTATCCTTGTCTGAAAAGGTGTCACCCAGAGACATCCTTGTCCATTTGAAAACCCATAGCACTTGGCTTTGCAGCCTAAGATAATTAAAAAAAAAAAAAAAGTCTGCAGAGCAATCTAGAAGCAGCTAAAATTTGCCTTGTTCAGGATGATGGTGAGGAGGCAATTTCTCTTTAGAGACTCCAGTCTCTTTCTCCAGTGCTCACCGCCCCCACTCAGTACCCTTGACTTTCCCATACCTTCTCTAGGAATTGACCCATGTCAAGCCATTTATTCCTTCGAGGGCATTAATGAGTTTGTTCTGGCCATGTTTGCATTGTAAGCCTTATCTTTACTTGTGGAATGAAAGGAATTTCAGGTATTGGATAATAAACGAGAGTTCAAGTTTTCAAGTTCTGTTCACGTGGTGCTCAGACAAATAGCTTTTTATTAGCAGGAAGGGCAGTTCTCAGAGGCCACTCTCCATGCCGTGAGAGGGTGCTTTCTGCCCCACCCCCCTCCTCCCTTGCAGATGACAGAGGACAAGGTATGAGGGTAGGGTGGACAGGGCAAGTGGAATAGAGGGGACTCCTAAAATGTTAATAAGACATCTGAGACCTGCTTAAGTGGAGCCCTAATGCCAAGCAAGTCAGAGGACCCAGGCATGTGGAAGGCTGAAGAATCTGTTGAAAATCATCATCATCATCATCATCATCATCATCATCATCATCATCATCATCTTCTTCTTCTTCTCCTCCTCCTCCTCCTCCTCCTTCTTCTTCTTCGCGATGCCCAGGGAGCTCCCTAGGAGGTGTCCCCATTTTCTAGGGATTTGAAGCAACTTACAGTGAAGTGCTGCTTGATTAACTGTCATATTTGGTTTACGAATGCAAGGTGGTACAAGGTTTTTCTTAGGCTCATCTTGATCCTATCTGTAGATCTAATAAACATTAAGGCATTTGTTCTGGAACTTAGTTTTGGTAGGAGAGAGCTAACTCATCAACTGGGGTCCCTTGCAGCCCTAAATTCCAGTGACCTCTGAGGTCTTCGAAACTAGATTAAGCGGTGTAACTTAATACGTTATTATTCAAACCAAAATGCTTAGTTAAGAGTCGGGACACTGGTGAAAGGTAAGAGGCCAGAATGTGAAGGAGAGCCATCATTTTCCATGGCTTGTTTCCTCCTAAACTGGAGCAATTACAGAGTCTGGGGAAGAAGGAGAAGCTGCTGGTGGTGAACCAACGCTAACCACGTCGCCAACACAAGGGTTCCGGGGAAATGTGGTTACGAAGCATGGGGAGGAACAGAGTGACTCTGGGAGAGCTGCAGGAGTGGTCAGTTTCCTTAAAGGCTGTAAACTGATCTGATGGAAGGCATGGGCTGTCCTTTGATGAGATGATTACAATTCTAAGCCACGGGAGAGTTCCTCAAAAAGTCAAACTGCAAGCAAGCAGCTCTGGGATTATCAGAGAATGGTTATTTTACAGGCAGCTGGCTTCAGGGCCTTTGTGGGGGAAAATCTGTTCCTGAAGCTCAGGTCTCATAAATCAATGGAGAGAGGACCATCCAGAGTTCGCTGGGGTTTCTATCTTCAGTAACATTGTGGATGCTTTTTCTTCAGTAACACATTTGGTAATACAACTGACAAAATCCCTTGCATCCTTCATCCTTTGCCAGGAGATAACAGGACAGAAGAAAAGAAAAGAGGTACTCACAACCTTAGAAGAATTTGGAGCTTAGCAGGGCATGAACTCATGCAACTGTGGTAGGTGACAGATGTGGACATCTTTTAACCTTGTAGCTAAAGCCTGTAGCAGCAGTCATTTCAGGAATGTGGGCCACTATAGACTGAGTGGGTTAGTGGGGCCACAATACTCATCACTCCAAGTGTGTGGGTGTTTGGGCTCTCTGATGGCTGCTATAGTTTGGATCTTAAATGTCCTCCAAAGGTCTCCAGGTCTCCAGGTTGGCATTCCTGGGAGGTAGTATACATTTTAAAACCTGAAGCTTAGTGGGAAGTCTTTGGAGTTCATCGTTGAAAGGAATGGTGGGACCTCAGCTGATTTTTTTTTCTTCCCTTTCACTTCCTGGCTATGCCATAGGTGATTTTTTTAGCCTGTCATGTGCTCTTACCAAAATGGCCTTTGTTACCAGAGACCCCTAAACCGTGATGCATACTGGACAGGGACTGGGACTTTGTTAGGTAAAATAAGCCTTTATAAATTGATTACCCTGGGCATTTAAATATTTTATTATCTTTATTTGTTTATTGTGTGTAGGAAACCTGAGTGCTACAGTGCATGCTTGGAGGTTGGAAGATAACCCGAGGGAGTCTGTTTTCTCCTTCCATGTGGGCCGCAGGGGTCAGGCATGTATGTCACCAGGCTTAGTAGTGAGTGTGAGTGCCTGTACCCAAGGAGCCATCTCACCAGTCCATCATGGGTACTCTTAAGGAAGTACCCATAAAGTGGCACTACTCCATGCATGAACATTCCAGAAATTTCTAGTTGGGAAGTTGATGGCTCCTTTTTATTAATTAATAAATACAAATATTTAGTGGTGAAATGATTCTAGAATAAGAATCTGAGAATTCCTTCAACTTTTTACAAAAGATCTATTTCTATTATTTATACGTGTGTGTTTGGGGGGGGGCAGTGTTCATATATTGCGTGTGCATGCCTGTGGATCCTCTGGAGCTGAAGTTGCAGGCAATTTGTAAGCCATCTTACTCTGCAACAGCTTCAACAACTTTGAATTGTTGAGCTGTCTTTGCAGACCGGTCCTCCAATTGTCTAAAAGGAACAAGGAAAGATGAAGCAGGACTTCTGTGGTGAGTCAGTGGTGAACATCTTTTAATTTGCTCTTTGTTAAAATCTGTTGTGTGAAACACCTTGCACCAGTTTCCTGGCTTCTTTTACTCTTACAATCCTCTGAGGGAGATGAACAATGGATTTGATCCTCCGGAAGACTATCCAATAGTGGGAAGATGGAATTTTAATGGTTGTTGCTTTTCTTTTTCTTTCTTTCTTTCTTTCTTTCTTTCTTTCTTTCTTTCTTTCTTTCTTTCTTTCTCTCTCTCTCTCTCTCTCTCTCTCTCCCTTTCTTTCTTCCTTTCTTTCTTTCTTTCTTCCTTCCTTTCTTTCTTTCTTTCTTTCTTTCTTTCGTTCTTTCGTTCTTTCTTCCTTTTTGGCCAAAACTGACTTTAGGAGCCAGATCATTTGTAGATACTTTAGACCCTCTGATGCCACCCTAGCCTATGGGCAGACACGTTTCTCTTAGAGACTTGAACCACACAGTGTAAACTCACTGGGTTGGAAATGCGCCCATGTTGCTTTGTGATCAGTAGGTTGGGAGGGTCAATGCCTTGGAGATCACTTCTGTTCCCTGCTAGTCTTGAAAGTGATAACAGATTAGCAATTTATTCTGTTTTGTTTTGTTTCTCGTTATTCCAGACAGGGTTTCTCTATGTAGCCTTGGCTGAATTTATTATTTTTAAAGTAATGACTTCATTGCATTTATTCTTAGAACTCTGAGTTGATTCTACATAATTTTTTAAATGTTAACTAAGGAAATATCACAGGATCATACTAGTAAATGTGGGACGATTTAATGAAAACTCTGTTTTTAATATACTCTTGTTAGGAAAGACTAGAGGGAAATGTTTAGTTTAATAAGCAACATGTACAAAGGATTATGGCACATGTTGTGCTTTGTGGTAAAATGTTGGGTGTTGTAGTCTCACTTTTTAAAACCAATATGTTTTATTAACAACTTAATAACCAAGCATACATTGCTTATAACTCGACTAGCCAAAACAATATGAAAAGAGGATTAAGGAACACACTAATTAAACTGTAAGGATATCAGTTCTGAGGAACGATTTTCCTGGTGTGATCAGCAGGATTTCTTCTGCTGGAACCTGGAGCAACCAGAACCCAGGACCTCAGCAGGAGCTGGAGCGCCGAAGCCTTCCCTCGAGCAGTTCTCTCTAGGGGTGTCTCCGAGTGGAGCGATGAACAGTCAAAACTATCCAAAGTCTCCAAAAGCTCCACTTCCAGTTCTGGCCTCATTTGTATATCTCCTCCCAGAGTCTGTTCACAGGATCTTTTCAGCTGGCAACAATTAAGCTCCCACACGAGGTGGTCTGTCTTCTAGTGGATTAACCTCACTTGTTCTCTCACAAGACCATTCTGATCCCATACTTGGGATCCTAAAAAACAGGTTTATCTCTCCTTCAGGGTGCCTTGGGTTAAGTTCCTCAGAACCAGAGGTTGAGAAAGACAGTCTTAAAGGAGTCCTCTCTGGGAAAACTTATCTAAAAGGAAAGTTAGCAGCATCAGGCAGAAAAAGAGGCAAAGGCATGGGTGCAGAAGACGCTAGCCTCAGCGGCGCCGACAGGGAATTCTGCAACAGAGTGGTCCATAACTATCGCATCTCATAGTGGAAGGCAAAGCCTTGTTAGTATCCACTCTGAAATATGAGTGGTCTGCAGTTATCCCACTTTACAACAAGCCTTTTTGGTGCCTACTGTTAGTTGCTGGCTTTGAGTCATCTATCTGTGCTGACATTCCAGAATACTATTAACAGGCTGGATCTATCATGAAAAAAGATTTATCTGGCTCATGGCTCCCAAGTCTGAGAAACCCAAGAGGCTGATGTTGGCACCCGAGTATTTCAAGTTGTGCCATGCCGTGGCAGAAGGTTAAAAGGGGAGAAGCTGGAAACAAGAGAGCAAGAGGAAGCAGAGCTTGCTTTGATAACAAACCCCACCTTTGTGGTAACTAGCCCACGCCGGTGACCACTCCATCAATACATTTGAGGGGGCAGAGCTCTTGTAACCTAATCACCTCTTATTAGCCCCCATCTCTGAACCCTGTTGTACTGGGATTAAGGTTCTAAGACATGGGCCATAGGGAAAGCATCGAAACCATGGTGCTGCCTTTGGGAGCAAGATTTCCTTCCTACATATCCTGTGACCCAGTCAGTGCCTTCAGTTAGCTAAAAGTCTTCCCAAGAGAGTGAATCTGCGGGCTCAAAACAAATGGGAAGAGGTTCACTAGCCCAGGAAAGGGGGTCTGACATATACCAACACAGTCTGCTAACTTTCTGCCTTACATACATAATTTATGTGGAGTTATAGAAACCTTTATTTTTAACTATTTCCTGGTTTCTGTCTGTCTTCCTGTTCCTGCTTTAAGTTTCGATCTACTGTCATACACCTTTCAGTTTAAAACTTCCTTTAACCCCCCCTCCCCGCCCCCACTGGAAAAAAATATCTTTTCTCCTCATTTCTCTGCTGTTTCTGTGGTGGTTTAATGAGAATGGCTCCTGTTGGCTCATTTGTTTTGATGCTGGGTCCCTAGCTAGTGAAACTGTTTGGAAAGGATTAACAGGTGTGGGGTTGTTGGAGCGGGTGTGGCTTTTTCGGAGTAGGTGTGAGGTTTCAAAGGAGTAGGGCTTTGAGTTTTCTAAAGCCCATGCCAGGCCTAGCTTCTCCTTCTCTACGCGCTGCCGGTGGGTTAGGATGTAAGTCTTCTCGGCTACTGCTCCCCGCCATGCTTGTCTCCTTCCTGGATGGTAATCATGGACTCCCCCTCAGCCTCCAATTACACGCTTTCTTCTGTAAGAGTTGCCTTGGTTACAGTGTCTCTTCACAGCCGTAGAACAATAACCAAGGCAGTCTTGCAGCCTGGGTATTAGTAACCTACTATCGTTCTTAGCTTTGTTCCCCTGTGTGTAATTTCTTCTTCACTGTCTTTAATTTAAGCCACTTGACTATAATTGGTTTAGTTGTGTGGGAGCTTACTCTAGTTTTTCTCTCTTGCTCTTCAATTTTACTTTTTTTTTTTTTTTTTAAATTAACCTGCTTGAGATCACCTGAGCACAATCTATTTCTTTTTGGAAAATTGCCAGCTTTTATTTATGCAAGTAATCCTGTTACCCTACATAAGTATTTAAAGCCAAGAGGCTCTGTGCTCTGTCTTCTTCTTCTTCAACTCCTTTGTGCTTCAGTCTGTACAGCATGCACAGGTACACGTCCAAGTTGGCGGATCAAGCCTGCACCTGGCTCCTTGAGCGCGCTGGTGACTTAGATGAAGGCATTTATAACACTGTTGTTACACTGTGTGTCACCTTCAGCATTTTGAAATTTTCCCCCTATTATATCCACAGTTCTACTGAAATTCCCATCTCTTTTCCCTGACTACTGCCTTTAAGTCATTAACCAGTTGTTGTAAAGTTTCTCTCTACACTCTTAAACCTGGCTCATGCCTGAGTCTTGTTCTCTAGGCTGGTTTTTTTTTTTTTTTTTTTCCTTTTGAGATTGTGACTTTTTCCTCTTTGATACATATATGTACCTTCTAACTTTCAAGTGACTATCTGATGAATATGTAAAAGAATAGGACTGAGGTAAATACATATTTTCTAACTAAAAGTAGGCTTGTGTCTCCTACTAGGTCATTCGTTGTGGAGGAGAATATTGTTTTGGAATAACTTTGAAATCAGAAATTGAGCTATATTTGAATTTCAATGTTGCTGTGACTATCAGTAGTAAATCACTGGCCTCACAATTCCCTAATATGATTTTGTCCTAAGCAGTTGATCAGTGGAGGGTTGTTTTAAATGCTCCCTCTTCAGCGTGACGCCTTTTGTGTGCTCTGTTCCTCAGACAGGATTTACAGCCTCAGCTCCTGACCCTTGTCCATCACTACACTCCTGATTCAAGTGCCTAGCCTAGTGGAGCGAGAGAGGCTCCCCAACTGTCCCTTTTAGGGTTTGCCTTAGAGAATGCTGTGTTTCTTGATTTTTGGAGACAATTTGAAAAGCATTTCTGTATATAAAATATGTTCAACCCGTCTGACAAGTCAGCCAATAAACCGTGCTACTAAGCCACAGAGACTTCAGCATGAGCATAGAGATGAGACCAACAAAAGGACTTCTTAAATATCTGGACAGTGATTCTGCCCTTCTGTTGCTCAGTGGCTGTTGTGGCTGAACAGTCTGGGGCAACAGTGCACCACTTCATGGTGTGTGTGTCGTGGGGGGCGGGCGGGCTTCCCAGAAAACGCAGTATAAGTGGCACAGCTGAGGTACCTCAATACACTAGTCCTGGGTAGAAATATTCTAGAACAATGCTTGGTTTGGGGGAAGTTCACCGATGGCTGTAACACACAGGGACATTTCTCCATATTTAGGTCAATTGATTTCCAATGTTCTTGCAAGGGCAGGAAATAAGAGCTGATAGAAAAGTGAGCAAAAGAGAAGCACCGACCAGCTTTTATTTCTCTGTTGAAGTAAATCAATCTAAAATTGAGGCAACATTATTGACCGCAGAGCACTATTGTGACTTTAAATGAGAAAATCCTCACGGAGTCTTTAAAGAGAAATGGTACCTAAAAGGTCCAGCAAAATGCACCTATTCTTATCGGTGTTGTCACTATTATTTTGTAATTTGCCTGTTGATTTTTTTTTTTTAACTGGCCTTTATAATTGGGAAGCTCTTTGTGTAAACAACTCTTGCTACAATAATCTGGG
Organism: Acomys percivali; assembly: GCA_907169655.1. Classification (NCBI taxonomy): domain Eukaryota; kingdom Metazoa; phylum Chordata; class Mammalia; order Rodentia; family Muridae; genus Acomys; species Acomys percivali. The sequence continues at coordinate 7,237,464 of OU015758.1, read as the reverse complement.
TTGTCTCTTTCCACATCACACAGACTTGTCATTCTCTTGGTTGTTTGACAATAACAAATTTACTCCTCAGCATTCTCCCTTTCCAAGTCAAATAATTCCAATTTTGTCCGTCTTTTCTTTTAGGTATGATAGTTGGAGAAGCAGCTTTCCAAAATTCTTGTTCTGATCTGAACCCTGCGGCAACTGAACGGAGCCATCACCGCACACTAATTAACGAATCCCCATGCAGCTCTAATTTGTCCAGACACACAGGAAGCTGCCCACACACTTTTCCCTGGAAAATGACAGCCCTGTACCGGTTCTCGCCCCTCCTCTAAAGGGGCAGGCAATGCTCTCGCACACACCGTTCCATGTAGGCTTTTGAAAGTCTTGAGATGCATAAGGACTTCCGGTCCGGCTGACTCGCTGGTCACCTGGCATGTTTATATAGCCCCTCCCCCCCACTAGCTTCTCCTCGGGTAAGGGGGGGGCGCAATGGCCGAACACAGAACTGCTGGAGTTACTCATTCCCAGAGCGGAAGCTACTGCCTTGTGCAGTGGGAGGAGCGTTTGGTCGCTGACATACAGATTCTTAGGTTCTGGGGTCTCCCCTGTGTTCACCTAGACCCTGAGAACACGCTCGGGCCGCTGTAGGTTCCCTCCTGTGCGTATGCTTGCATAGGCTTCTCTTTGATAGAGAACAGTGTGGGTTGTTGTTGTTGCTGTTTTGTTTGTTTGTCCTTGTTTTCCATTTAAGAAAGAAAGATACTCTAGATGCCCTTAATGCGTTAGAGAAGCGATGGGCTGAGAACGTTCAGTAAATAAAAACTTATGTTAGGGCAACTCCTGGCGAAGTTAAGTGACATCACAAGAAAAGAAGGGATGGATGGGGGGGGAGAGAGAGAGAGAGAGAGAGAGAGAGAGAGAGAGAGAGAGAGAGAGAGAGAGAGAGAGAGAGAGAGAAGACACAGAGAAAGACAGACAGGGAGAGAGAGAGAGAGAGAGAGAGGGAGAGAGAGATGGATAGACAGACAGACAGAGAAGGAGAGAGAGAGACAGACAGACAGACAGA
>OU015758.1:7201415-7233821 GCA_907169655.1 Acomys percivali | reverse complement strand
TATATATATATATATATATATATATATATATATATATATATATATATGACAAGTTTTGAAGGGTCAGAGAATTATAAGATTGTAGAGTGGATCTGTGAAGAGTTGCTGGTCGGGGGCAAGTGGGAGTGAATATGACCAAACTACATTGTATGTATGTATGTATGTATGTATGTATGTATGTATGTATGCATGTATGTATATTTGTGTGTGTGCTTAAAAATAACAGAAATATATTTAAAACATCTGGTAAAGAGTTACTGCGCCTCATTGACAGGTGGCTCTTATAAATCTACGAAGAAAAACATCAACAGAAACTCTGTAGCTGTCAGCCCCACACATGATCATAACCGACACAATCTATTGTTTTCAACATTCTCCTCACTGGGTTCAGATGGGCAGTTCTTGCTCAGAATCCTTATGCAGAGGCAGGCAGATGTTAGTGAGGGTGTACATCCCTGTGATGGTTTTTATCACGGCCTGTGGCCGCTTCTGGCTGCTCCCTGCAAGCTACATGTGGTTTTATTGAGCTTTGGGTCTCACCCAGCATAGTGACTAGGTCCAAGTCGAAGCATTCCACCAACCAGACAAACGTTCAAAAGGCCCCGGGGAACACATACAGCTGATGGTAAGAAACCAGCTCAGAAGTCATGGACACATTTCTGCCATAGCTCTTGTCCAGGGAAGCATACAGCTCAGCTCAGCTCAGCTCAGCTCAGATCCAAGCAAAGAATCAAATACCCCATCTTCAGTGCAGAGGCAGCATCTGTATCCTGGAAGAAACAGCACCAGTGGCGGCCATCTCTGTAGGGTGTCCCCGCATCCATATACTGCTTGTTATCTGTGCTAGTCAGGGAGACAGAAGGAGTCAGATTTCACCTTTCTGGGAGGTACCCATCTTTTGTACATCTACTGAAACCCACTCAGCTCTGTTGATGTGCGTTTTTGTTTTGTTTTTGTTTTTCAAGACAGGGTTTCCCTGTGTAGCCTTGGCTGTCCTAGACTCGCTTTGTAGACCAGGCTGGCCTTGAACTCACAGTGATCCACCTGCCTCTGCCTCCCGAGCACTGGGATTAAAGGCATGTGCCAACCACTGCCCGGCTGATGTGCTTTCTTTTTAAGTCATACGGAGTTTGACTTGTTTCTGGCAATCTGTAGCGATTTGCTGTCTGTAAATGAGTAACTTTGATGTACACCTTCAAGTCTTTTAAAAAATGATACATGGGGCACTTCCCCTCCGTCTTTGAATTGTGCCTTGCCATTGCTGAGTTACGGCAAATAGTGCCCTGTTCACTTGCAGTACATGTGTGCATGATTGTGTGTATGTGTGCACGCATGTTGAGAGGCCAGGTGCCACTGAGCTTTGGATTAGAAAGATGGCTTTGCACTTAATATTTGAATGGCTGAGCAGCCCAAAGGGTTCGTGTGTGCAAGCCCTGCTCTTGCTAACCCTTGTTATTATCTTGCTATGGAAAGTCACGCCAACTGCTTAATTACATGGAAAGTTATGAAACGGGTTCGGCAGCAGAACACTGCTCAGCTGTGGGTTCCTAAAGGAAAATAAATGCTCCTTGCAATAAGGGTGGCTGCCAGCCACTGGGCATGTCTGTCCGTCCATGCCTCCACGTATAAGCTCCCTTGTATAAAAAGGGTGCCTATGGCTGGGCAAAGTCCTAGATTCGCCCTGCTAACAGAGCTAGCGGTCAGAGCACAATAGAACCATTTTAATCAGAGCGAGATTAAATCTGAGCACTTCAAGTCAGACTTTTCCTTTCATTGAATGTAAACAATTACAACCTCTCTGTGGAGCCTTTCCTGCTCACTCCGTGGTGTACCCCCAAAATAGCTGTCGGGAGCACTGAAAATGGATGTTATTAAAGAGATACGCATGCAGCTCAAGGTTCCCCCCCCCCCGGACCCCCCTGACTCACCTGCTTCTCAGCCATCACTTTCAGGGGGAAACAATTGCTCATAAATGTGAGTTTTTTTGAGGGGGAGGGGGAAGGGTTCTTCTTCCGGTTCAATCTGTCAAGTGCCAGACCTGGCTTCATTCGCACTCAAAAGCACACAGGTTTCGGCCATTTACATGTTGCTTTGTTTTATCTGCCTTCCTGACGGCAAAGGAGCCCTTTGGGAAATCAGAGGCTGAGGGACAGACAGACTTCCCAAGACAGAGAAGGAGTTTCTGTCCCTTTTCACAGGAGCAAGTGGGATCGTCTCTAAATCTCACTTCTACAGGAAACAGCTTGCCCACTGCAGAGGGGTGGGGTTCGCTCCCATTTCTCTGAAAGCATTTGGGGAAAGAAAAAAGGTCAGGCTCCAATGCCAAAAGATAACTTTAACCCTCTACGAGCAGAGCCCAAGGTCAACCAAAGGTCATGCCAAGCCCTGCTGAAACCAGGGGGCTGGCAAGCTCCTGCCAAGCTGCCTCTGATGCTGCAGAAACCCACAGCTGGAACCCAGGCCCTGCACAGCTATTCGCTGGCTCTAAGGCTGACCTGCAATGGACGAAGGGATGCAAGATGTCCAGCAGGGCACAGAGTAGACACTGATACAGATTCGAGCTCCCACGGCTGCCCCACTCCTTCTTGAAACCTAATTTAGACCATATCAAAGTTTTCATAAAGGCATTCCTGATACCATTGTGTTGTAAATCCTGTCTGATCCGACCTTCAAATACTTATGCAAACTGAAATATGTCTGGAAAGAAGTCAAAACGAAACAAATAATGCCACACCGTCTCTTTGCAGCAGGCTCCTCCTTCCTCACTGGCATTCCAGCTCAGACCTCTCCAACCGGCTCCCAACTGTTTAGGCCAGTTAATTAGTTATAATTGCAGCGACTGTTTCTCTGAATGCACCGATGGCCTTATGTCTGGAAGTCAGCTTAGCCCAGAGTTTTCGGCATGTGTGAACTGCGTCCGTAGCGTTATTTTTTTGTGAAAACTCATTACAGATAAGTACAGTTAGCTTAGTCTCCGTCAAGACCTGCCATAGAAATAATTTGCTTTCTTCAAACATCTACGGGTTGGTGTGTTCCAGGAGCTGTGACCTCCGCCTCCGCCTTTGCTCTGTCATTACGGTTGGGGTGTTTTCCCCAGGAGCATTTTGGGTGACTCGCTCTAACTCAGTTTCGGATGCAGTTAGCTAATGATAATTTGTGTCCCTTGCAAGTTGTAGCAACATTGAGATCTCATGGTCTATCTTTTGGCTTGTGACACCGTGTAATTAGAGAGAGTGGAAGATGGGAAGGCAGAGTGACTGTGGATTCAGATTACAGTTCTGAAACCCAAGGGAAGAGAAGAAGTGGCTGTTGGTGTTGAGGATGAACCACTCTTACCCTCCTACAAAGGGACCTTGCAATCTTCCAGATTGAAAGTGGAAATAAATGGCCTTTGTCCTCACGAGGTTTGCCTGTCTAGACTATTAGTGTTCTCAATCCACTCATCCAGCACATACTGAACACTGACAGTGCGTTGTGCTTTGAGAGATGAGAATAAATGGCTGGGATGAGAGATCCTGTATCCTTCAGGGTTTGCACTCGCATCCCACCCATCGCTGGGGATCTATTCAGTCTTGTGAGGTAGGCAGGGTATGTATCCATACTCCATCAGCAGATGAGGAAGTGGACACTTTGGAAAGGTTAATTAACTCGCTGGCCTTTGGTCCCGAAGCTGGTGAGAGGCAAGATTAGGAACCAAGATTTAACTCTATGCCTTCTGTCTTCTGTCTTTGCCTGTGTTCCTTCCATCTTAAAGACTGAAGAATGAGGAAATTAAGACAAATAAAACTATTCTAGTAAAAACAAAATGGCAGCCCCAGTCCCATCTTGTGGGTCTAGTGAGACCTGTATGCACCAGAACCTGGTCTTCTAGAAAGTGAGAAATGAAAGCAAATAAGTGGGTAGCTGGGACGATAGGAGTTCTCCCAGACAAGGACCCCTGAGCTCTGCACAGGAACACATTCTTCATATCTGCCACATCCTTCCTTACCCAGCACCCTTCAGTGTCCTGAAATCAGGGAGGTGAATGAGCAGGCTGTGCTGTCCTTACCACACTCTATCTAAACTGTAGCCACTCAGAGCTGACCTGGGAAGACTCCATGGAGGCTGTACACATTGCAGAGACCGGGGTTAGGTGATCAGAGTACCACAGATGAAATGACACAACTTGCTTGCCTCAAGAAAAGAGCAAGAAGGGCTGGAGGGACGGCTCAGTGAGTACAGACACTTGTCATCCAGGACCGACCACCTGAGTTTGATCCCTGGATCCCACGGTGAAAGGATGTATGTGTGTATTACATATGACCATACATACATGCTTACATCTCCATATCTATCTATCTATCTATCTATCTATCTATCTATCTATCTATCTATCTTTCTATCTATACACACACATATACATATATATATATATGACCATTTGCCATGTATGACCAGACACACACACACACACACACACACACACACGACCATTTGCCATGTATGACCACACACACACACACACACACACACACACACACACACACACACGACCATTTGCCATGTATGAACACACACATACACGACCCGGGACTGAATAGAAATGTGACATGGTGCCACCATCGTTCTCTCCACAAAGCTGCCCTTTCCTGTGCCTCTCAGTGCTCTTCAATAGGAATGTCAAGACGAGAGCAGGATGGCTTAAAGCAAGAGACATGGGCAGCTTTAAGCGTGTTAGGCCAAAGTGATGATGGCGGTGGCTGCTCTGTGACCAAAAGCAGGGCTGGCTTGCTAGGAATGCCACCAACTCAGTCTTCACATGGAGCCCCACAGCAGTTGGGTGAATGTTCTGCTGCTGCCATCTTGGAATTGTCCTTTCCTGTTTGAATAGCAGGTCCTGTGTTTGCATTCTGAACCTTCCCACAATGTGGCAGGCCCTGCCCAGGTGTTTGGGCAGCTTCAGAGGTTTGAGTGTCAGTGTTAGGGAAATGATTTGAGCATTAGGCCAGTGTGAGGAATTATGGATATTAAACTGATGAACTGCCTGGAGTGAGCAGGAGAGAAAAGAAAATGTTTTCCTTAGAAATCAGTTGACTTAAAAAAAAAATCCTTAGTTTAGTAGAAAAATAGGAAGGAAAGTACAGTGAGATATCAATTCTTGGCTCTGTCTGTGCTAACAGTGTAGGAAGAGGAGGAAAGCACTGAATTGATTTATTGTTTGTTCAATATTCAAATATAAATAGTTTTCCTGGAGTAGACCTCTTGAGCTTCTGAGCACATCAGGGGAGCTGCATGGGCTAAAAAAGAGTCTTTTAATACTACTACAGAATAAGCCTTTTGATCAAGATACAAGTAAAGAAAATTGAGGGATTTATTCAGATCTCCCCTTCCTGATTCCTGTTTGAAAACTTTCTTAAAGAAGGATTTGTTGAGGACAGCGATGAAGATGATAAAGATGAAGAAGAGGAAGATGATGATCTAGAGGAACAGCACTTGCAGCCAAATGGTAGGTGATGCTTGCCCTTCCTTGCGCAAAGTGAAAAGGGGTCACTGGCTGGCCTGTCAGGGTTCTCCAAAGGGGAGTCAGAAAGTAGCATTTGCACCCACAGTGCTGTGACCCACCCAAACTCAGAGCCTTTACTTCTAGGTTTCTGAGCACCTGCCCTGATCCCTTCTGTGCTGTTAGGGCAGTGAGCTCGGTGGTCTAGCCCCTTTGGTTGGTTGGTTTTGTTTTCTGTTGCTTTGTCCTACACTTCAAGCCAGTTGCTTTCCACTCATTCTATATAAAGTAACAGGTATTGAATTTCACTCAGTTTCTTTTTAAGCTTATCTTTCCCCTTATCTGCATGTAGCCTCTGAACTTCCAGGAGGTGGTCAGTCGGTTTAAAATGCGTGCTTCCAAGAGCACACGGTTTACTCACTCTCCTCAGGCATTGATGGTGATTGGCAGTCAGCAGACATCTTAACTGCTAAGGGGGAGAAAGAAAACAAATTTGAATACATGTCTGTGTCGAATCCCCCTGAGTGGTGCAGGCTCCGTAGAATGGCCAAGGAGCCAGGCGCTCTCCCTTCTGAGGTTTGCCGTCCTAAAATGGAGGTGCTTTATGGGGAGGCTGGGTCCCCTTTCACCTAGTTACCCATGCCTGCACCTTGCACTCGTGTCATCTCAAAGGACAATTCCGTCTCCTCCTAGAGATTGGTTTGTTTACTGTACGAACAATCGGGCAAACAGTTGGCTAAAATCAAAGGGAGACTAACAGTGTGTGTCAGGCGGGGTTTCTGGCCCTGACTTGAGGGTTTCATGCAAGCGATGTAGTAGCAAAGCACTCTAGGAAGAAACGGTTAAGACATGGAGGTACTAGACAGCTCAGGGAAGAAAAAGGGCAGCGCTGGCGCTCTTAGGTAAACGCCACTGGTAGCTGAATCCGCTGGCTGTAGCCGTGTCACTTCACCAGAGACAAGAGACTGGGTTTCCACCATACTGCACCACCAGGTGAGAATAAGACCATTACTATACTTTTTGAGCCAAATCCGAAGCAAGTGTCATGAAATCCTGGTCAGGGCGATGGACACTGGCCAGGCCTATATCATTCCCAGAGAATGGCTTCAATTTACATTAGTCAGGTGTTTATGAAGGCAAAACCCACAAGACCACGTACTTTCTACGTCCATCCAGTCCAGGCAGGCAAATGTCCTGACCTGCTTCCTGCTTCTGTATCACCCCACCTCCAGCCCCTCCCACCCCCAGCCCCTCCCACGTGTGATCAAGCACTTCCTGTGCAACTGGGGCAACCAACCTTGTTTACAGAAGTGAAAACCCGTGACTTGTTATCTTACATGAGCAATAGTCCTCAGCATTCTAGGAAGCTATCTGTCCTCGGGCAAGTGGGGCTTTACAGGTTAGAGGCATTTTTGTTTTCTAGCTCTGTTAAACACAATTATTTAAACTTAAAATGTCACTTTAGTTTTCACCTGACATCTGCTTGCTTGGTGTGAATGCGGAGACCCAGGTGTTCCCTGCATTGGGTGCCGCCAGCCCACAGCACCCTGCCGACTCAAGGCCAGTTACTTCAGAAGGCTTTAGGAAGGAGCAAGCATCAATTATTTACCGGCACTGCCATAACAACTCCGCTGTGTGGTTTCACTTCTGGTTTTAGAGAGTGGTGTGTCCACTGGTCGGTTCCTCAGCACCAATCAACTAAGGTCCCGTGTGCATTGATTCATTTATTTTTGTGAAAGTTGAGTAGGTTCAAAATGCTGGTGCATTTAGAATGTGTAGGTAAGAATAAGTGTGAGAAAACAATCAAATATCCCTTATGCACATAAGCTGAGTCAGAGGGTAAAAGAGTTTGCTGCCAAGCCTGAAAAACTGAGTTCATTCCCAGCTCCCATATGACAGGAGGAGAGACCTGACTCCTGCAAGGTGACTCTGTGTGTGTGTGTGTGTGTGTGTGTGTGTGTGTGTGTGTGTAAGTAATATTTTTTCAGACAATATATTTTGATCATGTTTCCCCCTCCCTCTTCCAACTCTTCCCAGATACTCCCCACCTCCTTACCTACTCAATTTTTTTTTTAAAGAGACAAAAACCAAAAGCAAAGCAAAACAAAACAAAAAGCCCCAAGAAACAAGCAATTCCCACAAATCAAAACAAGATATTCCCTGCCTACTTACCTACTCAACTTTGTGTTTTATTTTTAAAGAAACAAAAACCAAAGATTACAAAAAAACAAAAACATAGCAAAGCAAACCAAAAAGCCCAAAGAAACAAGCAATTCCCCCAAATCAAAATAAACAGACAAAAGACAAATAAAACAAAAAAAATGCCTAAACAAAGCAAAATGAAACAAAATGTCTATAAAAGTTACAATTGAGGGGTATTGTTTGTTTTGTTGTTGTTTTGTGCTGGCCAATCACTCCTGGACACACACACGCACACGCACACGCGCGCACACACACGCACACACACACACACACGCGCGCACACACACACACACACACGCACACACACACACACACACACACACACACACACACACTAAAAAAGAGATTCTTGCAGGGTAACTCTGAGCCTAGAAACCAAGTACCACAATCAACAACAGTATCAACTGTGGCTACATGGCAGCGGCGGAACTGTGTTTTACAAAACAGAATCCCTGCGTCCTCCTCATAGCCTCTATCAGGTAGGTAGTACTGAGTCCCTTCGGGGCCAAATAACTTTCTGCAAATCCCACAGCAGTGTTTAGAACCGACTTAGCGCCATCTGACATACCAATCTGACCACTACCTCTCACACACAAAGTCCCAGTGTTTATGGGACTGTGTGTTGTGAGGTGGGACTGAGCCAGTGTGCTGAAGTGGGAGGAACGCAGGTTCTGTAGTCAGTGGGAGTCTTACCCGGAGCATCCCGGCCACTGCCAGCTGTGTGATTTGTGGCAAATCCTTCAGACTTGACCATGACCTCATCACCTCATAGGTGATGTCATAGGCTGAGATAATGGCCTTGAAGCAGCTGGCACACTCTCGGCCCTTTGGTACGTCGCACATGGTATTGTTCTATCCCAAAATGTTTGGAAAGTGTGGAAAAGAAGATAGACCCGACTTGGTTTTCACCGTCGCACACACCTCACCTGGGGTATAGAGGCCGGCTGTAGTCCGCAGGTGGGTTCCATTCCAAAGTCTGGAGAGTGCGTTCAGGTCCTCCGTGGGCTGTTGTTTGGCCCGGGGCCAAGCCTGCCTGTGGCGTGCACTGTGCAGGACCCCACTCACCTACCGTTCTCCAGTTCTTGCAGTCTGTGGCTCCCAATCCAGTCCCTGGTCTCCGTGCAGTAGATCAGATACAGTGTGTGAAAGGTGCCGCCATCTTGGAACTCCCAGATCCCGACTTGGTTTTCAAATGTCAGTGATTAGAGCACTTCTTTTTGCGGGCAAGGGTAAGCCCCAGTGACTTAGGACCTTCTTGCACTGGGAATTGATCAGTGTGGTTGTCAAGACACATCAGGCAGGTGGTTATGAGCAACCTTGGTTCAAGTAACGAGACCTCCCATTTCTCCTTGAGCTGGCCTTTGGTATTATTTTTCTTTTCCAGAAAGCACAACTTTCCCTAGAGCCTTGACAACACCTCCATCCATATCTCTATAGTGAGTGGTCATGTGGAAACATCTCCTTTGAGTAGAGGGATTGTGTTGATCAGGCATACTAGTACGCCAGAGTCTCTTTGCAGGAGGAGATAGAGCCCCCTCCCTCCCCGGAGTATTCCCTATGCAATGTTCTTGGCTCAGAGGACAATGACGAGAGGGGAGGTCTAGCCTGTTGCCACACTACAGATCCACACAGCCCTGCCCTGCACCAGTGCCCCAGTAGCCTCTTGCTATTGAGAAGGTGGCAAGCCAGAGCATGCCCCTGGATGAACCCAAGTGACCTGGGGATGCTGGGCTTGCTTCTGAGTCTGGTTTGGATCCTGACAGCTGAAAGAGTCAGGAGAGCAAGAGCTCGGTGACAAGAAGAAAGCCCGCTTACCTCCTTTCCACTCGCCAAGATGGGGGCTTAGGTGTAGAATCCCAGCCCTGGGTCAGGTTGCCCCCTCCTGTCGCCCATGATGTTTATCCTCCCCCTGCTCTTTCTTCATTCCTCTCCTCCTCCCCTCCCATCTCAAGTTGGTTCACAGAACTTCTTTCCAGATCTAAGAAAACTAATTGTGAAATATCTTTGTGATTACAGTTTAGATGGTTAATTAGAAGCTGGGAATTAAGCCTCCAAATACCACAAAATGAAAGCTTGAGAGTCTCCCAACACAAGCCCGGCTTTCCATGAATACGGGCTGAGTCACCCTTCTTCCCTCCGCTCCTTCCCCTGCACCGCAGCCCTTGTCTTTCAGGTTGGAGTCGCCCACTTTTCTACACCTGGATTTAGAAACTTGCTGAGCCCTCACTCTGCCTCATCCCACCTGCTGTTCTCCCGAGGCAAGGCCTCCGAGAGCGGCTGGCCTGTGGGGCAGCAGGAAAAGGCCTCACACATCAGTTGTCGACTCACTTCTACACACGGGAACAGGCTACAAAACCATAATCAAACAGGAAGTGGAAGAGTGTGCCAGCTGCTCGGTCCGGTGACTCAGTTCTCAGGGTTATCTAGGCCAAGTAATAGTAAAAAGTGCTGTTCATTTCCTTTTATAGACTGGGGTAAAATGGTCGCCATTTTCTTGCTGTTTTCTAGCGTTAGGCCCCTGTGAAAGAAAGTTTCCTTTCTTGCTTTTGGTGGGAAGCGGATATTTGTCATTTTCGCTGTCTGTTGAGAACATTTGGCACTAGAAAAGCACACTGATAGTCTGTTGCCTCTGGTCAAAATTAATCTCATCTCCCTCCAGCTCTCACAGCTCAAGGAAGCCATGACACTTCTCAATTTCTCCCTGTCTTTATACTGGCTTTTATATCTCCTTGGCTCCTATATTGTATCAAAAGCATGTGACGTCTGAGAAGATGGCTCAGTTGATAAAGCACTCTATGTTAGCCTGGCACCCGAGTTTAATCTAGCACCCATGTAAAACCTGTGTGTGGCAGTGGATATGTATAATTTGAGCACTGGGGAAGTAGGTACAAGGGGAGACCTGCAGTTTGGTGGCCGGTCAGTCTAGCTAGATCTGTGAAGTCCAGGTTCAGTGAGAGACTTGATTGAGGAGGACATCTTATGTTGATCACTGATTTCCACATGTATGCATACATGCAACACACATGCACACACACACACACACACATGCACGCACACACTCACACAAAGTCTGCATGATAACGCACTCTGTCTCTCATATATTTTCATGTGCCTGAGTCTAGTCTGCTCTATTATGTATGGTAGGCACTAGATGCATGTCAAGTTAAATTCTGGAAGGCCACCCAGAGAGAGGGCAACCAAGGGGTTGCCATAGCTGTGCCTCGGGGCAGGGGCTCCTGTTGACTTCACCTGTGTTCCCTTGGTGGTCCCCAGGGCTCAAATATAGATTGAGCTTTTCTGCCTGAGGACACTCCTGGCTGTTTGGTGTGAGCTAGGAGCGTCCGTGAGAACAGGGGTCCTCGCTGTGCTCCTCAAAGGAAGGGAGGGAGCTGGAGATAGGGAGCAGGGAACAGCGTTCTGTGGCCGAGCCTATGAAGTGGACAGAGTGAAGCTGTACCCATCCGCCGGCCACTGAGGATGGTGTCTCATGGAAAAGCCCAGAGCAAGAATGTCAAAGGGCAGCAAAGCTCCACCAGCAACAAGTGAGGGACGCTGATGAGGGCCACTGCACCCCCACCCCCAGCAATATCTCAGACAACCCAGTCACACCAGAGGAGGATGGTGAGATAGAAGAGAGAGTATCCAAGCCACAGCTACAGGGACGTTCAGGAGAGATGAGGGAGGTTCCCCTGAGAGCGAGCCTGGCTACAATGGGGCACATCCTGGAGCAGGACCCAGGACAGGAAAGGAGCTGAGCCTCCACTGCCAACGTAGCCCATAAGGAATGCAGTGTCAGGCTTGGGCCTGAAGCCCCGGGGATTTAGGACTTATCTGCTTCTAGCAGCTTTATATTAACTTCTTAGGAAAAGCATGCGTGTGCACACCTGTGTAGAGGACCCACACAGGTGCTTCTTGTTCAACCGCGACACTGGCTAGAACACCAGGAGAGATAGTGCCTTCCTTTCCACGTGTCTGAGAATGTAAGTTCTGGTATACCATCAGCCTTAGCCATGGTGTGACAAACTCCTAGAGTGAGGGGCATGCCACAGTGAGAGGAATGGAGGCCAGTGGGAGAAAGGAAGGCGTCTGCTGTGTGCATAGGTACCCTCGGACTTCACCGGTTCCGGATCCGCTCTTGGCATCGCCTTCAAGGCGCTCTGCGTTTGGCAACTAAACGGAAGCAAGGTTAACGCACAGTTTGAAAGCTTGACAATGATTCTTTCCTGTGGGCTTGACAATTTGGTAGCTCGCAGGCAAGTCCCATTTCTGAACGAAAGCCTGGCCCTACGCAAAGGAAAGCTAACCCAGACACCAATCATTGATTTACATGCAGGAGTGGACGGGAAGTGCCGGGAGACCTCAGGCCCGAGCAAGTCCCTTCAGCATTTGCTTGCAAAACAGGAGAGTGCAAAGGGATCTGCCATTGCTGCAGTTCTGATGTCAAAAGACAAAGGCAGAGCGGAATAGAGCAAGACACAGGGTATCCTCTTCTGGCCTCTGTGCTCACATGTGGCTGTATGCACCCTCTCACACGTGTACTTAACACACACACACACACACACACACACACACAGAGTAAATGTTTAAAAAATTTAAAAAGAAACCTTATGCTCAGAGAGGAGGAACAGGGCAAACCTCTTATGGCTGTGGCCTATGATAAATCACTGCAAGATTTTCCTACTGACACAACATGAGAAGATGCACTGAGTAGCTGCAGCCACCAACATGTGTAGTTGCACCCTGCTGTGATGGCCACATGCCTACAGTCCCAGTACTCAAGAGGCAGAGACTGGCAGATCACGAGTTTAAGCTCAGCCTGTGTTACATATGGAGACCCTGCCTCAACCCCTCCCAACCAGCCCTCAAAAAAGCAAAACAAAACCCAGGTATGATCGAAGCCATGTTAGTTTCTTTTTTTCCTCATGGGATGGTGGATCGCCTGATAAGCCCATTTGTCAACACGGCACTTTGGGTACCAGGCCCCCACATATGCTTAGAACACACCCTGCCTTGTGAGGAGAGCCAGCCTTGGTTTCTTCCGTGCTAAGTTGTAGGGGGTTTGGGAGTTTCTGGGAGAGGGTTACTGTTTATATCTTAGGTGGCATTGCTGTTAGGAATCTAGTGGCTCTCTCCCTGGGAGCCATAATTACCATAATATCCATATTTACATAATGATTTGTAATTTAGAGAGATATCTTGCATGTTAAATTTCATTTAATTGTCATGGCAGTCCTGTGAGATCAGAAAGCGATCGAAGGTATCCTCATCCCTAAGTTATAGAGGTCCGAGATGGAGGCAAGTCCCACCCCACCTCCCCCACCCCCGTGACTCTCCTACTTCAGAAGTCTTAGTATCATTCCAGATCTTTCAGAAGATGGAGGACTTCACTATGGACTCATCAGTGAGCAGAGCTTGTGTTGGGGTCCGCAAACACCTCCCTCCTTGCTCCCAAAGCTTCTAGTATGACGTCAGGCACATATTAGACAAAGATGCGGGATTGTTTGGGATGATGGCTCATCTACTAACGTGCTTGAGGACCTGAGTTTGATTCCCAGGACCTACTCGAAAATGGCCAGGTGTGGTGGGGAACAGTTGTGAACCTAGAGCAAGGGATGTAGAGGAAGGCAGGTCCCTGGGACTCACTAGCCAGCCTGCCTAGTAGTCTTGGTGAGCTCCAAGTGAGTACTTGAGGAACTCAACACTGTCATTTACCGCCACACATGTGCACAGAATATGTGTGAGCCGGAAAAACAAAACAAAACAAAGCAAAACAAGAAACCAAAGAGAAACTCACCTCCTTATTTCCATATACCAGATCCCCATGACAACTCATCCTACTTTGTTCTAGCCTCCGTCCTGTGTAGAATTATGCCTACATACCTGTTAGGATGCAAGGCTCGTTTCCTAGCACTTCAGGTCATTTCTGGGTGGATGGTAGCGTGAAAGATGACACCATTGAATTTGAAAGACTGTTTGCTTGTTTAGAGTCTACCAGTCTCATGACAAGAAGTCCCGTGGATAGTGTGGACTTCACCACCACTCCAGAGACAAGCCAAAAAGAGACGTAATAACCCTTCAGTGAGTGCCATAAAGCCAAGGAGGAGCGAGGGGGAGCGAGCCCTGTCTCCTCACAACCAGTATAGGGACATGCCAAGTATTTGTCTCCAACTCAAGACCCAGGGGGAAATGCCCCTGTTGATCCCTCCTTCTGGGATCATCCTCAGAAGAGGACAATTCATGCTCGACTCAAATAGGCTCTTATTGCAAACACAGTTGCTCAACTTAACAGACCTGCATGACCTCAAACAGGTGACACCTGACAGCTCTGCCTTTTGCACCACGTGAATTTCAGTCTCCCTCAAAGGTCAACAGGCACGAAGCCGAAAGCCTGGCTGGGTGTTCGTTGACCTGAGCCGTCTAACTAGTATTCAGCAAGAACAACGTGTATGCCAGTTCAGTCTCTGCTCTCATGCTGCCCTGTCAGCAGGGAAGAAAGGGGACAATTATTTGGTGGTAATTACTCTGACGGCAGCAGTCTCTGGCAGCTGCTAGGAAGAGTGGTAATTGCCTCCCACCACCCCCTAACCTTTTCCAACAGAGCAATGAAAGCTGGATAACAGGGACTGAGGATGTGTGAACAGCCTCGAAATAACTCTCCGTCCACGTCCACCACTCAGAGGCTTTAATTAAACACAACTCATACCTCTCCAGAAACTTGACATGATGCACGTTGTTGAGGAGGCCTGTAAACGAGGGGCAGGGCCATACACGTGTCACACGTTGTTGAACCTTGTTCAGCTCCCCTTATCGAGTTAGGAGGTTTTCAAGTCTTCTGCCTCCAGTGGGGGGGGAGGGGAAGGGGGGAGGGGAGCCTGTTCTTTCTTCCTGGGGTGGGGTTGGGGTGTGAGGGTGCTATCGGAGAAGAAGCAAGTTTTTCTTCTGGGAATTTTGAGAGAAGACTTTGGATTGGAAGATAAGTGTGAGAATATGGAAAATAAAGTACAGGCAAAAGGTGCCAATGATTGGTCATGACTTAAATAATGTCTTTCACTGTATGGAAATGAACTCTCTAGAAAGGAAGAAAGCATTACAGGCCTTTTATAAAAAGGTTTTACTTTTCTTTTCCTTCCTTTCTTTCCTTCCTTTCTTCCTTTCTTTTTTCCTTAATCACAGCTTTCTATGGCATTTAACTTCCTCTCTATAGTAAGATTTGGAGGTAGAAAGCTGTGCATTCAAGTTGAACACTGTGATTTTTCTAGCTGTTTCCAGAAAGGCAGGGACACTGGGAGCGAACACATACAGTTCAAAGAAGATCGCTGGCCACGTAGATGCAATTGGCTCCCTTTCACATTGTAGATAGGCATTGCCTATCCTTACTCATCACGCACAGACTTTGGATACATTTAAAAAAAAATCTGATAAAACGTCCTAGTATGGAAGCTCTTCAATCCATATTGAACTGGTCCATTAAACACCCTAATCATAGGTTGTCAGAAGTGTTGAGAAATTCAAAAGGCCTCAGGAGCCCCATCTGAATGTATCCCATGAAAGCCAGAGGCCAGCGTTTCCTTGTTATGCCCCTTCATGTTTCCCCATCCCTGCCACAAGCCTGCGCGGCTCGCCGCGTCACACCGGTTGTGACTGCTGGGCTTGTTGTGAAACCCCACTCCCTTTCCTTTCCTGGTCTCTGTCTCTGTCTACTTTTTATGGGCATTGCATAATCTGTCATCACTGCATTTCCCAGCTCTCCCCTGCTATGCTGCTGCTGCTGCTGCTGCTGCTGCTGGGTGAAGGTTAATGAGAATGGCCAGAAAGATTGAGAACAGGACCAAGATGAACTTACCACCCCACCGGCCTTGTGAGCCCTAAAACACAACAGTAGGCTCCCTGTAGAGGTTACATGGCTTTAGGAGTGCTCTCCATAAGAACGGTTTGTTCCTGGCTGGAGTTTACCTCTGGGTAGTCACTATCAATTAATATGAGCAGGAATGTTTCAGGAGTTTATGATGCTGTGTGACACTATCCCTGGGGCAGTATGAACAATCATTGACTCACCACAGATAGGGGACTAATGGCAGGCAAAGTAGCGATGATACCAAGTCCAACTTGGTGAACCAATGAGTTTATTGGGGTTAGTTATAGAAGCATGGGTCAAGGGGTTGTTCAGGAGCAAGAATGATTCAGACAGCTGCATCAACAAAAGCCCACCCCAGCATGAGTGAAAACTTACAAAAGCACCTCATGACTTGCAAGAAGATTTGCAGGTCAGAGAATCTCTCTTTTAGGCAATTTAGTTGGTCTGAGGCTCTTCAAGACAGCTTGGCTAGTCTCTCAGCCTTTCAGGTTACTCAGCTGGTCTGAGATTCCCTCTCAACCATTCTTACTGCTTATATAAGCTAGGGTAGGGCGAGGAGGACTAATGAATCTAGTCAGTTTCAGGGACTTCCCGAGGCTTCTGAGTTGTTTATTTCCTGAATTTTAAGGAACCTCTTTCAGAATGTAAGAGGTTTCCCTGAAAAATGGAAGAAATGTTTCATCTACCTTTAGGGCACTCTGAATTTTAAGGAACTTTCCTCTAAGGTGGAACATTTTTTTCTTTTCTTTCTTTCTTTCTTTCTTTCTTTCTTTCTTTCTTTCTTTCTTTCTTTCTTTCTAAGATGGAACATTTTATCTCAAAGGAAATTACTATGCAACACTGAACAAAGGCACTTTTTCCTTGAAGCAATGTTAGAGATCAATAATGTTTCTTTTTACTCATTTCTATGAATATGATAGCATGAATCTGTCTGCCCTAACTACCTCAAGACTAGTGCACTAAAAGCCCCTTAGGTTTCCAGGGATCTAAAGTAGGTCTTCTAAGCAGATCGTGACCACATTGATGAGGTCAACACATCTTTAAAATATACAGGCTGATTTAATTAAGTAGTTTTTTTCTACTACCCAATGTCTCTCCACAGTTGCTGTTCCTTTCTCATTAGCATTTAAAAATTTAAAGTTAATAAGGCACTGTGTAAACTATCTCTGAGAGGGTCTTTATTGCTCCTTTCTGTTTATTAAGCATATCTTTTAAAGTGTGACTAGATCTTTCTACACCTGCTCACCCTGTAAGATCATGTGGTAAACCTGTAATATGCTTTATGCAAAAACTGTTTCATTTTACTAGAGACATATGCTGGAGCATTGCCAGTCTTAATTTGTACAGGTATCCCCACAATAGACATAACTTCTAATAAATGTGTAATTACGGAATCAGCCTTTTCAGAACTTAAAGCAGCTGTCCATTGAAATTCTGAATATGTATTTATGATACGGTGCACATACTTTAGTTTTCTAAACTCTGAAAAATGAAATACATCCATTTGCCAATTTTCATTTCTTTGGGTACCTTTTGGGTTACGTCCTGCAGGTAATGAAATTTGGCTATACAATGAACAAATCAGAGATTTTCTTATAATTTCCTTGGCTTGTTGCCAAGTGATAGAAAAATATTTCTTCAACTCTTTGTTGTTAGCATGGTACATCTCATGAAATTCTGAGGCTTCTAGCACATTTTCTATTAATAGCTGATCAATTTCATCAGTACGTTGTGCTAGATGACCTGGTAGACCCATATGGAATATGATATGTGTTATATACAATGGATGATTTCTATTTCTGATTACTTGTTACAGTAGAATAAATAGTGAAGTTAATTATGAATCCTCCAGAGTAAGTCCAGCAGTTTCAATATGTAAAACAACTATTTCTGCATATTGAGAGTCAGTAGCTATATTAAGAGATTCAGAAAAATCTAATAATACCATAAGAATGGCTTACAGCTCTGATTTTTGAACCAAATCATTAGGGCTTTGAGCCATTTTATTTATTTTTCCTGACTTACAACCTGCCTTTCCTGATTAATTTGCATGAGTATAGAATGTAGGGGCTCCAGAAATTGGTGTCCCTTTTACTATACAAGGGAAAATCCAATTAATTCTTTTTATAAATTCTTACTTTTGAGATATTTGTTGTCAATCTCTCAAAAAAAAAAAAATTACTGCGAGCTCTTTGCCAGTGTTTATTTTCTGCACATATAAGGAATTTCAGCATTAGTAAAAAGGTACCACAATTTCTGCTAGGTGTATTCCTGCTAATTGATGAAGTCTCATTTTTTTTTTCTTTCAGATCAATTTAGAAAACTTTTATACATAGATCTTCAAATTTTTTCTGTTTGTCTGCTAAAACTATCCATTCTAAGATATTATCTTGTCTCTGACTAAGAATTCCTGTAGGAGAATGAGTAGGAGGCAAAATAACTAAAATACAATCAGACTTTGTATCCAAGTGAACCACATGTGCATCCTGTAATTTCTTTTCTAGCAGAGTCAATTCTCTCTCAGCGTCAGCTGATAATTTTCTTGGACTGTTTAAGTCATTATCACCTGGTTTGAAATAAATTACTTAGCTCTTGAGTAGTTAATTCAGTTATGGGATGTAGCCATTTAATACCTCCAGCAAATTCTGAAACTCACAAAGAGTTTGTAATTGATCTTTCATGACTTGTACTTTCTGTGGTTGGATTTTCTGTAAACCTATCTTATATCCTAGATAATTGATAGAATCTCTTCTTTGTACTTTTTTCAGGAGCAATTTGTAATCCTAGAAAGGCAAACTCAATCAAACACTTTTTCTAAGCTATCTGTATCTGAATCAGCCAGTAAGATATCATCCATATCCATTACAGACTGAAGAAAATGTTTATAAATTTTTTTCTTCTTTGTTGTTTCTGGTTTGGTTTTTGAGACAGGGCTTTTCTTTGTAGCACTGGCTGTCCTGCACTTGCTTTGTAGACCAGGCTGACCTCAAACTTACAGCTATCTGAAGGCCTCTGCTTCCCCGAGTGCTGGGTTTAAAAGTGTGTGCCACCTCACCTGACTACAAGTTATTTCTAACTGCTGTTGTACAAAATATTGGCACATTGTAGGACTGTTTAACATTCCTTGAAGTAAGACTTTCCAATAATACCTTTTTATTGGACAATTATTATAAGTATGTACAGAG
The DNA here is from genome assembly GCA_907169655.1 of Acomys percivali. Classification (NCBI taxonomy): domain Eukaryota; kingdom Metazoa; phylum Chordata; class Mammalia; order Rodentia; family Muridae; genus Acomys; species Acomys percivali. The sequence continues at coordinate 7,215,100 of OU015758.1, read as the reverse complement.
AAAGCAAACATTTCCCTATAATGCTCATGTAAAAGGATTGTGAAATCGCAGTCTATTAAATAAGTTACAATCAAAGGCCATGACTTAAGTAATAAAGAAGGCAATGCGATTCCAGGCTGTAAAGAGCCCTTTGACTAATTATCTTATTTTTGCTCTTAAATCCATTAACATCCTCCATTTTTCTTATTTCTTTTTTTTAATAACAAACACAGGGGAATTCCATGGGCTGGAATACTCTTAAGTGTGCTGAGAATTTAGCTGTTCCTATACCAGCTGTTCTAATACCTGCAATTTTTGTTTTGTTACTGGCCATTGTGCTACCCACACAGGTTTGTCAGTTAACTACTTTAAAGGTAGGGAGGTTGGTGCATTTGAAAGACGAACATCTGATGTATACTGCTTATGTTCAACCTGAATGGTCTGTGACTGTTTTGTGTTATTGTTGTTGTTTTGTTTTGTTTTGTTTCTGAGATAGGGTTTCTTTGTGTAGCCTTGGCTGTCCTGGACTCACTTTGTAGACCAGACTGGCCTCAAACTCACAGAGCTCCGCCTGACTTTGCCTCCCCAAGTGCTGGGATCTCAGGTAAGCTACATGACTCCTGGCTCTGTGACTGTTCTTTATAATACCTTTTGATATTTTTCTTAGAAGTATTCTTTATTTTATGGTTTGTTTCTGAGAATGGAGGAATGTTAATCTGTGTTTTTCCATTGCTACAACAAATCACATTCCCATAAATTTATTGCTATTCATCACATATGCCTTTACTTTTCCTATTTGTCCTTCTGGCCCCAATACACTCAACCCATCTTGTACTTTGTTTTACCCGAGATAAAATTCCAATCCTTAGAGGTTCAATATTTGCCTCCTGAAGAGGCCAATGTGGATGCCAAGATTTTGGTGAAATTATTGTTATATCTACCTTTGTGTCTACTAAACCTTCAGTTTCTATGCTATTTATTTGCATTTTTAGCTTTGGTCTCTGATCATTTATAGCAGTTTGGCAAAATACTTGTTTTCTAGTCTTTCCTGAATGTTTTCTTTCACTAAAACTGTTTTGTCCTTGATTACATCCAGAGCAGTGTTGTTTTTAACAACAGGAATTTTTTTTAAAAAAATTTCTCTGTGGATAAGTTTCTCTACAGCTGACAGGGACCCATTGAATCAAATTTGGTGTTGGGGCCCAGGGGAAGCCCCCAAGGGTATTTCCCAATGGGATGTTTACCTTGCCTGTCCTTTATTGACCTGCATTCATTAGCCCAATGCCAGCCTTTGCTACATCTTCTGTATATAGCAGAAGGCTGAGCCCTTCTTTTTGGATTATCTCTAGAAAAAAACATTATTTCTAGGAATGCTTTGCCTACAATCCCTTTTCAAATGACCTGGTTTACGGCAATTAAAACATCGGACATTTTTATTTTTCTTAAAACTTTTAGGAATTACTTTTCCTATCAGAGTAGCATCATACATGTGAGATCCAATATCAGTCATATTTATAATTGATTTATCTATGGGTGTTGACCTTGCCTTTAAAGACCTGATCGATCACCCATTTGCATTCTGAATTAGCATTTTCAAAAGCCAAATATTAGATTAAAATTTGTCTGACTTCTGAATCTGATACTATTCTAGTTACAGCCAAAGTCAATCTTTGAAAAAAATCAGCGACGACTTCTTTGGGACCTTGTGTAATTTTAGTAAATGGCTCAGACCTCTTTCCTGATTCTTCAACCTTGTCCCAAGCATTTAAAGCTGCTAGATGGCATAGTGCCAAGGTGTGATTGTCAAATTCAAGCTGCCTTTGTAACTCACCATATTGGCCTTCACCTAGCAAGGGATCCTGGGAAATATTAATACCTCTAGCCTTGTGTTGTTGTACTATGGCTCTAGCTCCCTCTTTCCACCTTGTTCACCATTGTAACTGAGGACCAGCTTCCAATATTGCTGTTGCCAAATCTTTCCAGTCTTGGGGGATCATTCCATTCTGAGTTGCCTGCAAATTTAATAATTGCTTCTCATAGGGTGAATGCATACCATATGAAATGATTTCCTTAAATCTCTTCAAATTTAATATGTCTATAGGATTCCATTGAACTTCCTCATAACCTTGGAGGTGCTTATTGTCTCCTGATAGGTCCTGTATAGTAACCAGATAAACTAAGGTATTTTCTGACAACCTTGGCCCATCCCTCTTCCGTTTCACCATTCGGTGGTATGGTAGGTTCTTGTCTAAATTCCTCTGTCTGTGCCTTAGTATTTTTCTTATTTTCATTTATAAGTATTTCTAATTTTTCTTCTAAATCTTGTATCTTATTAACCCACTTTTCATATTTTTTCCTGTATCTCTAAAGCTTTTTTTTTTTTTTTGAGAGGGTACAGAAAGCCACTATAAAACTAAGAATAGCTGCTGACTTTTACATTGTTTTTTAAAACTATACAAAATGCAGTTATTTATAGAATATATTTTAGGCAAGGTCTAATTGTACACTTTCATGGGTTGGTGCATTTAAACATTAAGACATGCCATTAGTCAGCATGGATCATCTTGTCAATATGTTGAGCATGAGGGCCATCCGTCCATGGCATGTGTTACCTTACCTGGAAAACATTCATGGCTTGGATGATTTATAATAATGCTTTCTTGGTACCTAGAGTGAATTCACAAAAGTAGGTCTGTGGTAACCATCAGTTCACACTGTATGTGATGGTGTTCAGTCAGTCCTCTCAGCATCTGTTTACCCTTGGCTGTATATTACCAGTGTATCTTCTATTTTTTAAAGAGATGGATGAGTTTCATGCCGTTGTCCTTTTTGTTTCTTCCCGAATTCTGAGTCTGTATCCTCATGAGAATCAGTAGAATTGACTTCTAGCAATCTCATGTTAATTAGAAGAAAGGAAGTTGATTTGTCTTGTTCCCATGGCTTACACAGAAGTATGCTTCTTCCTTCCTTCTTTCCTTCCTTCATTTCTTCTTTTCTTCCTTCATACCTCTCTTCTCTATTTCCTTCTCAGGAGCAGATGGTTTGGTCTGTGGAGAAAAGAGTCACCTACTGCAGCCAGTGTTTGCTACTTTGTGGGCTCTTCTCTCTTCCACCCTTCTTGGCCCCTTTTCCATCCTTTTAATCTCTTAACACTGGATAAAAGGGAAAAAAGAATAGGGAAGAAAGGAAAGAGGTCCTCGAATAAAGCCAAGGGCTGGGAAGGGGGCAATGGTGTCATTAGACTACTTCCTGATGCTTAGGGATGCTTAGTTCTTTGAGGCAAGTTTTATTCTCATTGTTTCTTCTTTGTGCATGAGTACTTAATAAAGTGCGGCCAATAGCAACCAACCCACGGGAGAGGGGTGGAGAAGGGTGGAAGAAAGAAGAACCCACAAAGCAGCAATTCGCCCCTGCTTCTCAAGGCCCTAGCATTTATATAGCCTCTGAAAATTTCCCAGAATTCCAAATGTCACACAGTTGCAGAAATGATTTACAACTAAAAAATAAAAATAAAAAAATGCCTCTGCTAGAGCACAAGGCAGGTGCTGTGAGGCAGCCCCATATCACCACACCTGGGATTCAGATAGAAATATATTCTCATAATATTTCTGTGCTTTTAAAAGAAACCAATATTCCAAAATTCTCACTACCACCTACTTTTCCCTTCTCATTTCTTTCTGATCTCTCTTGTCTGCCATTCCTGGCACAGGGCAAGAAAAAGAAGCCATGCAGGTCTAAGGAGATAGAGGAAGGCTAATTTCATCCCCAGGCAGGCTCTGGGTCCTGTGGTCTCTATAGTAACTATGGTGTAGAGGTCAGGGGTCACTGTGGCTGGAGTGAGAGAGGGCACAGGCTGTTATTTCTAGATCCTAAGGGCTAGAAGGATGGACACCTTGGGCTAGCAGTCTGCAAGAAGGTAAGCCCTGAGCTGTCACTATGTAAGTGGTCTTCGGAATGGGACTCTAAGGCCTTGAGTGGTTGGAAATCTTGCTTTCAGTGAGGTGCTGCCTTGGTGCTCCTCACACCTCCTAAGGAGTCTTTCTTACAACAGCGCCAGGTGGCTGGTCTTCATGGCCCCATCTTCAAGGAAGGACCCCACAGAAGAGAGTCAAAGTAAAATACCAGCTACTCTGAAGGGCTAAGTGGCAAAGCCAAGATTCCAACGGAAGTGTATCTGCTTCTAAATCCTTTGAGCTCCAGCTCTGCAAAGCAGGGCATTGTGGGAACTGTTAAGACCTTTTGTAACCCAGGGTAGGCAACAGGGTGGCAAGCTGGCTCAGATTCTGACACCAAGATTGGAGCCCTGTTACAGTTTACATTATCTTAACATCCACATTTGATGACCACACACGCCAGTGGCTAAGAGGCTTGTCCCTTCAGAGCACTAATTAAGCGCCCTTTGGAGTTCCCTTTGTGCTGTGCAGAACTGGGTTTCTAACTGCCACCTGGTCTGTGGCTAGTTAAACTGGTACTTCCCAGGTGGATAAGGAGCCAGTGATTGTGTCGATGGTACTATCCTTGATGCTGGAGGCCAGAAGATCCCCCACAGGATGTTTTAGAGAAGATCACAGAAGTCAGCTCAGCTCCCTTGTGGCCAAACCACAAATTGCTAAGCTTTCCTTGAAGTCCTAGAATTCCAAAGAGTATCGGCCCACCCAGTAGAAGAACGCTGAGCTCAGCAAAACTCCGTAGGGAGAAACCAAAGCCGCAGAAGGGAATTCTGGCACGAGTTGAACTCCTTCAGTGTTCACATGGAGAACTAGAATGTGCAGGTGCGAGCATTGTCCACAGGGTCACAGTTAAGCCTCCAGTGTAAAGAGGGACCAAGTGTCGTTTCCTGGGTCTCAGGTAGGGACTTGAGATTCTCCGTGTCTCATGCTCCCAGCTGGTACAGTGAAGCTGCTGGTCCATGGACCACTCTGAGAAGAAAACAACAACAACAACAACCACAACCACAACCTTCATTGTTATATCTCCTTCCATTGTATTTTTCTCTTCCCCACACTCCTCACATGTTGTGATGCTTGTATTTAGGGAGGCAAGACAGATAGTGAAAGGAACTATGCAGACTCATCTGAGGAGATTATTTCTAGATGTTTATTGCTCCATCTTCTGAGGTGCAAAAAAAAAAAGTGTGGGAGCAATAGCAGACCCGTGGGACGGCTTGTGGTCAGGCAAATTCTGGAAACGTTGGGTCGACAGCTTCCGGTTTCCCTATTCCCACTACTTTTTGTTAGCCTCTAGTTGGCTAGTGCATGCGGTGATGCTCATATGAGGACTTAAAGAATAATGTTGCTTTGGAGGACCGTCTGAAGGGCATGGTGTTCACCGAGGCTGGCTGGCTCACATGCTGGCACCAGAAGTCGCGGAAGAGAAAGAACTCTCCAGAGTGTAAATGAAAAATTGCTCTCTGTGCAGGATCCAGTTTATCCTGAGATAAATAAACCAGCTTGTAGAAAAGAAGATTTGGGCAGAGGGATGAATTAACTGGGACTTCATTCATGTAGAGATGCTGGCCATGTAATTTTGGAGGCAGAGGATTGTCAGATGAAGAAATATTAGTAGAATGGAGATGCTTGAGATCAACGGGGCAAGGGCAAGGCAGGAGCCGCCTGGAAAGTGCTGGCATGTGGGAAGCAGGGCTTAGGCAAGAGACTGAAAAGGGAAGAAGAAACTGAAGAAGTCAGGGCCACGTCGTTTCCAAGTGATGGAGACCAATTATTGCTTCTGGATGTCCACCGACTGAGCCTTTTTCTTATGGGGACAGACTTGGGTTCCCTCAGGCCACCTCTGCAGCTGGGCTGTGGACACATGAGCGAGCCTGGATTGTGCCTGCTAGAAGTGCCTCCCCTAAACTCAGAAGCCAAACAAAAACAGACACCGGGCAGACAGGCAGGACAGCAGCGGTGCCCAGTTTAGTTTCCAGGGCAACAAGGGCTCCGGTTCCATGGCAAACACCCAGGGTCCAGTGCTGACTGTGCACATTTGCTGGCGGCTGGGTCAGTGCCCAGGAGTGATGGCGGCTGCAGCATCTTTCCCGGCTCAGATCAGCTCTGATTTGAAGCTTTGTTCCTGATGGAGCCTCTGATCCTGGCTCTGCATCCTCCTGGAAATGCTTTTTTTTTTAACTTCCTTTTCTTAAACAAACAAACAAACAAACAAATGCGGGAGGTTTCTGTTCTGTGTAGCTAGAACCTGACTGGCACAGAAAATAAACAAGATCTCTTGTGGATCAGCTTCAGAAAACAACAAAGAACAGTTTTAAACTTCAATTAAAACTGCAGGGTGAGCTATGAGGTTCATGAAGTCAGGGTATAGGGCAAAGATGCCAAGTGTCCTGGTGACTTGATTCAGGTGACAAGAGCAATACAAACTTCATATCATGGAGTGAGCCCTCAGAAGGCACTAGCTTGCTGCGGTTGTGTGTATGCCTCCTACACTCATCTGGTGATGTAAAGTCATGTGCTATATAATGACACTTTAGTCAATGACAAACTGTGTACCTTGGAAGGTGGGTAGTAGGCTATTTCACATTGATTAAACTCAGGGGCTCTTGTGTGCTAGGCCAGCACTCTGTCACTGAGCCATGTCCCTATAACCCCAGCTGGATTTGAATAAGTATGCTCTATAATGCACCCATGCCCCCCCCAAATCACCTATTGGTGCATTTCTCAGAGTCTGTCCCAGCCAATAAGCAATGTGTGGCTGTATTGTTATTCTTATTTTTGTGGCAGGGTATCTCAGAAACTGAGATAGGGAAAGTGACCAACTGTCCAAGTTATAAACATCTGAGTTAGAATTCTAAGCAAGAACTGACTCTAATTATTGAGCCACCAGGCTGTCTCTCAGTGGTCTGGTCTGCAGTTCTCTGTGGAACGCCTTCTGTGTATCAGACACGTGTGTGGTCGTGAGTGGCCACTGCCTTTTTAGAGGTGAAGATCTGCTGTAAGAGGTACAAGTTGCTGAGTGTGAGAGAGCTATGAGATGGAAATATGTGGGAGGGAAGACCCCCAAGACCCTCCGTGTGCAGAGGGGAGATACTTTTTCTTCTGGGGGTGCCTGTTGAGCTGAGGTTCCAAAGCTGGGCAGGGGAGGGGTGGGGGCAGGGGCAGCCAGGTTGGATAGGGAAAGAGGGAGAGCTATCCTGACTGGAAGAACCAAACAGAAGAACCCACTTACTCCAAATATCAGTTTCATACATTCAGAGTATAGTTTGCCTCCTCAGAACTCTGTCAGTGTGGCAACTCGGCATTATGGCTTCATTGATTATCTGCTCAGGAAAAAATTCAGGGTTCTCAAGTCATGGTGAAAACAGCCAAGCAGCATGTGCCTAGGGCCGGAAGGTCCTGGAGACACCCATCTGTTTAGGGCCAGCCTTTACCTTATTCTTAGGAACTAAGCTCCCTCCTGGTTTCTGGATAGAGACTGAGAAGGAGAGCCGAACACTGGCCAGCTTGTGCAGCTGTGATGGCAGGTGGACCAGCAGGCATCAAGGGCAAAGATGGCGGGTAGACCACCAAGTGGCGAGGGCTAGTACTCATACTTGTGTGGGCTTGGTGCCAGTCAATCCAGGGTCCTAGATGTTTGTGGCCCAGGACACTGTCCTTTCTCTTTCTCAGTCCTTTAGAGATTTTCTTTGCCAAGAAAGAAGCATAAGGATGATGTTATAATTCCCACCTTTGTAGCAACAAAACAAAACAAACAAACAAAACCAAAACCCACCCCCCAACCCAAAAACAAACAAACAAAAAACCAAAGCTGAGATAAAAATACAAATATAAGACATTAACAGAAATTGTTTCCTGCCCCACTCCCAGAAAGGATCTCATGTAAGCCAGATTGGCCTCAGATTCACTGTGTGTCTGAGGACAACCCTGACTTTCTGGCCCTCCATGCTTCTGTTTCTTCATCACTGGAATTTTAGGCAAACACCGCCACACCCAGTTTTATATGGTGCTAGGGACCTAGGGCCTTGTGCGTGCTAGGCAGTCATTCTATCAAGAAGGCTACATCCCCATCCCCCAAAGCGGATGTTTTAAAAAGCAAAACAACCTGCGTGACATCATTACTGGGACCCAGGACACAGCTGCTGTACACAGTCAACATCTGGGCCCCTAGACTTCCAGGTCGTTGCAGACAGGTGGTTCTCAGTCTTCCTAATACCGCAACCCTTTCACACCCTCATGCTGCGGTGACCACCCCCAGCCACAAAATCGTTTTGTTGCCACCCCATAACTGTAATCTTGCGACTGCTATGAATCGTAAGGGAAATCTCTGATGTAAAAGATATCTGGTATGCCATCCCCACACAGGTCATGACCCAGAGCTTGAGAACTGCTGTTATAGATAAATCGAAGAGAAACACACACCTGGGGCACAGGAGTGGCTGGTGTGTGTGTGTGCGCGTGCGCGCGCACGCACGCACGCACAAATCAGGTGCTTTCTGAGTATGTCTGTAAACAGTGATACCTGAAGATCAATTTTTAGCTAAAGGTCCTTTTCTCCCATCGATTTGAGTGTCTATCATGGTTCTTAAAATATATTTATAATATTTTTTATTAGGTTCAACAACACATTCTTGAACTGCTAGGAGAAGATCAAAAATCTTCCTCAAAATATATAGTTGGTGTCTCCAAACCCTGCACCTCCAACTATGACTATATTTGGACAAAGGGCCCTTCAGGAGGTAATTAGCATTAGATATATCACTACAGAGGCCCCTAATCTAATGTGAGTAGTGACCTTTTCAGAAAAGGATGTGGCTGAGATGTGACTCAGTTGGTAGAGTGCTTGCCTAGCATGCACAAAGTCCTGGATTCGATTCCAGAAACAGCATGCACAGGGAGGGTGTGGTGCTGCACACTTGTGATACTGGTACTGTGGAGGTGGAAGTAGGGGAGTCACAAGTTCTAGGTCATCTTTGTCTATTAGTGAATTTGAGGCCAGCCATGTCATAGACATAGCAGGACCATGTGACTACAAGGGAAGAAGAAGGAAGATCCATTTATAGACCAAGGACAGGGGCCTTAGGAACCAACTTAGGCCAATTTTTAATCTGGGGGTTCCAGCCTCCCGAATCTGGAGAAAATAATTTCTGCTATTAGCCATCCTGGTTGTGCAGAGCCCTGTAGGTAAGCTGTAGCTGGACTTTTGACTACTTTATTCGGCTCTTTTTCCTACCTCCTTACACCACCCCTATCCCTTCCAACCCCCAACACGAGGTAGGAGAGAAAGAAGGTTAGAGGGGAAATGAGGTGTTGAAATTATTAAACTACTTCCTGCTGATTAGGGGCATCAAGCTCCTTGGGGGCAAATTTGATCTTCATGGTCAGGATATCTCCAACCAGCAACCGGCAACCGGCAACCGGCAACCCAGCCATCCAACAACCAGCAATCCAGCAATCCAGCAACCAGCAATCCAGCAATCCAGCAACCAGGAGCAGCAGGAGCAGGAGCAGCAGCAGCAGGAGCAGCAGCAGGAACAGCAGCAGCAAACAGGGGCAGCAGCAGCAGGAGCAGCAGCAGGGGGAGCAGCAGCAGCAGGGGGAGCAGCACCAGCAGCAATAAGAGCAGCAGGAGCAGGAGAACAGCAGCTGCCCCACCTCTTGCTTCTTGAGGCTCTGTCATTTATTGTACACTTGCAGAAACTATCTGCAGCTGGCAAAATCATGCCCCTTTCAGAGCATGAGGCAAATCATAGTCAGGCTGCAGTGGACAATCTGAAGCAACCCATATCTCACGCCTGGGGCAGTAACAAAAGCACACTCACACATTTCTTGGTTTTTAAAATAACAGCATTCTATTTACAGTAAGCCTTCACTTCAGCTGGGTATGGGCTAGATCATTTGTGTTGACATCACAGTCCTGTTAGCTGAGAGATCCCAGACAAGTCTCCTAACCTCTCAGAGGTTTAATTGTCTCACTAGGAACCCATGGACAATGCTGTATTTAACTGGTGGATTTGTGGAGAGATACCACAAAGGTCTTAATGGAGAGAAGTAAGGCAATCCAGTTCCCTACAGAGGGCCTCAGGTCTTCCTATTGTGTTGTTGTTGGTGTGTGCGTGTGTTTTCTTTCTTTGCTTTTCCACAGAGTTAAAAGCATCAGCTGTCCCTGATACCCATTGTGAGTTAACAGGCAAAGCAAGGCATCCACTGCCCAATTCCTGTCAAAACAACCAGTTGCCATAAATTACCACAACCAATTGCCTTCCCAAAGCTGGACCTTTGCCACGTGAAATGAGAAACCAATATCCTCAGGGTACTCATATGATAGAAACTGTAAGGATAGCATCCACACCCTGGTGTGATGGGGTGTAAACCCCGAGGTCAATTGTGACTACCCTTGAGCTGCCTTCTTACACTGTTTGTGGTAAAACCTCTTGGCCAGAGTAAAGCACACCACTCAATCGATTGCACAGTTCCTGCATAAGGCTTCCTGCAGTGTCCAGGAAGTGCTGGGGTTCAGAGACCCAGCGTGGTCAGTCCAGCTAAGCTGGCCAGGCTCTGAGAGCCGTTTCTACTCAGTGAGAGAGTGGCTACTCTCTGAGTTTCGGGATGGCGAAAAAAGGGAAGAGACGGAGATGCTGCCATTGGTTAGGGAGCCGGGTTGTGGTGTGAAGGGGCTTTCTGCTGCAGCTGTTGTTTCTGTTTCCATGGCAACCAGCAGAGAAATAGACGCGCCCAGTGCAGGTGCACAAGAGTTGAGCGCAGGCGGGTTTCCTCCAAACAGCCCTGGCCCGCCAGAGTTGACGACCTCGGGCTCCTCCCAGGATGCGAGCTGAAAGTTTCAATGTGTGGACACGACGTGTGGAAACTCTGAATTACAGGGGCTTTGGCTACAGGAGCTGTGGCAGTGCCCGAGTGGTGCCCTCCATGTTGGCGTGGCCCCAGGGTCTGCTGCCTGGCTCTGTTCAACCTTCCTGCCTCCCTAAGCCCACTGAGATAACGTGTTGCTGCTGGGTGGGACTCAACAACTCCTCTCACAGCTCTAATGAGAAGCAGGCAGTACCAGTGAACATCTCAGGCTCCCCACCTCGGGCGCCTGCCCTCACCAAGGCAACACTGCTGTGCATACACCCAGCTTCTCCCTCTGGCAGACACAGGTTGGGAATTCAATCCCCGCCCCATCACTTTCTTACATGCCATTTTTCTCACATAACATATCTGGGAAGCCTCGCCCCCAGGGCAGTTGCATGTGTGTATTTCTTGGTTATTCTTCCTGTGTGACTTTACCGTTTGTGCCTCAGCCCTGTTGCCTGGCTGTCACTTTTGTGAGGATTTTCCTGACTGGCTGTGAGAAATGTCATTCCCAGTCTTCATCCTTTTCTAGTTCCCTGCTTACTATTTCTTCCTCTCTCTCTCTCTCTCTCTCTCTCTCTCTCTCTCTCTCTTTCTCTCTCTCACTCACACACACACACTCTCTCTCTCACTCACACACACACACACACACACACACACACACACATGTAAAATCAAAATGTCAGCTTCAGAAGCCAGCAAATTTGGTTTCCTCCTCTTGTGTCTAAAACTGTCTGGCCTATAATAGTGAGCAGTCAATGAATTTAAGCTGAATACACGGCTGACTGGCTAGATTGGGAGAAAAGATGCATGCACATATACTTACATCTGCGTTAAGTGGAAAATTTCACACATTTTCGCCGTCTTTACATATGGTTAATTTAGGGCTGTTTCTTGGAGAACTTTTCTTTTGCTTTGGTTTTGGCCACGGGCCTTTGATGCGAGGCTCCCATGTAGCTGAACTCCTGCAGCAATGTGGTACCTGCCCTGATCCTATCCGTAGGTGATGATGGAGACTCTTTGGGGCATTGACTTCGGTGCAAGAGTTGGTATGGGAGGGGTCTGTGGAGGCTTTTTTGAGGGAGTCTGTCATTGATACTTTGTCCTTCCCTAAGGCTGTGTTTATATTTATTGAGTGTGGGGGAATGAGGCAGGGTGTGGTAGAAACAGTGGCTCTTGAATACGAAAATGGAAAGGAAGTAATTTAAAAAATGATTTTTTTTTGTTGTTGTTGTTGTTCTGAAGTTCTTAGCTGCCCACTGAGAGGCAAGCCAGAGACACCCTGTGAAGGGAAGCACCTCACATGGCCTGGCAGCTTCCTGCCAGATGGTGGTTGTCCCAGTGACACTCTGGGTCCTTTGTCTTGCCTCTATATTTTTCTTTAAAATACACTGTAGAGATAGGAGTTGCTTTTGACTAATGTGAGAAAACTATGGGACTGGGGAACGTGGAAATGCTGCCAGCAGTCAAAAAGCCACGGTGTGAAATCTCCTCAGAGAACCCACTGTAAGTTGGCTGCCCACACAGACCCAGTGTGGACTCTCCTCAGAACACCTGACAGGAACCAGTGCCTCTGTGAAATGTGAAAAGAAGATCCCACCCACTTATGAAGAGGCTGCTAAAAGGAAAGAAAAGGTTTGCACAGCTAACACAACACAGGGCTTGCCAAAATCATTGTGCTCCAGTTCCCCTGTCAGCAGAGACACTTTTCTGGAGAGCCAGTGACTCGTGACTCCCTTGCTCGGCGCTTCCTGCCCCTCCTGCTGCACACCCCCTCCCACTCAGGACCTCTGCCACAGCACCCAGTTTCTGTAGGTCTCTGGAAGGGTATTCCCCAGGGCTTGCCATCTCAGAATTTCCGTTCAGAGGACAACGATGTATACTCCGGATGGCTGCAAATGTCATATCACTTATCTCGCTCTGTGCAACACCCAGCAGCTGCCGGCCCTTAGGAGACAGCTGAGGGTTATTAGAACCGCTGTGTGTAGAGCTGGTTTCAGAGTGAGAAAGGAACAAACCCCATCTGATGACTTTACCCCAGAGATGGCTCCACATCCTTCCTAGGGCAGGAAGAGCAGGTGACTGGGACACCGAACACTTGGCAAGCCGGTGGCTTTCCTGCTCTGGCATGCTTCGCCGGGGTTTTCATAAACAGACAATGACCTTTGCAAAAACACAATGACCTATGCAGAGATAGCCAAACCCTGGCAACCCCTCAGCGAGAGCTCAGTTCCAAAAGAATTCCTTTGGCCTTTCCCAACAGCGCTGAACAACCAGGAAGAAAGACTTGTAAAAAACAGTCCCCCGAAGCTTTTAGCCAAGTTTTAGAGCTCTCTCCCTGTGTGATAAAGGACATCAGATTGCAGCTGGCATGCCTAACAGGTGCCCTGGTGAAGATGCTGTGTGTGCAGGCTTGTGTCTTGAGACAGAAGGGCCTCTCGGGGTCCGGGCGGGGGCGCGGGCACCCCTCTGGGCTCTCTGGCCTGACACCTCACATTAGAACCCAAGGCTTTGGAGATGAGAAACAAGCAAGGGGTCAGAATATGAAAGTTCGAAATGATCTTTGTCCTTCAAAGTTGCTTCCACTGCACCCACTGAACTCTCATGTTTGGAGGCCATCTTCTGTCTTGCCTGCCTCACCTTGAAGAAACTGGTGGCTTCAAGCAGCCCCAGGCATAGTTCCTTCCTGCAGAATCGAGTGCACGTGAAGAGTGGGGCTCAGATGGACAAAGGCTTACTCCTGCATCTCCACCCACTCACCAGGAACAACCCTGATCAATGGCTTCCCATCTGAAAATGTCAGTGCCTTGATGTTGAAAGGAGGGAAGAAGAGGGGGAGGGAGGGAAGGAGGGAGGGAAGGAGAGAGAGAGAGAGAGAGAGAGAGAGAGAGAGAGAGAGAGAGAGAG
>OU015758.1:7183636-7201405 GCA_907169655.1 Acomys percivali | reverse complement strand
GAGAGAGAGAGAGAGAGAGAGAGAGAGAGAGAGAGAGAGAGAGAGAGAGAGAGAGAGAGATGTGATCCTGGGCCTGGTTTGAGCATCTGAGAGCTCAAAGCCTGCCCCAGTGACACACTTCATTCAAGAAGACCACACCTACCTCAGCAAGGCCACACTTCCCAAAAGTGCCACTCTCTATGAGCCTATGGGGCTATTTTCATGCAAATCACCGCACTTTCTAACTATTCTAAATGCTTTTGCCTATATCCATCGATCAGCGTGCCTCCCAGGCCTCCAAATACGATTCTTTTGCAACAGATGGAAACAATTATGGATACCTACAACTGGTCAAAATGCAGAGAACAAGTTACCAAGGGTACACAGCTCTAATTGCTACTTTTCCAGGGCTGCAACCCCTATACCTCCGGCTCAGGGGACATTGCAAGAGAGGGGAAGGAGGAATTGTAAGAGCCAGAAGGCAGGTTGTCTGCTACTAGGTAGCATCTTCTTGACATGACAGGGAAGCGACAGCCACAGTTGCCCAGCCGAGACCTGCTCAGGCCTCAAAGCCCAAGTGGTATCTAAAGGAAAACAGTTGGGAAATTATATCCTTGGTGCACAGTTGGAGGCGTCTGATTCAGAAGATTAAGCAGCCCTGAAGCCCAGCAGCCAGCCCAGCGAGCTGGGGCTCCAGAAACTTTCATTTTCTTTCCATCTCTAAAGCCGAATCATTTGCCAAGGCTGACACTAAAAACCTTCAGCTCTTGTTACTAGGGACCTGCTTCTTAGACCTGGCAATTTTGTTTTGTTCCCTTATTGTCAATATTAAGACTGTTAAGCCGGGCATGGTGGCGCACACCTTTAATCCCAGCACTCAGGAGGCAGAGGCAGGCAGGTCTCTCTGAGTTCGCGGCCAGCCTGGTCTACAAAGTGAGTCCAGGACAGCCAAGGCTACACAGAGAGACCCTGTCTCGAAAAACAAAACAAAAAAGGAATTTAGTAAAAGCATTCTTCACCCTTTTCTGATTTAAGCAAGAACATACAGAAACATGTAATCCTGATTATAGTTTTACGCTCTGGTCCCCCCTCCCCCCCCCCCCCAGCAAACAGTTTGTTGGTTTGTTTTCAGTAGATGAACATGGGGGATGAAGTTGCCCCTTTCTCTATGCTGGTGACAAAAACATTGGGGCCACTTTAACTTTTAGTCTATAGTGAATTTGTCAGGCCCCATGATGTTTATTTGCCTAAGTCCAGCTTATTTTCTTGTTTAATTTCCCATTTCAATTTACTTTTCTTTCTCTACTAGCTAAACGATTTTAAAATGTAAGTAATTTCTAAAAAATTGACTATGGCCAGAATTCAAAGGGCTTCCACTCTTGCCTGTAAACTACCTGGGTCCCCTCTCCGTGGGCAGCTGCTGTCAGTGGCTTGCACTTCTCTCTACAGACGTTCAAGAGAACGTAAACATACATCTGTGTGCCTTCGTGAGCTCAGCTTATGCACGGCAGCCAGCGTGTAATGCAGATTTGTAGGGAGTTTGCCGCTGCTCCGAGGTTGCAGGATATACGTAAGACGTGTTCCCAATTCTGCTCTTTGATGGCCCTTAAAATTCTGTGTCTTTACTTTGATTTTGTTTTTGTTTTGGGACAGAGTTTCTCTGTGAAGCCTTGGCTGTCCTAGACTCACTTTGTAGACCAGGCTGGCCTCGAAGTCACAGCAATCTGCCTGCCTCTGCCTCCCAAGTGGAGTGCTGGGATTAAAGGCATGCACCGCCTTTGCATAAATTATGTAGTGGAGAGTTTAGCTGCTCTAGGTAGTCTCCTTCAGAAAGGCCAAACCGAAACCACACCTGTCTCTTTTCCTAGGTTGGGGGATCCCAGTGCTGTCTGAGAAGTGCCCTGGGCTTCCTCACCCTCGCTGGCCTGGTTCTTTAGATCTTCCACCTGCACTGTTTTCCAGACTTCCTCCAGGCTCAGGAGCCTGGGGTTTCTTGTGCCTATGGCTTTCTACCCTTGGGGTAGCAGAGCCTCTTTATCTACAGATGTGGAAACCTGGGAGGTTCTGGAGTCCTTTCTTTTCCCTTTTCTTCCACAGCCAGTGATTGGAAGAGGACAGAAGCCCGCACCTCGGGGGCTCTTGTCTTCTTCGTCTGCAGGAGGGCGGGGGCGGGGACGGGGGGGGGGCGGGGGGGGGGGGAGGGGCATTTCCCTTGCTGATATTCAAATACCTGCCCTCTCAGGGCAGGCTCTTGGAAAGGGTGGCTCAGCTCTCACCTCAGAACCTGCTCTCATGGCTGGGAGGGTGACAAAGCCAGTGTCAATTCACCATCACTCCTTCCCTTCACCTTTCCTTAAAGATTTTATTAATATGTCATAGTACGGGAGCAGTGTTTCTGACGTTTACGTTCAGTTGGGTAACCAACATCCGCATTGTTCTGGGTGTTTCCCCTCAGTGGATTGGGCCAGAAGCTCACATTTTCTGCAGCTTCCTCGTATAAACACTTGTAGCTGAGCTCTTGCATGTTTGTAAATGCTGGCAAGTTTCTGTATTTCTACAGGTGGAATATGAAATCCTTGGGTCAGTTTGTTGTTGTTGTTTGTTTGTTTACTCTTAAGTACATTGTTGGCGATACTTTAGTATTTTCTGGTAGGATTTTCTTTTTCTTTTCCCCCTTATGCTCTCTATAGATGACTTAGAGTTATATATATATAATCTTATATATATATATTATATATATATATATAATCTTAAAAGTGTTGCAATTGTTTTCTGATATATTTTTTTTTCCCTAGCAACAAGATGTAGCCTTAAACTTGTACATTTAAATGACTCCAACCTATTACAAATATATGCCTTTCATACTTAACTATTTGTGTGTGTGGTGTGGTGTATGTGTGTGGTGTGGTGTGTGTGTGTATGTGTGTGTGTGTGTGTCCATGCACGCATGTGCTAGAGGAGGATGTAGGGTTATTCTTCAATTGCCCTCAATGTTAACTCCTGAAACAGGGTCTCTCACTGAGCCTAGAGCTCATGGATTTAGGTAGACTGACCAACTGACTGAACGAACGACCGACCAACCGACCGGCTGACTGACCAACCAACCGATTAACTGACCGACCGACTGACTGACTGACTGGCCACAAGTCCTGGGGATCTCCAGTCCTGGGCTCACAGAGGCTTACCACAACACCCAACCTTGGCATGAGTTCTGGGGATTGAACTCGGGTTTTCCCAGCAAACGCTTTAGCCGCTGAGCCATCTCCTCAGCTCCACAGACCTGACAGATCGTTTTTATTTCCTGAAAGGTCACACTCTTGGTCGTAGCTGATAAAGCTGCTCCAGAGAGAAAACTGGTTTGGCCCAGCTCTGTAGGGGCGGCTGACCCTCTAACCAGGACTGGGTTACCCCAAGTGGTGGCGTGAAGAACCTTCGAACTGTAACATTCACTGCTTCATTATGTGGCTTTCCTTCTTTTAGGGGTGCCAGTTTCTATACTTTCCTTCTTTTAGGGGTGCCAGTTTCGAGAGTTGGTCCTTTGGTCTCTTCTATATTTGTCATTTTCTTCTCTAAATCTTTTTGGGCTGTTTTGTTTGTTGTTTGATCAGTTTCATCATTCACAGATCCCCAGGTCTCTTCTCATATGTCTGTGAAGTAAGAGTTTACTGGCCACTTCATCCAATGGGAACCTCAAGTGCCCAAGGCTATAATTCTATTTTTTTTTCACTCCCTTCTTCCCCAAATCCTGTCAGTTCTTGCTTGATCTACTTTCATCTTTGCATGTTTTCCTTAGAGCTGTGACTCTACCCTGGATTATAGTTTTTAGCGGCAACCATGTCTCTTTCTCCCTGCACTGAAGAGCTATGCCATCCCTGATCTCAGTTCTCAGGGATCTCTCTTAGAGCTAAACTTCCCGAGTGTTGGGTGTAACTATTTGCATGTCATCCTGGAGCAGTCTCCTCACAAGCTGGCTTTTTTTTTTTTTTTTTTAAATTATCATTGTTACATCTGGACTCTGCTGTACAAAGGTTGTCTTGAAGAGACTGGGCACTCTAAGCCTCACTTGCATCGTTGGTAAAGCAGATACGACGTTACTTGCACGGCGAGGAATGGATTAATTAAGGATCCAGAGTCTGATGATGTTCAGAAAGTACTTTATAAATCTCTGCTGTCTCCCACCATTTTTAGTCATCTGGTGGTGACACCATCAGTTACACTAGAAAACAAATTTGTGCCTGTTCTAGTTTGCAGTCTGTTGCTGTGCCCCAGCACCACCCCACCCCAGAGACAGAGTTTCTCTGTGTAGCTCTCTTTGTAGACCAGGCTGGACTCAAATTCACAGAGATCTCCCCGCCTCTGCCTCCCTGAGTGCAGGCACTAAAGGTACTCCTGTGCCACCACAAACAGCTCAAAAACAACTTTTGAAGGAAAGGTTTCATTTCATCTTATGTCAGGCCACACTCCATCACTGAAGGAGATCAGGACAGGAAGTCATGGCAGGAACCTGGAGGAAGGGACTGAACCAGACACCACAGAGGAATGCTGCCCACAGTGGGATGCCGTCTACTGGCTCTCTCCTCATGACTTCCTCCGTTTGCATTCTAATGCTTCCCAGGACCAACTCAAGGGTGGCTCTGCTCACAGTGGGGTCAGGCCAGTCCACATCGATCATTAATCAAGAAATGCCTCCATAGACACGCCCTCTGCTGCAATCAGATGTGATAGAAGCGATGCTCCTCCTTCCCAGGTGTTGAGGTTTAAATGAGAATCCTCCACCGCCTCAGGCATTTAAGCACTTGTTCCCCCAGTGGGTGGCGCTGTTTGGGGAGGTTTAGGTTTAGCTGGTACAGTCTTGCTAGAGGAAGTATGTCAGTGGGGCTGGCTTTGAGATTAAAAAGCCTCTCCTACTTCCAGTTTGCTCTCTCTGCTTCATGCTTGTAGTTCAAGATGTGAGCTCTCAGCTTCCTATTCCTGCCGCCTTGCCTGTGGCTGGTTGCCATGCCTTCACTCAGCCACCATGGACTCTTACCCCCTTGGAACCATAAACCAACAAAACAAAACATAAAAACCCAAACCTCACTATTCCTTGAGTTGCCTTTGGCCACAGTGTTTTATAACATCAACAGAAAGGTAGTGAATACTCCAGGTGACTCTAGTTTATGCCAATGTGACAAAATTTCATCAGTATAGCACTCTTATAAAGGTACATCACAAGTCCCAGGCCAGCTCCATCCATAATGAGATTCTGTCCCCAAAACAAAACTAAAGCCAAGTACCTTTTTTGTTCTAAATATCGTGTTCTTTGGTGCAGTGTTTTGTGTGTGTGTGTGTGTGTGTGTGTGTGTGTGTGTGTGTGTGTGATGGAGGGAGAGCACAATTGTGTCTCAGCACACAGGGGAGGGAGGCCAGAGGGTAGCTTTTGGAAGCCAGTTGTCTCGAACCGTGTGGCTGGGGGTCCTGGGGATCCAGCATTGGTCATCAGGCTTGGCAGTAGGCATATTTGCTTCCTTAGCCATTTGAATGGCACCAGTCTACTAATTTTGCTAAGTTTGTCATATAGTCTATGTCATCTAATTGTTCAGTAATACTTTAAGGTATGCTGTACCATTTTAATCAGTTTTATCAATAAAATTATCTATTTTAATTTTTTAAAAGGTAAAATTTATAATTCCATCATTTCCCTCCAACCCCTCCCATGAATTCCTCCTATGAACTTCCCCCTTCCTGACATCTTTTTATTTCTAAATATTTTTTCCTCTTCTTTAATTGTTGTTACACACACACATTACTCAGTCCATATACAACACACACACACACACACACACACACACACACACACACACACACACATTGTGTGGATATGTATGATTTCAGGGCCACCTTTGATAATGCCTATATTTATAGATGAGCAAGGTATACCAAGGAAGTAAGTGGTCAATCTATACCTTGGTTTAAACTATAATTTCAGTGGTAATGTCATCACTGCAACTGATCCTCTGGCAATCCCATCCTTTTCTGTGATCAGACGTTAGAAGAAGCAGAAGTGTATGAGGTTTCACACGTGGCCCTGGGAAGCTCACATATGCATATGCGCACACACACACACACACACAAACACACACTGCATCGGGATTGGGTGGGGCAGGGAGTCACACCCTGTTAAATAAAGCTTTAAGGCATCATTCAGACAATGCCTTCCCCTCGGCATCAGAATCTGCAGCAAGAGTTTCCCACGCTTGTGCCTCTGTTCTCAGGTGATGTAGTGAAAGCAGCCTAGTTCTAAGTCACATGCAACATTGGACTTTCTCAGACTATAGGTACCTACTGTCAATGCTGCTCTTGGGAGAGATGGAGAGCGCAGGGCAGGAACTGGGCAGCAATGAGGACTCTATTAAAAGAAACTGTCCACGCCATGCTGTTTATCAAAAATATTTTTCCATGTGAAAAAAAATGGGGCCAAGCATTGTCTGACTGGACAGACTGTTCAGGAAATTCCTATAAATACCCAGCAACTTAAAGCCGTGCTAGAAAGGAACACACTAGTTGAATTCACTGTTCAGTTTATGCAGACTCAAAACCATTCCAGAGATGGGTTCTGAACTCTGGCAGTTTTCTGGTGTGTGTAGCACGTACAAACAAAGCCAGTTTGGGAAGTACTGACTCTAAGGACTGTGTCGCTTGTGTCCCTCCAGACTAAACAGAAAGTTCTAGCTAAGGCCAGAGTAGGAGACATTTTCTAGCCCTTCCCATCCTGCACTTCACCTTCCTATCAGAGGACCAAACTTATATCAGGGAGCAGGAATGCTGGGGCGACAGCTCTGCTGTGCTTCCATTCCCGCTGTGCCTCTTTGCGTAGGGCAGCATGTAAGAGTTTTGGCCAAATCATAGGCCAGGTTTGTTGGCATTCGGACAATGAGTGTTTCCTCTAGATTGAGGTAGATTCTTTCCACCAAAAATATTTTTCTAGGCAAGCAGTCTCGTGATTTATTAGCCTCAAGGACCTCCAGTGTCAAATGGAGACAAATTATAGTTGGAAGAAAATAAATAGGAGTTTGCAAAAAGATGTGGCCCCATAGCCCTTTGGGGAAAGGTCACTTGGAAGTGTTGAAAGGAAGGGCCCTGTGACAAAGGCAGGCTTGCTACCCTGTGAATCCATCACAGCTGTAATTCTCTCCTGCAAGCTGTGTACCAGGCACACACACAGGAATATTTACTGCTGCCAGATCTCTGGTACCTATCTTCAGTACCGGACCAACTGGGTTCTCAAAATTGATTTCACTGCTTTAAGTGGCACAAGGAACCAGTGAAGCTGCTTCCGCTTCGGGTATCTTGACAGTGCTGAGGTTGTTGTCTCCTGGGAGAGATCTGCAGTATTGGTTCACACTTGCAGGACTCAGGACTCCTCCTGCCTCTGAGCCAGTTCCCGGAGCTGGCTCTGATGCTCCCCACCAGTCCACCAAACTCCCAAACCATCTGCTTCAGTTGGGCATGGGATTCAGATTCTATGCCCAGGCTTCTTAGCAGGGCCTCTTTCATAGCAGAACGTAACTGGGCCACCGAGGTGCTGGCTTTGTCATAAGTAGGCTACCTCTAGGAATCTCTGAGGAAATGATGCTTCTTCGCTAGCTGCTTTCCTAATGTATTCTCCTTGGTCCCCAATCCATCCTTCCACACTCCTTTCTCTCAACCTTCCTTCTCTTCCCTCTCTTCTCTTGGGAGCAATCACACACCCATGGATACAAGGAAACTTCCCCCATGAAGATAGCATTCCTGCTAGCAAGATGCTCAGCATAAAGAAAGCAGAGTCACAACAAATGATGGCCCATCCATATACACTCAAGTGCGCTACTGTCATGTGGGCACCTACTCTTTGTCCTCAGTTCTGTCTGTCACCATGTCCTGTTAAACTTTCCGAGTGTCTGAGCTCTGTCTTGACCTTGTTTTATGTCACAGGAAAGGTCTTGTTATTGAAGATGACTCTGTCCCTTTCAAAGGGCCTCTTGGGGATGGGGAGCTTTTCACTAACTTTTAAGTTTTGAACTTGAGAATTCCACACTCATTCTTTTAAAAGTTCATTAAAGAAGTTTTCCTCATATGTCTGTGCTTATGCTTGTTCCTAAGTCTTAAACACTGATGTGTAAGACTGAAATTTAAAAAAAAAAAAACTTCATAAATAAATAATTTTGTGAAGTTGTCAGTGTTTCTTGGTGCAACGTTAGGAATGGCAAAGCAAGAGAAGGGTTGACATCCTTAGAAGTGGAAGATAAAGGGCTGTGGAGAGGGGACAGAAAGTGGAGCTAACTCACCCGGCTTTCCTGAGAATACGGCTTCCTTGTATTAGAACCCAAATTGCTTAGAGCTGTGGCTGTTGCCTTGCTGTCTCTAAAGACAGTGACTAAACCCTTGGTGAGCACCTCCAGCATGCAGAATGTGCCTTTGGCCCCAAAGCTTGAGTCTAGTTCTGTCTCATGCAACACGAAATGTGGAGGATGGAGAAAGACTATGGTAGCAGATGCACTCAGCCAGCAGAAACCCTGGGAAGACACGGATCCCCACCCCACCCATGTTCCTGTATGCAGGGAAAGTCTGTCTTACTAAACACGTTCCCTTAATCTCCAGACTCAGCTCTGACACCACTGTCAGTCAGACGCCCATTCTATGTCAGTTTGGATGGCTCCATGAATAGACTGATTCCTTTGAACAATCTTAGATCTTAGGGCTGATTTGTCAACCTCTTGTCTACCAAAATGACCGATCCCACCCCCCTTCCTCAAGCCTGACTATTCATTCTGTCAAGCAAGCCATGAGAAAAAAAAAAGTGGCAGGGAGTTAGGCTCTCCCAATCTCCCACCCACTCTCCTGTGAGCTTGTGAGGAACTGGCTCTTGAATTTCTGGTTGAGCCAGGAGTCAGGGTGTATGGGTGGGAGTTGGCTCTTTGCCTGCCTTCCCAAAGAGCCAAGATGCCAGTCCCTGGCCACTCTGGTTCTGTGAATCTGTCTATCCTCTTTGAAGGTCTAGTGGGTACTTTGCAAGTAGCTCTCACAGGGTAATCCTCAACAGGGAAGAGTGCATGAGTGTATCTCCCCAAATAGGACATAGTAGACTGTTTGAAAGTTGTTGTTGTTACTTTTTTATTTGTCTTTGCTTCTGTTTTTGGAGGCTTTGAAGATTAAAAGTGATTGTCCAGTCCTTGGGAT
Organism: Acomys percivali; assembly: GCA_907169655.1. Lineage (NCBI taxonomy): Eukaryota > Metazoa > Chordata > Mammalia > Rodentia > Muridae > Acomys > Acomys percivali. Next base: position 7,192,228 of record OU015758.1, on the reverse strand, counting down.
TGAGAACCACTTGAGATATGAACTTCTAGGTTGATTGAGGTAGGAAGATCACTGCGGGAGGCACCCTTCCTTTGGCTGAGTTCCTGGACTGCAAGCTGAGTACCAGCATCCGTCTCTCTCTGCTCCCTGACTGGGAATGCAATGTGACCAGCTGCCTCAAGCTCCTGTTTACACTTCATGGTAACTGTATCCTGGAACTGTAAGGTAAAATAACCCTTCCTCCACTGAATTGCTTTTGTGGGGTGTTTCAATATAGCAGCGAGACAAGTCACTAACACAGTGAGCCCAGATTTTTGCTCCATTAGAATAGAACATTCTCAATGTTATTTTTAGTGTTCTTCAATGCTTATTGAGGTTTGCTTTTATATTGGGTATTAAGAATGTTAATTCAGAAAAAGAATGTTAATTCAAAGTCAAAGATTCACATAATTAGGCACCCATCACTCAAATGAAAACATAAAACATCTTCATTGCCAGAGAAAATTAGGTCACGATTCTCTTTAGTCAAGAGTACCCCCTTTCCCAGCTCAAGGTAGCATTATTCTTCCTTCTACATCCATGCTCTAGTTCTGCTTATTCCTGAAAGTCAAATAGGCTTCCGAAGGTCTTGTTAGTAGATATGTAGATATATCTAATTTCATGTTGTTGCAGGCCAGTGAACTTGTTTCTTTCTATTGCTGTGTAGTCTTCTACACATGGAAAATGAACTTTTATACCCAATAAATTATTTGTTCTTTCTCCTGTTAATAGACATTTGCAACTATTTTAATCCTTTTCTGCTATTGTGAATAAATTTCCCACGGGCATTCTTCTTGAACAAGTCTTTTGTGGGAATGTGAACTTGCTTCTCATGATTACAAATTTAGTCGTGGAATTGCTAAGTCATGGAGTAGGTGATGTTTCATGTTAATTGAAACCATCCAATATTTTCCCAAAGTAACTGTAGCATTCTCATCCCAGTCAGGACCATGTGAGGTTCCAGTTCCTCTACAACTCCTTCACAACACTTGTTGGTGGTGGTGGGTTTTTTTCCTTGCCATTCTGAGGGCAGACCATGCTACTTGTTGTGGTCTTAATGTGCATTTCAATGATATCTAATGCTGTATAATCTAATGAGTATTTTCCATGTGCATTATGGCCAAGCAGACCCAATTTGTGTGTGTGTGTGTGTGTGTGTGTTTGTGTGTGTGTGTGAAATGCTGTTCAGGTGTGTGGTGATTTGAATGTGCAAAGCCCCCCATCCTCTCAGGCATCTGGACACTCAGTATCCAACTGGTAGCTCTGTTCTTGGAGTGTGGCCTTCCTGAGGGAAGTTCAACTCAGAAGGCGGCTTTGAGCGTAAAAGCTTCTGACCACTTGCAGTTTGCTCACTGCTTCGTGCTTGAGATAAAGGATGCAAGTGCTCAGCTTTCCTCTCCACACCTGCTGCCACACACAGCTGCCACACCTGCTGTCCTCACACCTGCTGCCGGCTGCCATGCTTCCCTGTTGTTACAAACTCTAACTTTCTGGAGCCATAAGCCAAAACAAACTTTCTTCTTTAAGTTTCCTTGGTCATGGTGTTTTGTCACAGCAGCAGGAAGGTTGCTAACACATGGCGCTTGCTCATTCTAAAGATGGAGTGAGTTTTTATTGTTGATTTAACACAATATATTCCATGTATAAATACTTTGTTAGATAAACATATACACATATAATCTATGGCTTATATTTTCACTTAAAAATATCTTTTGGTAATCAAAATTTTTGATTTTGTAAGAATTATGAAACATCAATGCTTTCTTTTTTCTTTTCTTTTTTTTTTTTTGTTTTTGTTTTTTTGTTTGTTCGTTTGTTTTTCAAGTCAGGGTCTTTCTGTGTTAGCCTTGGCTGTCCTGGACTCGCTTTGTAGACCAGGGCTGGCCTCTCCTTTCTCTCTGGGGTCCCACGTCACCGTGTGGCCTCTCCCCCTTGTCACACTCCCACCACGATGCCATCTACTGTGGTGCTGTAGAGCTGAAGTGGGCCTCTCTTGAGCTCAGCCAATGTCCACACGATATTCTGGAATCACCAAACCGTGAGCTAAACTTACCTCTGCCGCCCCCCCCCCCCTTTGCACATTACCCCTTTTTAGGTATTTTGTTATAGGATAGGAAAACCAACCAATGTACCCAGGAAGACTGAATTGCTCTCTAAAACAAAGTAACAGAAAAATGTCTTGGGTGTTGGGAGAAATGAAGATAATATGGCGGACTTCTCTCACAGTAAACCTTGAAGATGAAACAATAGCCTGGGGCGGTGAAGAGCCAGCGACAGTGAGAGGTAGGCTTGGCTTGGATGGATTCTGAATGTTGGGCTACATACCTTTGCTTTTCCAGGGGTGGGTGAGGGAGGGTGGGGCGGGGAGGGAGGAGACCTAAAAGCCTGGGTGGTATCTAATTCCTTTATAGGCTGGGTATGACAGAGTCAGGCTATATATGGAAATAAGTGAGAAACTCTCACTATTTTGTAATATAAGTGTCAAAGTAGACTTTTATGGCACGCACTCTTTCATTTGTGGCAGAATCTGTCCATCAAGTACTCATCATCCTGTCAACACATAGTAATTCAAATAAAATGACCTACTAACTCAGCTATTTGTCTAGGTTTTCAATATCTACGCAACCTATGGAGGATGCTTCTCAGGAGTTAGTATTATGCTGGAAAAGCACAGCAAGTGATCTGTTTAGTTCTTCATAAAAAACGTTCCCCTATCGTGTGTGGGCTGGGCCTGGCGGGTTACATGTAAAGAAAAAAATATGGTAAAAGTAACATGGTTCCTGTCACACTCAACACTGGGCTCTACAAGCCTGCAACTTCCACCTCGCTTCTATGCTCAGCCACCACCACCCCCTCGCCCCCGTGTTCTCCCAGGCTCACCCTGATGAGCCAAGGTACTCTGCTGTAAATAGCCATGTAGAGAGGCCCCTGACCCCACAGCCCATAGAAACTGAGTCTTGCTAGTAAGTACTTGAACAAGTGAGGAGGCTGCACATTTCTGACCTATGGAAACTAGAGTAATTACACAGCGGGTAATTAAGACACTTATGCCTAGCCCTCCTGAGGGTTGGGCATTGACTGGGGCTAGGTGCTGTTCATGCGCTTTCTCTTCTGGTTTTCACACTCTGAAGAAAGATAATGTGGCTGCCTTATAGATGGGAGGACAGGAGCTGAGAATAATTTGCTTAAGGTTGCAGACCCAGTAAGTAAAATCAGAACTCCGCTTCACGCAGCCCTGCTCGCGAGCCTGTGTCTCCAGGTCACAAGCTTTTCTAGCCCTGGACACATTTTCCCCCCACTGAACTGACCAGGGTTTTGTTTTTTTGTTTTTCAAGGGAATTGTGTGGGTCTTTAGAATAAAGTTAACAGCAGGCCCCAGGGGCCTTGCTCTCTCCTCAGAGAATGGAGGGGAGTGAATTGTGTGAAATGCATACTCCCTTTTGTGAGTCTGAGTTAGGAACCGAGGAAGTGACACCCACAGGGAAGGATCAGCCTGTGGGGGAGGGCACCTGGAGCTTCGTATTTCAGCTTTTATGGCAGACAATCTTCTTGTGATGAGAAGAACAAATCAAACTATCCCAGAAGTAATATTACAGTGGACGGACCAGAGACTGTCTCCGTGGACTCCATATGGAGTATGGAAACCATACTTCAAATGTTGTAGCTTAAAATAAAGGCTATAAAAACAGGTTTATTGCCTTCTTTATTAAAATGTTACTTCCTTGCAACACTAAAAGCATCAAAAATATAGAAAATGGAACTACCAATTCCACCTGCAAGTATTAATAAGACCGATATGATTATTATTTTGTAGACATTTTGGCAGTTCACTGGAGCTATGTCTTCATGTAGACAGTTTGTCTACATCACCATTTGTAATGATCTACTTTACTTACATCCCATAGTTTCTGCCGATTCCCCTATGTGTAGGTTCTTCTGTGGGCCAGCAAGATCTCTTCTCCGGTGAAAGATGTTTGCCTGGCAAGCCTGGCAACTTAAGATTAATTTCTGGAGTCCACATAAAGATGGAGGAGACAACTGAGGACACAAAGTCATCTTCTGGCATCTGTATGTGCACACAGCACAAAGCCTGCCCTCCAAAGAGCACACAAACACACGGAGAGAGAGGGGCTGGGGAGAGAGAGGAGAGAGAGAGGAGAGAGAGAGGAGAGAGAGGAGAGAGAGAGAGAGAGAGAGAGAGAGACATGATGATGATGATGATGATGATGATGATAATGATGGTAAACAAATAAAATTGAAAAACAAGATCTCCTCAAATCTGTGTACTAAATAACTGTGAAAAAATGACTTCATAGAGACACCTCGCGCATTTGTCTTAGGCCTTCTTTAGGGTAAATTCCTAGATGCGGAGTAGGTGGGTCAAAGAGTTTACATATCTTAAATTGTTATAGGTGTTGCCAAATTGCCTTCCAGAGAGGTTGTACCAAAATTAATTCCCACCAGCAGCTTATGAGAGTGCCCACTTCCTATACCCTCGCCAGTAATAGGTGTCAGCGCACTTTGAAGCCTTCGCCCATCTGATAAGTAGGAGGCATCTTGTTTTTGTTTGCCCTCCCTTAATTACTGGCGAAGCGAGGCACTCTTCCTTGGCAGCGGAGTCTCTTCCCTTATAAGCTTCACGTGCTGTTACCCACTCGGCTTTGCCTGGAATGTCTTAGTAAAGCTCCGTGGGGCTTAGCACTCTCTGCCATGCCCTATGCTTTCTCCGCCTTTGGCTCGTCTCCTCCTGCGGGGTTTCAGAGCTTGGTCTTTTGGCGTTTGTCACATCGCTGGCTGCATTTTTCTACCCTTGCAGTTGATCTTTCTAACTTACATCTTTCTTTCTGGTCAGGTGACTTTTCTCCCCTCTGAGATTAGGCAGTCTCCACAAGGAAACAACATTTTGCCAAGTAGTAGGTGGAATGTAATGAGTTATCGAAAAAGTCAATATTTGGCAAGTAAAGTGTGGAATACGATGCATTATTGGAAAAGACTGAGTTTTCCCAGACTTTACGCTTCTCTTGGGGACTTCCTTCACTCTCTATACCTCTCCTGAACGAGCTTATTAAAGAAAACACCCCAACAATGTTCATACCTCTAGATTAGCATACACACACTTGGGACTCAGTGTTTCTATTGAATTTGGCTGCTGTCTTTGTTTCTATTGCTGTGATTTGTTTTTTTAAATGACCAAAAGCAACGTGGGGAGGTGTTTCAGTTTATAACTCAGGTCACTGATGGAAATCAGGGCAGGAGCTGAAGGCGAGGCCGTGGGAGGAATGCTGCTCATTGGCTTGCTCCTGCCGGCTAGTTCACCGTGCACCCCAGGACCACCATGGTGGGCTGGGCCTTCCCATACCAACCCTTGATCAAGACAACAGCCCTACAGACTTGCTTACAGGCCAATCTTATGAAATAATTTTCTCAGTTACAATTCTTTCTTCTCAGATGACTGTAGCTTGTGTTAAATTGACCAAAAAAAAAAAAAAAAAAAAAAAAAAAAAATGGCAGGGGCCGGGGGCGGTGACCCAGGACAGGTATTGTCTTGTTACTAACAATAAAATCAACATGTTGTAGACGTACTTACTGTTCATTGCACTATAATCCTGAAAAACACATAAATTTATAGTCACATAATTTCCCTATAAACAAAGTGGGTTTTTGCATGATTTCATTTAATTCTCACAGCAACACCTTAAGTTGATTATTAGTGTTTTCCTTCCACAGGTGAGAAGGCAGGTTAGAAGTGATGAAGTGACTTTTGTTGTCACACAGTCAGACGAGGCCTCAGTCAGGATTCGAACTCGAGTCTTTTGAATCAAAACCCGCTCTTCTTCCCAGCCATGCCTTGGGGCTATGTGGAGGTTCAGAACATGGCTGCCTTGTGGGAGTTTCTACCGCTTTGATCGTATTCAAGGGCTAATTTTACTTTGGTTTCAAAAGGGTCCGGGTCACCATTTCTTAGGCTGACATTGCTGTTTTCTCCTGAGCGAAGATCGAAGATCGGATGCTGGCCAGGCTCCCTTAATTAACCTTTTATTCAGCGAGAAACAGGCACCCTTTAGAGAGCAGTTACCCACCTCTCGCAGCTGTTCACTCCTCCGTCTCTGTGCCGGCTCTTAAGCAACAGTCCCTCACAGCCTCCTCACCTCCCTGGAGTAGAAACTGCCCCTTTCGCCAGTCCCCTCTAAGCAGGGACGGACCTGGCACTGGGATGCAGGGACGCGCTTGCTCCTGGGCTAGCTGCCTGCAGTGCCCCAGGGGCCAGGGTCAGTCCGACCCAACACTGGGGAACCGGGTCAGACCATGCTGCGTGGCCGCCCCTCCCCCAGCGCCTGGGACTTTTCTTTCCCACTCTGCTTGTCTCTTCCTTTCCCAGAGGCTCCCTACTCCCTGATGAGTGACGCCGCACCAGGCACACACACGTTCCCTCTGGATTGCCTGCTCATCTTCCGACGGGTGGTACCCACCCAACCCAACAAGCGAGATGAGCAGGTCTGGATTCTTTACTCGTGTTCAGCACCACCTGTCTAGACTTCAGAACGGTGTCGTGATGCGTGGCAACACAAATACTCTATCCGGCCCACAGGAGACACTGCTTAAACCGACTCCTAAAGAAAGATGACTGTCTCCTCAGGCATCCAACAGCGAGCGAGGCTGTCACTTTATGTAGAAGAATCAGCACATTCCAGGAATGAAGAAATAATGCTGTTGAGGATGGGTGATTCACGGTGACGGGAGCCTCGGGTGCGTCCAGGGCAAGCAGCCTATGGAAGTGATGGGGGCTGGTGTGTGTGTGTGTGTGTGTGTGTGTGTGTGTGTGTGTATGTGTGTGTGCGTGCGCACACACACACTCACACACATTCTGTGAGAGGTCTACATCCCGGTGCAAAGTTGACGTGCCTGTGTGTCTCTCTTCATCGTAACTAGAGCAACTGGGTGAACCCTCCTGGTCTTTCTGTCACTACTGCTAATGCAATGACACAGTCTCCGTGACTCTTCCCGTTCCTTGCTGGCTGTCTCAGCTCCAGCTAGCTGTGTGCGTCTCAGTCTTTTTCTCCAATGGAATGGAGTCCCCAAGAGCCACAGAATTTTGCTATAGAAATCATACCTTGCTCAAGTCACACGTTGCTCAAATGGGTTCTCACACCCCTACAATAAAACACGGAGTTGTGAACAGAGTTCTGTGTGGTCAGGCACCTGCCAGCGTCCTTGAAGCCGCCTCCTCTGTATACTGACCCAGATCCTCCTTGCCCAACTGTGTTTCCACCTCCTAGCCTTCTGCTGCTGTTTCAGCTGCCCGTGTCCATGGGACTTGTTCATCTTATTAAGTCTGGGCTCTAATGCCAGTTGTCTAAAGGGATATTTTTTTTTTCTGACTACCTTTTCTTAGCGGTGAGGACCATTTGCCCATATCTGTGTGTGCCACTTTGGACTTGACATGACCCCGGAGAATGAAGAAATGGCAGAAAAGCTCAGATCAGGTGGGCTGTGCACTGGGATGAAGATGCAGCAGCAGCAACCCCTAAGCTCAGTGCGTTCATCACCTGCAGCACGAGAGGCTGGGCGGCGTGTCTGCAGGGGAGCAGACCCAGGCTGCAGTCATCCAGGACCAGGAATGTGCAGCTGGCGGCACTGTCTGTACCACTTTGTCAACACTCATACTTACACCAGAGAAGACCTTGTAATCCCCTTAGCCTGACCCGGGACAGGACTGCATGGGTGTACATACTCGCTCAGCACACACATCCTACCCGACAGCCTTCCCATCCTTCTTTGGCTTTCTTTCATTCTCTGCATGCTGCCTATCACTGCCTGATATTGAATTATGCATTTATTTGTCTTTCTCCCTTATCAGAAGGCAACTTTCATGAAGGAAGTGATTTTCTTTTTTTTCCACTTTGTACATTGCCTTGGACCCAGCATCTGGAGTGCCTGGCACGTAGCAGATGCTCAACATTTTCTGAGTAAAAGAATGAATTTAAAAATATATATGTATATATGTGTATAAATAAATAAATAAGTATATATGCATATATGCACATGTATACATATGTGTATATATATATGTGTGTATACATATGTATATATATACATACATACATACACACACACACACACACACACACACATATCCTTTGAAGAAAATGGCTGTGTGTTAATCTTGTCAGTTAAGACACAAGACCTGAGTGAGAGGTGAGTGGCCATGCCCACTCAACTCAGGAGGGTGTCATGGTAAACAGAGACTGGAAGCAATGTAGGTTTAGCTGTCTAACCCTTATTTTCTTGATCATTTTTTTTCACCTGTCAGAGTCTCCTGAGCCATATAAGGCTTTTTATGAGGCCTAGATGCTCCTCAGTGGTAGCAAAACTCCCAGGAGCCTGCATGTTGCTCAGGACCAGCATTTTTGCATTCATGCTCTGCACACCGCTTGGCAGCTCTCTGTGGTCAGCTGTGTTTACAGCGCACACACCCTCCAGTAGTTTACAGTGACTAGCCTGGGGGCTCTCAGGATTACTCAGGCTCTGCCAACCGTGTGGATTTGACTAGAGGATGAGTGAGACTGGCTAGAT
>OU015758.1:7164681-7179681 GCA_907169655.1 Acomys percivali | reverse complement strand
GAGCCCCTGACAAGGATGCCCTTCTGTTGGTAGAGTGCTGGCCGGACACGGTAAAGCCTAAAAGCCAATCCTCGTGGTCAGGAAATAAAAAGGAAAAATGAACAGTTTGATTGGAAATCCATAGGTGTCCCCAGGGTCACAAATGAGGCAGAAGAAGGTCTCTTGCAGGAAGCTTAAGAGAGGGGCAAAGAAATAGTCTTTATCTGCTTACCTTCTCCTGGTGACAGAAGGGACATTAAAGGTCTGAACCTCCTGGATCTTCTTTATAATAAAATGTACTTTGGAAGGATTTCTAACACAAAGTATAGATGACCACCCCACTCTTGTAATTCTCCAAGTCCTTATTGCTCCGAAATAGAGAGATATGCCAGAAAAAAATTGTGATTGTTTCGCACTAAGGATCAATCAACAAGGCACATGAAAATAGGGGGGCCCAGTATTACAGTATTACGGTATATTATCCCTCATCAAATTCTGCAGCAAGTGTATATGCCAGCCTCCACTGTATCTCCCTAGCCAAATTGAGCATTAGATAATCAAGCTTCTTTATAATCAGCTGTCTCAAAATTCAATATTTGGATATGGCTTTTGACCTGTATCTGAATTCTACTGAGTTACCTGAGCATGAGAAAGTTGAGTCAAATTTTATTTTTTTTACATTTGTTTATTCATTCATCATGCACATGTGGTTGTGTGCACACCACAGCATGCATGTGAAGCTCAGAGGACCTTGTGCCAACTTGCAGGAGTTGCTTTGGTCCTCCCATCCTGTGGCTTCTGGAGACTGGGCTCAGGTCATCGGGCTTGGCACCTACGCCTTTATCCTCGGAGATAGCCTCTCTGCCTTGGGTTAAATCTTACTGGTGCTTATTTCACACCAAGGGTCCAGTATCAAACAACATTCTTTCTCTACTCACACTCATAAAAATATAAAAAGGCATACTTAAAGCCAGTGATTAATTTTTTCAATAAAAGTAGGAAAAGAACTATTTTTGTTTTATTAATAGTTCCTCATTGCTGTGGGGGCTGTTGGGTTCTAATGGTTTTACTGGCTAGAGAAAACATGAAAAACTTGCTTTGGGCTTATCTACTAAAATATAATTAAAAAAAAAAACACATGTCTCCAAATTACCCTTACTCTCTGCTGAGTTCTGCTACCTGAATATTGTTTTGCAAACTGTGTGTATTGGTTATGCCTTATCCAGTGTGCACACAGCAGGGAGACATGAGGGGACTGCTGCAGAGTCATGTTTTGCCTTCCAGACCTTGATTGGGAAAAAGAAATTCTTTGGGGGCTGGGGAGAGCCACAGAAGAAAGTACCCGTCTCCCCAGAGAGTGGAGAGCAGATCTTCAGGTTCAAATACAACACACTACAGCCGAGAGCTGACAATGGAAGCTACTCAGAGGGAGAGGTAATGCAGCCTAAGTAAAGGTTGGTGCCGAGGCTGTGGCACTCTGGGAGAATCCCTGACCTGGAGTGATGCTCAGATGACACTGTTGTAGCACAGTGCCCGGTACAGTTTGCTCATTCGGGCTTTTCGTTCTACAGCTTCCTCCAACGGCTCGGTTGCTTGCGGGCTAATTCGCAGAGCGTCCTAGTGGTTTTGACAGCACCCAAAGCTAGGTAGGAATCAGGTGCAGCATTGTATGCCTTTATTCCCGACATCGAGGCAGAAGGCTCTCTGCACGTTCCGTGCTAAACAGGGCCACGTAGCAATTTCCATGCCAGTCAGAACTACACAAAAAGGTCCTGACTCAAAACACAGAAGCAAAAAAGCCAAGGAGGAGGTTACTTTCAGCTCCCAGGGTTTGATGATTTTCTGGGAATTGTTTTTCACACGACCTTTTCAGGGGCACGCTTTTAACCAAACGCGAGACTGAAAACTAATTGGACTGTTTTGAAGTAATTGCTCTGCAGTATCTCAAATGTTTGTCGGGAGATTATGCCGCTCCAGCAGCAAGGCTGGAGAGTAACTGCTCAGAAGCCCGAGAAATGGAACCGAGGCCGGGCCTGCCCAGAGACTGCCGAGTGAGCTCAGACCACCCACACACTAAGGCTCACAGAGAACTAAAATATTTAGGGCAGATTTTGACACAGTAAACCATATTCAAGAATAACAATCTTGCTTGTGTTTATACTGACCAAAGATCCCGTTTTCTCCATTCGCCCCGTTATTTTGTTGTCATTAAAATGACAAAATTTGGTTTAGCTTGAGACCAAGGCGGGTTCTTCAGAACCTTCGACTTTGAAGTAGACCGAATCAAGCAATTTTAACTTCCACTTAATATAAACATCATGTTTTGTCTTTGTCTGGGCCATATCTGGCCTCTTTTTCAAGTCTTTATGGATTAGCTCTCACTAGCACTAACCACGAACATTTAACATACGGACATCTCAGAACAGCGCATCCTATTGTAGTTCAAGGACAAGCTTTCTAGCCTTCATCACACGGGCTTAGATTGCTCTTCTTACAATGCCAGCATCTAGGGACCTAGAGTGTGTCTTATCTTTCTTTTATCTTGCCCCTCCCCTCAGTCCCCACGTATTCCTGGCTGACCTGATATCACTATGTAGCCCAAGCTGGCCCTGGACTCTCCTCCTGCCTCAGCATCACTGCAAAGTCAAGACTCAGAGATTGCCTGATACGTTTCATAGACCGAATACCTCAGGAGGAAAGGCCCTTGGGAGAAGTGTAGGAACTTAGATGCGCGTATAGCTAAGTGCCGTTCTGGCTCAGACAATGTGGTATCCTTCATTTTCCAGATAGGAATAGACATGAAAAGAAAAATGCCTCAACACAGGCCTTTGTCTTAATCTTCTTGGCCATGATCCTTGGCTGGTTCTGGCACCACAGGCCCGCACCCTCATTAAAAGGAATCTGTTAAGAATATATGTAAATATTTATGTAATATACTAGACAGATATAAAGTATCTTTATATAGTGATGTTTTCTATAACCTCTGGTGGATTCAGAAATTAAACATAGATATTCTTTCACTCATACATGTATTTAATCTGTTCAATAGGATCAATGTTGAATCAAAAATAAGTGACAGTTGTGATTCACTAATGTACTTTTTACATTTGGGTTTACTATTTTCTTCAATTGCTTAAGCTGAAATTGTGTTTTATTTATAGGAGCATAATTGTATAAGAAGGGGCTAGCTAGAAAACATTAAAATGTATAGATGGTAAAGATGAAAGGGAAATAGCAAAGATAAATAAAGTTTTCAGTTTATTATGTTTTCTTAAAGCCTTTTTATATGCCCATCTCTCTCTCTCTCTCTCTCTCTCTCTCTCTCTCTCTCTCTCTCTCTCTCTCTCTCTCTCTCACACACACACACACACACACACACACACACACACCAAAAACAAAAACAAAAACAAAAAAAGAAACTCAGGTCTGCATCCTAAACATTTCAATATCTCATAGAAATTTCATAACTCTCACCAGGATGATGACAATGAGTGTCTGCATTATCATTTGTTCACATTACCCTGCTGGTGGACGTTAAGGTTGTTTATAATTTCGAGTGACCATATATAATAGATATTGCTGCCTTGGCTGACTTTGTGCTTAAAAACTTGCTTATTTTTGTTAAAACTCCTGAGATAGGATTTTCAAAAGTGGAACTAGCAAATCAGGGTGTCCTTAGTTTTGAGAGCTTAGTACATATTTCTGGATTGTCCACCACTAGTTGTACTGATTCACTGTGCCATTAACTGGACCGTATCCTCAGACAACTGCCATCGTGTCTTGTTTAACATTTTAAAAAATTCCACTTGACTCCAACTGTGTAACGATAGAGTGGCATTTCCCAAGCAAGAGCTCTGTCCTGAGTCTCGACGTATGGAGTACACTTGGATCCCATTAGTTAGCTACTTAGTTAATTACTGCATCTGCTTTCCTTAATCCATTAGATTGGATTCAGAAGGGAAGAATTTCTCATGTTAGTGGATGGGTTTATTAAATACTTGAGTTTATTATAAGACCAAGATTCAATGTCACTTGTCACTGCCTGGGACTTTGTAGCCATGCTTGGCTCTCCCTCTCTAAGCATTGTAGAGATACACCCAAATCGACTGGCTAAAAAGTTGTCTTCTGTGGTTAGTTTGGATCTTAAGTGTTACCAGAGCCTTGTGTGTTGAAGGTCTGCTCTTTAGTACAGCAGTGCTCAGGGAGGGCCCCGGGGAGAGACTGGCCCGTGGGGCCCTGACCTGGCAAATAAATTAACTCATTTGTGGATTCTCAATGTTGTGGCTTATTAGGAGGACCTGGAGACTTCAGGTGGTCATGGGGTTAGAAGGTCACTGGAGTTGTGCTTTGGAAGGGAGTGTTTGTTTCTGACCACACACTTCTTCCTGAACACTGTGAAGAGGCGAGCTCTGATGTACAGCCCCGCCACAGTGGACTGCTTAATTGTCAGGGTTAAAGATGATCCTGGGCTAAGTGGCCACAGCTGAAGTCGGTTAACTCGTAAGCAAAGATAAACTTTTCCTTCCTTAAGTTTATTTTCTAATGTACTTTACCACAGCAAGGAAAAGCTAAGACATTGGATAACATTTTACTTTGAGACCCTTGGACAATTTAGACACCAAGTTATATCTTTTATTTAATATTGTTGTGATCTGATGAAATCTCTTACAACTGTCCCTGACGGGTTGGAAAGAGGAAAAGACTTTTCACTCCTACATTTTTGCCAATGTAAGTCAAGTTTATAAAAGGCAAAGGAGCCCCTTACAACCACTAAGGCTTTACTCTAGTTTCCTTCAGAAAATATCCCATGTCTGTTTGTGTCTATAAGGCAAGGTTGGTGAACTGGCTGGGTATTTAGATTCCTCTCAATGATCATAAAATATTCTGAGTGTTTGATCGCTGACCTGAGTTCAAACCCCCAGAACCAATGTAAAGCTGAGGTTTGTAGTACTGACCTGAAATCCCAGTGCTCCTAAGGTGAGAGGGAGGCAGAGATAGCAGTAGCCCTGGAAACTTGCAGCCAGCTTGCCTGGTGCATGCAGTGGTGAGTAACAGAGTCAAACTAGGTGGAAGGTGAGGACCCACATCTTACGCTGCCCTTTGACCTTTGCTTATGCACATGCACATCTGATCCCAAACACACACAAACACACACACACAAGCACACACACACACACTTTTTAAAATTAAAAAAGCAGGTAAAAGGAGAAACATAGTATTCTCTGAAATGTATGGTTTCTTAAACTTTTCCACTCACAATTCCTTTTCATGCAAATGTTCTTATGCAACTCTGGATATTTAGGTATCTAAATCACACATTTACTGAAAACAAACCATAAAGATACTTACTTTAAGGCAGGCGTGTTGGTGCACATCTATAATCCCAGCACTCTGGGAGGCAGAGGCAGGTGTATCTCTGTGAGTTCGAGGCCAGCCTGGGCTACAAATCAAGTCCAGGACAGCCAAGGCTACACACAGAGAAGCCCTGTCTTGAAAAACAAAAAACAAAAGAACAAAACAAAACAAAAGCCTTTACTTTACAAAAGTCTTTGATACACATGTAGTATTTCCACGTGTTTAAGATGAAAGCAAATTTGGCTGCTGAGAGATGGATGAGCTTCCTTGAATATTGTTTTAAATATGTATTTTCAATTATTTGTGTGTATGTGTCTGTGTGAATATGTATATCAGTGTGCAGGTATCTCTGGAGGTCACAACAGAACATGAGATCTCTTAGAGCTTGAGTTACAGGAGGTTGGAAGCCTCTCCAAGAGGCTGGTGGGGGCTGAACTCTTGGCAGAAAGCCCTCTTTACCACGGAACCATTTTTCAGCCCTTGGCTTAAGATTGGACTTTTTGCATGAATACTTGATGTTTTATAACATAAGACATCTTCAACGTCTTCAGAGTCGATCAATAATTTAGTTATATAACGGTCAATTCTGAGAATGTTGCTTTGCATAAATACTTAGTACAAAAACAGGAAGAATGTTTAGGCTATTTCAGAGGTTGTTAGAAAGTCTGTCTTAATCTCAAGTCCATTTTCTTTTTCTTGAGACAGGCTCTTATGTAGCTCTGGCTGGCCTAGAACTTGCTAAGCAGACCAGGCTGGCCTTGAACTCACAGAGATTCACCCACCTCCACCTCCCAAGTACTAGGATTAAAGGTGTGCACCACCATGCCTGGTTCAATGTTTTTTTTAGAAAATGAAATTCAAGTCAAGAACTCAATCAGCAAGTCCTAAAGCCAACACTAAAATACAGGAAGATGCAAACGTACATTTATTTGATATTTATATGCCAAAGAATGATGACAAGAAAATGCTGAAATTCTTTTATCTATTATGTCTCTGTAAGAGCAGGAACCTTTGTATACATACTGTAAATTGCTGTGCTGCATAACATATGGCAGTCTGGAATCTGAGCCAGGTGTTTCGGCCAGTGTCCATAGTTACTGTGTGCCTGTAGTATGTTCAGAACCAAGGCTACAGGGAAGTCAGGAGGTACAATGCAGCTTCCAGAAGCTCCTTGGAGTCATTACGTGTTTTTATGTTTATCTTTTCAGATTCAGAAACATTTTACTGTCGCCAAGTTTTCTGTGGCCCCTAAATTCAGTTCCAGGATACCACATGGGGTCATGCCCCACAGCTTTATACAGGCAGCAACAAATAACCTTTGTGGGCTTAAAAAGAATACTTAAAGTTGGGAGGGGGAAGTGTGGGGGGAGTTGCAGTGAGAGGAGTCAGAGGAGGGAGTAAGGGGCAGACTTGAAAACACATCCTATTCATGTATAACATTCTCAAGCAATAGAGATTTTTTAAAAGAAGCTGAGCTGTAGGGAGGAATGGCAGTCACTGGCTGTCTAGAGCTTGCTCTGTTGGACTGATATTATTTGCCGTCAACCACACACTCTCTCCCTTCCTTCTTCCTCCAGTCCTATTCTTGCACTCACGCTCTCTGTCCCCTTAAGGGACAAAACAGAATCTGATCCCAAACTCCAAGCCATAGGTTTCCCGCAGAGTGAGTACCCAGATCACAGAACTCTGCTGCAGGAAGATATAAGAAAGGTTATTTCTCATGGCTTAGCTTAAGGATACAGTGAAACCTCAGATCAGAAGTGAATACGAGTAAAAGTGCTTAGCAGAACGAAAAGAGAAAAATTCTCCGATTAAAAGTTCTGTTCTCAGATCCAAAACACTCCGTCTCACAGCAATCTGCCTGTGGATATGACGATACTAAAAGAGCTCTTTCTCAAGCCGGACACCAGGAGAACATAACGCAAAAGTGAATATCTAATGTTGGACTCAGCCCACGAGGTGGAAGCGGACTGAGTGGGCTGAGGCCAACCTTAGGTGTTCACGGCCACTGTGTAAGACCTTGCCCCAGCATTCTGAGCAGACTCCACGGGGCCTGACTCAGGTGCTCCTGCTGTAATGGGATGCCAAGACATAAAACTCGAATGTGATGGATTGTCTCAGAGTCAAAGCCAACTTTACCCGGGTGTGCTGTGGGTCTTGCAACATGAATGGATTTATGCTATAGAGTTTGACAGCTGTGGCGCCAGAAGATAAACAGAATTACAAGACCATTCATGAAAGCTGATCTTGCTGGCCAAACAGAACGCATGGCTGGCCAAGTTCTTTCAAGATCAGGCAGGTACCGACAACGGCTTTGTGTCGGATGCTCCAAGACGCCTCTCTGCCAGCGGCAGTCAGCCCCATTGAGAGCGGCAGCTCACAGCAGCTGACTCTACGGCATGCCTGTCAGGCGTGCCTATCAGAAGGTGGTTGGTTCATCAGCAAAGCATCCACACTCTGACGACAAGATGCCTGCAAGGAAACTGAAGCCCTACTATGTGTTCTCGACTAAAGAGAGTCAAGAGATGCCCATGAAGCCTCTTCAGAACTATGTCAGCTAAGAAATTTGCTCAAGAACAACTCATTCAAGGTTGGCATGGATTAGCAAGGAAGGCTATTCTGAGGCAACTTGAAATAGATTTAAATTACATTTAAAAATCCATAATGAAATATTTGTGTATTTGAAGCTTAAGGAAAGAAATCTTTTTTTTTTCGGAACAACCTCTGTTTGTCTTGAATTTTCTGGACCACAGGGTCATTAATCGCACATTTTCACAGGAGTCATTTTGGCTGTTTTCTATTTGTGATTCCAATCTGTAACGTGAGCTGATACACATGTTGACATTGTGACTGTGTTTTAAAGAAAAACTTAAAAGAAAATTTAGAAAGAAGAATCTTAAAGCCATTATCTTAACTCACTTTGCTTATATGGACATAGGAAGGCTCCAGTCTCTGAAAATGTGGACTCCTAGGCTTTCTTAGCTGTGAGACAGCTTACTGCATTCTCAGAGTAGCTAACAACGCCAAGGTCAGGCAGTCAGAACTACCTCTTCTGGGAATCCCAGAGGTCAGCTAACTGGCCCGTGACCTGACTTTCCTGCAGGGGAAATCACAACCTCTCGAGGCCACAGCTTCTTTGGCAAACCTGCACTAGGCCTCCCCTTCAGCAGCCCTTGACTCTTGTAGGATGCTGTGTTAGCCTTTGTTCACTTCATAAGAAGCTAACTAGGGCACTCAAAAAAGCCGACGATTGGGAGCCAGGATTAATGCTCACGGTTGAGTCCTTATTAGTTGACTGTGCGGCCGTGAGCATGTCAGTTCTTGACTTAGTCTCAGCGTGCTGCTCATAATTTAGAAGGCTACATGACTCCTGATGACTTCCCGAGTCCAGTGAGTTCGTGTTTAGATATGCTTGCAGGCTGTAATCCACTTCCTCTTCCAGTCATTTTCTCTGCTGTAGAACTGACAGACTCACAGAGGGAGCAACAAAGGCCACTGGGCATTGCTATATGTGCTGACGACGCTGGACATCCAGAGGTCGGTACAGACTTTTGCCTGGTCACAAGGGAGAGGCAGGTTTGCTCAGCCTTTTCCAGGCTTCTGCTTGGAGATGACTTTTCTTTCTTGTTCCTTGTGATGTCCATTCTAATCTGAGCACACCTGGATAAAAATGATAAGGCCAAGTTCACCACGGGATTTTTAGCCAACCCTTTCCCAAGAGTGACTCATATTTTGATGTAGACATATAGGATAGTACAAGGGATCTGCCATTTAAATCCATTCTTTGGGGCTTACAAGTGAGTTAGGCTGATAGTGCAGACAGCCACACATTGCTTCAATTTACCTTTGTGGTTTATTGTTATTGTTTTTATTTTTGAAATCATAATCTAATTACATCATTTCCCATTTCCCATTTCCTCCCTTCAAGCCCTAAATTATAAATCACCAAGTCTGTCTTTTATAGGACTTTTAAATTCCATAACAATGGTGGTGAAAAATAGGTTAAATGGAGTTAATTTCCCCAGAACTCAAACAAGTATGAGGGTAACCTGCCAATAATTTTCAGCCTCTGAAGGTGAAGACAGAGAAATTCCCAAAGCAGGCTGGCTAGCAAGACTGGGGCATTTCACTGAACTTTGAATTTGGTGAAAAGACCCTGCCTCAAAAGAATAAGGTAAAGAGTGTTTGAGAAGGATTTCCAACATCAACACCACGGCCTCTACACTACACCATGCACACTCACATGCTCGAATACATGCATGTACACACACACACACACACACACACACACACACACAGAACAAGAGGTTGGCCTATTGGCAGTCGGTTTCAGGTGACCGTGCATCTTGTTTGTTTGTTTGTTTGTTTTTCCTGTGCCTTTCATGTCAGGGGTCAGCAGCTTTGTTTACTGGCTGCAGCCATCTGTTACAGGTTAGCCAATGTGTCGCAGCAGGGTGTGGCTGTTTCATCATCGTCTCCCACAATTGCCAGCAGAGAGAGAGAGGCAGTAGAGGACTTTTGCTGCCTTTCTGTCAGCAATCCTTTCTGTCAGACCCATTTTAAGTGCTATCTCAGAACACTCACGTTCTTCCAGCAATCCACAAGCTTCATTAGTAGATGAGATAAAAGAAAGTGGCACTTTTTCCAGATAAACTTCCTCTGTCCTCGCTGCACCCATTGCTTCCATCGGACAGCTCAAAACATGCTCTGCAGGGCAAAGGCGTGACCAGTCCCGTGTACAGGACATACTCATGATATGACTGCTTGAGGTTTAGGCTAATGACTCCATTTGTATCATATCATGTAATCTGTTATACTGTGATAACCTCAGACTAGGAAAATGAGGCTTAAGGAAGAAAAAAGGTGCTGATGTCACACAGGCTAGGAGCTGGAAAGTCAGGGCTTCATTAAACAGTTTTTTAATTTTTGCCCCGGGATTTAGAAAGCTTAGAAAAATTCATCTACACGTGTACAAATATTTACCTACTAAGAGACACCTACATGTATTCTCAGAGACTCCGACTTAATTGGTAGCTTGGTGTTGAGCCCTCGTGTTGGTATTTTAAGAAAAGGGTTTTGCCTATTTCTAAAGTATAATGCGGGTAAGAACCGTTAGTTTTACTCCAAAGACAATCAGTACTAGCCAAATCATAGCGGATTTTTACCCATAAGGCACTGCGAAGTGCTAACCAAACAACGGGTTTGGGAACCGGAAGTGTCTGGGCAGGTTTGTGCCCTCAGGACATTTTGAATGGCTTCCTTTATTCCTTTCTGCGTCTAAGCATTTGTGGCCTGTGTTGCTTAGGGAGGATGGGTTATTTCTGCAAATTCTAGGGGAAGAGGAGGGTCTGTAGACATCTTCCTGAACCCTGCCTGCTCTGAAATGCGCTCAGAGATGCTTTCCCTTCTCTCGTCGTTCTGGAGGAGATTTTAGCTGGCTGCTGCCCTCCCCTCTTCCACCCTGCTGCCCTCCCCTCTTCCACCCGTGCTTAGGGATTTTTCTTGTGGCTAGCCCGAACTTTGGTCGAATTTCTGTAGCCCCTTTGGTGATGATAAGAAATAGCATGTGGCCCTTAGAGATCAGAGCTGCGGCCCATGCCCTGGAAGTCACTTGACACCGTGGCATGCCTCTAGAAACAGACTAAGTCGTTACCACAGTCAATGTGACAACCACCTTGTCATGACAAACACCATAAAGCACAGTTCCTCTGGTAACCCCTTTTTGGTACTGCCTCCAAATGTGCAGAGGATGGCCTACGCTGCTTATCCACGGCTTTCGATATTTCTAAGCGCACTTTCTTCCTTCAGTTAAAAGAAGGATTTTGAAAAATGAATTTCATCTAGAAGGCAATATTCCTGAATCTTCAGAAGATTATTAAATAAAACACTCTTGGGGGTCAGAGGTAATTTCCAACTGCCGTGGCTAGTTAAGATGGCATCCGTGTACTCACTGAGAAATATGGAAGCTATCTTAGGGCTGAAAAAATTTATACAGTGCTTTACTTTAAAAATTGATATGAGAATGTATAAGACATTATTAAGATTTGTCCCTGGAGGGTAAAATGGGGAAATGTGGAAGATATTTTCACTATATATCTTCCTATATAACTAATAATAATGACAACTAATATTTATTTGAACTTGACTATATCCCTTAACTGCATTTATCATTTACCATTCGCAGTAACCTTACATAAGCACTACCATGCCATCTGGTCATTTACTTGTAATGAAGATTGGCTTGTGCAGCGTAGTTTATTACCTACCATGATAAACTATTCTACGGTAGGATAACTACAGAGGCGAGAAAACAAAGGGATCCCAAGCTCTGATAGTTAGCATTTTAGCTCTATCCTCATCAATATGATGGGCTATCCTTAGGCAATCTCTCCTCATGTCTTGGGAAGCTGCTGTGTGACATGTATAGGTGGCAGCATCCAGTCTTCTCCCCAGTGTGTGTGTGTGTGTGTGTGTGTGTGTGTGTATGTGGTTTGTTGTTGTTGTTGTTAGAAATCTTCCAGCCCCAACCCCTGCTCCTCATCACAGCCCACATAATTGTTTCAAATGCTACATCGCACACAGACATCATAAGAAGAAAGGATCCTCCAGTTGGCTTCCAGGCTGGGCAAGGTTCTTGTGAAACATCTAGAGAAAGCCAGCTAAGAGATGGGGCAGCGGGGGTGGGGGTGGGAGTGGGGATGGGGGTGGGAGGCTAGGATTATGAGAACAATTCTAAGTCAAGAGAAAACATTTCTCAGGCCCTGTTCAGTTAGGGGCATCAATTTGAAGTATGTATAAGGAGTTTGTAGTAACAGGCATCAAAACTGCTCTGGGCTTCCTTGAGGAGCAATTAATCTGTCCCTTTAGCTGAGTTGCCAGGATCAGAGCCCTAAGAAAACGAGGGAAGAAAGTGTTGGGGGTGGCCATCGGCTGTGCTGTTGCTACCTGTGCTTGCAGGTGAGGACACAGGTGAGGTGGAGGCGCAGGAAGCTGCTCAAAGCCATGCAGGTAACTGGTGGCAGAGCTGGGTTCTAATAATGTTTGCTCACCTCGAGGCCTAGGCTTTCACTCATTATGATAAACACACCCTGCTACACAATGAGTACTGTCAATCTCCCCACACCCATGCTCAACCCCACCCCCAACCCCTCAACATGCAATTCTTTCCTAATTAATGAAATAAAAGAAGATTGGTTGTTCTATCTCTGTGATACTGTTTGGAGGGTTCAGTTGGTTCTGACCACAGCTCCTTGGCTCTGAGAGCTTGGGGACACCATTTAACCCCCATGGACTTAATTTTCCTGACCACTAAGACGGAAGAGCTCAACCAAATGAATTCTCAGACCCTGCCCTACCCTAAAATCCTATTAGCGTGCAGCCCACATATGAAACACGATTAGTGAAGCCCCCCCAAAATACAAACCCTGATGTTCTCCACGGACAGTCAGTTGAGTATTTTATAAACAAGTGTTGTTCTAATTGTAAAATGAGTTGGTGTGTTTGCTACTGGCACAGATGGTCACATGCAACCTACACCGCTGGGGGTAGTTTCGGCCCTGAAATTCTAGGTGGCTTGCCTATCCTTTCTCCTCTGGTACTATCTGTTCCAAGGACTCATCTTTTCCCAGCTGAATGAGCCAGGAAGCCATCTGCCACTGCCGGTGAGATGACAGCTGTGTCTCGAAGCTTCCAGAGACCTTGATTCTTCATCCCCTGAGGAATGACAACCCAAATGACCAGGTGAAAGAGCCTAGGAAATCTGCCCTCCACAGTCAGCGCATCCTGCTTGCCTGTCTGCGTTCTCCAGGAGAGAGCAACTTCTCAAACTGCTTCTGGGGACAACCCCTACCCCATCCCACCTTCCTATGAAATGTCACAGGCAGGAGAAGACAAGGGGACAGTAGGTGAGCCGGCTGTGTGTGCTTTATTTTCTTCTTATTTCTAGAATCCCAGGGAGAGATTTAGACAAGAAGACAGAAAGTCTCTCCATTTTTTTTTCCTTTCCAGAGCTAAGGGAGAATTTGAAATCAAAATATGAGGTGACACTGACACTTGCTGAAGAACTTGTGTGTTAAAATATTTACAAACATTAGGATAGACAAACGTTCTCACAGTGAGTCTTGAGAAAGTTGAAACGTGGGAGGCTTAACTCAGCTAGGTACCAAAAGCCAGTCATAAAATTAAGTAGCTAATAGAAGATAGTGAGGTGACATATAGAAAATTCCTTGTATTTCCCTGTTCCTTTACCTGTGAGAGAGGAATCAGGCACATATCCTAAGAGGGACAGAAGGAAACGATCCGTGTTTGCTCCCTCTGCCAACTGTTGCCATCTGAGAGATGATGGTTGTGCATGA
Source organism: Acomys percivali (assembly GCA_907169655.1). NCBI lineage: Eukaryota > Metazoa > Chordata > Mammalia > Rodentia > Muridae > Acomys > Acomys percivali. The sequence goes on along the minus strand of OU015758.1, from coordinate 7,165,993 downwards.
GAAGAACATTTTAAAGAACGTATAATAAAAGCATCAGCAGTCAATAAAATTAGTCCTGAAAAGGCAACGTGAGGAGTTGGCTTCTCTGACAGGAAAGGGCTGGGCTCCTTGCAAGACTCTGGTGACATCGGCTAGGAGCTGGGGGTAAGCCGCCCAGCTCCCATGAGATTCCTTCATATTAAGAAGCACTTCCATCTGAATCATTTCATGAGCTGTTATTCCAGGAAATCAAAGCAGGCATGCTTTTGGGTGAAATCATCAAAATGGTTGCTTCGATTTGCATTGTTTTCTTTCTAATACAAAGTAAAGACAAAAACAATTATTTAGGTAATATAAGATGTAAAATATGTACCACATTTTCATCATATTGTACAATCTGTCCAGACATAGGATCATGACATCTCAAAAGCCGTGTCCTATGACACATGCAAAGTCCCCCTTTACTCCGACAGAAGCAGTCCTTCTAAGACTCTGAGGAGGCAGCTGCCTGCCAGAAAGCCCCTTGGGACTGCAGAAATGCGGGCGCTCATACCTCTTACTGTGGCAAGGAAGATAGTATGGCTGCCTCTTGCCTCTGCTGCTCTCGTACAGCTGAGAAGGACCTGACTTTGGCAGCCACAGGTCACCCAGGCTTTGTCTCAGCTTCTCTAAGAATAGCCTTTTACCGGGAGACACGTAAAAATGTGGGTGACAAGGAAGTAAAGCCAACATCAGTGGATGCCTTAAAGAAAGATGCTTTCACAAAGATGCTAAACTTAGGGTTTTCTCACTGAACTTTGGGACCATGTGTCCACCCTCTCTAGTCAACAGCTGTGCCTGTGCCACTGGGCCAAGCAGTGTCAGCTGTAGAAATGTCTCAGGCTAAAGGGGACCTGAAGTGACTCAGCTCTCTAAACCCAGAGGCAACCTTTGCTCTTCCCTCCTGTCCCTGCTAGACCAGGAGGAACCCTCTGCATGGGACAAATCTCAGAAGTCAGCAGCATATTGGTTGATACTTTTATGAACAGTTATCAATCAGATTGCTGTCAAAATTATAATTGCGATGTAGCTCGCTTCCTTACAGATCACCCAGTCTTTCCCAGTTTGTGGTTGTCCCTTTGGGGTTAATAAATGGGCTGGTAATTTCAGTGTAGAGATCTCATCTCTATTGCCAAGGAAACAGCTTTCTTCCCTCCCACTACTGGTTTTAGTATAAGGAAGCTTGATTTTCTTTCTTTTTTCTTTTTCCTTTCTTTCTTCCTTTCTTTTTCTTTCTTCCTTCCTTTCTTTCTTTCTTTCTTTCTTTCTTTCTTTCTTTCTTTCTTTCTTTCTT
>OU015758.1:7142398-7164671 GCA_907169655.1 Acomys percivali | reverse complement strand
CTTTCTTTCTTTCTTTCTTTCTTTCTTTCTTTCTTTCTTTCTTTCTTGTGTGTGTATGTGTGTGTGATTGTCATTGTTGTTGGTTTGGTTTGTTTTTTTGTTGTTGTTTGTCTGTTTGTTTATGTTTGAGACAGGGTTTCTCTGTGCAACCTTGGCTGTCCTGGACTCACTCCATAGTAGACCAGGCTGGCCTCAAACTCACTTGCCTCTGTCTCCCTGAGTGCTGAGATTAAAGGTGTGCGCCACCACATTGGGCTACTTGATTTTCTTGAACCAGGAAGTTGGGAGAGAGTCTTTGGTCTGAGCTCACCTATGGCCCTTTCCTGTCCTCTACTGAGATCTGCTCACTCTCTGCCTAGAGACTGGGCAACCTGCATCGACTGCCTTCACTTGTGCCTAATCCTGCCTGGGTTCTGAGAACGTCTACTATCATCCAGCCCTTTGCCGTGACTCTGGGTTTGAGGCACTTTGTGACTTTGGACTCCAAGCTTTGTTTCAGTCCTCTGTTTCAGGATGTGTTTTCTGGCTTGGGTAACAGGAAATCCTGACTTTTCTGCATGCCACCCAAGACTTCGGGAAGTCGGTGACATTTTACCAGGCCCTTGCACTGTGCCAGATTCTCCCATGTTACAGTTTCTAATTTACTTCAGTCTTCCTAACCCAACATTATTGCAGACACCTAGTGAAAACTGGTTTGCCCAGAGAGCCCAAGGCCCCTGCTACCCTGGCTCACTGTGAAGAAGCACATTGACTCATGGGAAGTGGCCTGGAGAGAGAGGTGAGTGGTGGAGACCACACCATCATTACTTCTCCACTCACTGAACAGTAGGACACCTTCCATTTGCTATGACTTTCCAAAGTGAGGCTGGCTTGTTTGCACATACATACATGTGTACATGTGTATACTGTTACCTTGAGCAGTGTTTCTCGGACATTAACATGGTGACAATAACCCTGAGCTCTTCATTTAAGCAAACTAGCGGCCCCTACTCTCAGTTTCTGATTCTGTACATGCGGGGTGGATCCTAAGGATTAGTGTTTTTCCCAGCTCCCTGGGTGACACTGAGGCTACTGCCCTGGGTCACACTGACTTAGAAGCCCCTGGTTCTGGTGTTGTAAATGCTACAGTCAAACAATGCAGAATCTGAGTACAACTTTGTGCTCAGAGCCATGAAGCCAGTTTTTCAATCTGTGAGCTACGGCTGGGGACTGACTAGCGGGGAAATATCAAGAAATCAGAGTTCTAGCTACTCATTTGTGTTATTGCACTGAATTTTATGATGGCTCAATCATTTCTCCGTAATGCATTTATAGTTATTAATCTGACTGATTTTATAGTGACGTAACCAAGGTGTGATTTGGGGTCACTAAAAGGACATTGCAGCTGAAGAAAACCAAGATTAACTCTTGAGTTGCCAGCCACTCTGGGCTCTATGTTCTCAGGAAGAGGAAGCAGAGAAAAGCAAAGACCAACTCACCCAGAACACAACTTAGTGTAGGAGTCATCTCTTGGATTATTTCCTTGCAAACTTGTATTGAACTTTTTTTTTAATAAACAACTTTATTTATATATCATAAAGCACACTTATTTTATAATGTGCAATTCCAAATACAATAATCAAAATCTAGCCTTAGGACATTTTATCACTCTTTCCATTCTCTGCTCCAGGCATCCACTCATCTTTTTCTCTGTTCTGTATGGCTGGCTCTCTTCATACGCAGGTATGAAAACTTTTCACCCAAAGGTTTAACTAATGTACTATTCATATAAGAGCTTGAATAGGGGCAGATTTTTGTGTAGGGGAGATGGGTAAGATCAGAGTTCCTAGACCCTGTCATTCATGGATACTAAGGGACCACCGTAAGCAGAATAGTAACAGTATGTGTCCTTGTGTCTGCTGTCTTTCACCAAGCATAAGGTTCACCCACGCAGTGGCCTGCATCCGTGCCCCACCAGCCTGTAACTTGCACGGATTATCCTTCGTAACACACACCTTCTCTTCATTGGTGCTGTGACTTTTTAGTCTAGGTTCCTGTTCCTCACAGTGTTACCTGTTTATGACTCAGTTTTATTTTTCCCTGTAGGTAAGAAAGCAGAGGCTCGAGGAAATGGCAGCCCTTGTCTAAGGACAGAGCTAGACAGCGTCAGAGCTTCTGATGTGCCTCTTCTGCTGTGTCTCCCTCATGAATGCACTTCTATAGGGGCAAGGGCTCAAACGGGTCCATGTTAGGGTCTCGGGGGTCACTGCTATTTTCCCAAGTCAGGAAGTGTTTCCATAGGCGAAGTCCCTGTTTTCATTGGAATACTGGTGAGATTTGACGTAACCCATGAATTTCCTCTGTTGCATCCGAGAGCACTCAAAGGGAACGGCCCAACAGATACACAGGGACTCCGCCAGCTTGGATGGCCAAGCTTATCTCCGTTTTTATTCGTTGCAAGTGGCCTTGCTGTGTTTTCCTCTTGGCATGCCTTGAAGAATAAAGGTGATTCTGACAATGGGTAGACAGCATCTGCCTTGTCCTCTCAACTACCTAGTCAAGGGTCATGTGCATTTTACTAACCTAAGTCCCAGGCAGCTGACAGTTCTGCATATCAGAAGTCTGGCACATCGTAGATGCGTTGTCTTTTTAGAGTGTCACAAGGGTAGGTCACAGTGCTATTGAGACGGGGTTCTCAGACAGAGGTACTGAGAGAAAGTCCACCACTTCCAGGTTTATGCATATGGCTCCCATAGGACTATGGCCCCGGCTTGTCTACTATCTGTTAGTGGGAGCTGCTCTCTCTCCCAAAGATACCCACACTCTTTGGCAGGAAATCTTCTCCGTCTTCAAGTCTTCAACCATGTGTTGAATCCTTCTGTGTTTCATGCCATGGCTTCCTGCTTGATCATCCAGTCAGAACAAACTTTCTACCCATAAAAGGGTCATATGCTTAGGTCAAGCCCACCTGTAATAACTCCCTGTCTTGGGGGCTGGAGAGATGGCTCAGTGGTTAAGAGCGCTGCCTGCTCTTCCAGAGATCCTGAGTTCAATTCCTAGCAACCACATGGTGGCTCACAACCATCTGTAATGTGATCTGATGTCTTCTTCTGCAGATAAAGTACTCATATACAATAAATAAATAAATAAATAAATAAATAAATAAATAAATAAATAAAAATAACTCCCTGTCTTAAGTTAAATGGGTTTGAAGTTGTAACTGCATCTCCAAAATTCCTTCATAGCAGACACGTATTTGGTTAAATGAATGTGATGGTGTCCTTACTGGGGTCAGAACGCTGGAAAACCACCTTAGAAGACTACCTAACAGGTCCTCCTGTTAGGAATAAAAGGGAAAGCTGTCTTTTCCCCCACTTGCTTCCTTCTTAATTGTCTCATTTTGATTGATTTTCTATTTTATGCCTTGTAAATATTTCAACAAGCACTTATTTGGCTTAAATGACCATTGGCTTTATTCATCTTACTCTATCCCATGACCTACACCGTGCCTTTCATTTTCCATCTGAGGAGGCTTAAGCTCAGAGAGGTCAGGGAGACGCAGCTGGCTAGTGGGGGACTTGGTGTTCCACTATGGGCCTCCTGCCTCAGTGCCCTCCTGTGACACCACAGGGGAGGCTGACTTCATCCTTTCTCATCACCCAACTGCTCTGCATCTCACTCTGTCTTAATTAGTCCTTTTCAATACGACCCTGGGAAGGTGTGTACTGTTCTCATTTCTATAGGTTCTGCCTAATGCAAACCAGCAAGCACTGGAGTAATGAGAGAGTTTACCACTGACTTGACTGGAAAGTGATTAGCCTCCTGCCAGGGGGAGTTGGGGAGAAAGACAGGTAAATGGCAGGGAAAGGAGTGACACAGGGACACAGAGAACACACGGGCAGAAAGGACAGATAGGCTAAGTGAGATTGCGTCTACCAGAATTTGTTCCCACTCTCTGGTTTAGTCAGACTGAACCCTCTAGTAATTATATCTCGATGCTTCTATTAGAATCCTGTTATCAGCAGTCAATTGGTGTCACTTCTTATCCTACAGACTTCTCTGTTTGTTCTCCCCTCTATAAGGTGCCTTATAGGGAAACATGCATATACACTTCTACAATTGCAGCTTCACCATGGCATAGGAAGAGGAACTCTGAAGTCCCACGTGGAAAGAAGTGGCCCAGATAGATATCATAGGCAAGTAGTTTGGGATTACGGACGGGAGGTAGCACAGACAGGAACGATTAAAGCAGATGGCCTGGGATTGGGGCTGGGAGATAACGAACGGTAGTTTAGGGGATTAAAATCTGCCCTGCCTCAGGTAAAATGAGGCTATTCTAAAATACAATGGGTGTTTATGTCTTTTTTTTATTATGATCATGAGTTAGATATAACTGCTATAATAATTATAGGCTAATTTTATAATAAGCACTATTAGATATTTTTTATATTTACTACAACATAATAGCACTCCACATTGGGCACCAATTGTAGTAAGATTAATTATTCTTTCTACATTAATTGATACAATAAATTATTATGGCAGTAGTTTTCTTTAACCAGCTAGTTCCTCCAATGACTGACACAGAGAGAGAGAGAGACTATGATTTATTTTTAAGCTGTAAGCACTATGCTGGGCAGATTCCGAGCTATTCCTATCTCAGTACCTTAAAACCCACATAAGAGCCAATAACTTGCCAATTGGATGATTACTGGGCATCCCTGCACCATCAGTCTGTCCCTACAGCCATGTGTGCTCACTGCCATCTTGCCCTGTTGACTCTTCTCTCTCCTGCTCCCTGTCTTCCTGTTACCTCGTCTCCTTCTCCTATATTCTCCTCTTTGACCCCAGGGCTGGGCCCTCAAACTTCCCTTCTCTCTCTTCTACCCAGCCACAGGCTTCAGCATCTTTATTTAGCCAATCAGGGAGAATTTGGGAACACATTCCTTGTCATCACACTGTCACAGGAGATAGCTCAACATTCATAACAATTCCCATGCAGAAGTTGATCTCAAAGCACTGAAATCAGCATTTAAAAACATATTTAGACCTTCCTCCAACACACACACACATACACACACACATACACACACACAGACACAGACACACACACACACATACACACACACACACACATACACACACACCACTGACCTAGCAAATAGAAGAGGAAGTTGCCTTTACTTCAAGGTTCTTTCTAGTGGTGTGGGACTGTTGTTTCAAGTCTCCATCTTTCGTTTCTAAGTCTACCTCCTTAAAGTGACAGTGACATTCTGTAGCACACAGTGTTTTATGATAATGGTACAGAAGCAGTTACAGTAAATGAATTATTGTTCCAAGGAGGAGGCCGTGGTTTCCAGCTGCTCTTGGAGAGATTTGAAAGTGTTAGTCCAGTTTCATGTTTTGTTTTTCTTTTGAAAAATTCCATTAAGGGGCTGGGCTGCTTAGATAACCTTCCTGTATGCTCTGGAGGCTTTAGCGGAAGTGGCCTAGTGAAGCCACTGCACACAGCTCATCAGCAGGCAGCACTGGAAACACCACGATGGCTGCTTCTTGCTGAAATGATGAAGATTCTACTCACAGATCCCACAGGGCTAGCTGGAGCTCAGCGGAGGCGGGGCTGTGGCGTGGGCTCACACGGGGAATGCGGGGCAGGAGGCTCATTTTGCAGGGCCTTGTGCAGACCAAGAAAAGAAGCTGGACAGTAGTTAAAGCAACCAGTTGGGTTTTACAACTTGAATGTGAGGGGGGCGGCTTGGAGGATATCTTCAGATGTCTGGACACACTGAAGGAGCTAATGTATAAACGTCGGGCCTCCAGCTGCTTGAGAACCTTGAATTCCTTCTCTTCCACCACCTTCCTGCGAAGGATGGTGGGCCTGGAGGGCCCTGCGGCATGATGCAGAACCTCGCTTCTGGACCTTGCTCCTTATGACTTCCCTTGTCTCCTAAGGCCTGCCTTCCTGACAAGGAGAAAGGAGAGTTTGAGCAGAGGTGAAGGAAGGAGGCTCAAACATACATTGGCAACCGTTCCTAGTTCTCCAAGGGACATGAACAGCTCTCTGTGGCTGACTGAGTCGGTACCTTCCAGGAGTATCTACACACTAATCCCCAGAACCTGTGAGTGTGTTTCCTTACATGGCACAAAGGACTTTGGCAGTGTGACAGAAGAGTGCAGGTGGCCACTAGAAACGGCAAGAAGATGGCTTCTCTCCCAGAGCCTCCAGATTGAATGGTGCTCCTTTAGCCCAGTGAAGTCCGTTTTAGGTTCCTGGTTTCCAAACCCCTAAGAGCATAATTATGTGTTGTTTTTAAGTTTCTAAGTCCTGTGAAGGACATAGGAAGTGGTTGCATAGCTGGTCTTCTCCTTGACCCTCACAGTGGCTGGACCAATGCTTTAGTGGGTGTCAGGAGACATTGGGCAGCCTGGGGGAACCTCCCCCAAAAGGCTACAGTCTATAGTCTAGCTCGGGCACCTGTCTGTTTAGGTGGTGGTGGGCAACTTGTAGCCCATCACCCACTCTTGTCATCTTCAAAGTGAGTAAGAGAATAACTACCTTCAGGGTGGTGAGACACAGCAAGTCAAAGAACACCAACCTACGCAAGCCCTCACAGAGAGTATGGGGGACATCTGGGGTCAGGCAGGTAGAGGTGTCCTAGATTTGATTCGAGATGGGTTGGTGTCTCCTAGGTAAGGCGTTGGGGGGGGGGGGGGGCACAGGCCATGGGCCGAAGACCAGGTTTGTGGCCTATGAGCAAAGTGAGCTACTTTCACCGTACAGGACCATGTTGTCAGTCCCCATGCTGGGACTGGGGCAAACCCATCTAGGTCCTCGCCACACTGTGTGCATGTCCGGCTTTCCCAGCTGCAGGGGCTCTGAGCATCACGAAGCTAGGAGGGAAGATGTGAAAGGTTCCGTGTCATGGCACCACACAGCTCTGGTGTGGGTGGGCACAAAGCCATAGGCCAAGCAGGGCTCCAGCTGCCTGCAGTGCCACAGGTTCCCTCTTCTCAGGGAAGGTGGGAATATTTGTGGGAAGAGGAAGAACACTCTATGCTCCTAGCCTTGGGCCCTCAAGTATAACAAGTTCTGTTAGCTATACATATCCCGAGGGAAGTTGCTGGTTGAAACAAACAAAAACAAACAAACAAACAAACAAAAACAGGCTTGTCACCGTAGACTATACTTTGTGGAACAAAGCAAAAGAAGAAAAGAGCTGCCTGAAAACAAGTTTCATGTCCAGGAACATGTTACCTGTCAGAAAAACAAGTGCCATATAAGGAATTCCTCTAGCCAGGCAGGCAGCCAGCCAGGCAGGCATGCAGGCGCCGACACACCTTTTCTTCTGTCCCGTGACTCATCTTCAGGAGAGTGTTCTAGGTTCCACCTAGCCTCCAGCTTTCTGGAAGAGGAATGGCCAAGCCCCCACAAGACCTCCCTAGCCCTCCAGGCCCAATCCTGGGAATTCCTCCCAAGGTCAACACAAACTTCCACTCCAAAACTGGAGCTTCCAAGACATGGCTCCCCTGCAGACGACAGCCAAAATTTCCTAGCTAGGTAGAAACAGGTCAAAGGCTAAATGTTGCTATGCTCTTGTGCTGCGGCATGCTTTGGACCTTTTAAACATCAGTGCCATTTTGGCAATGACAATTCACAGGGTGAATAATTATTGCCTAGCAAGTAGGTAGCTGGAAGATTAGAATGTATGTACATATGTACATGTATATGTATGTATGTATGTGTGTATGTGTATGCATGTATGTATATACTAATGGGTATGCATGCTTGTGTGTGTGTGTGTGTGTGTGTGTGTGTGCGTTAGAGAAAAGACTTGGGAGGGAGCAGAGTGGATGATGGTTAAGCCGTGCCTTTAGCACAGCCAGAGACTGCCAGGTATTATGCCAAAGCTCTTCCTTTCTTCTAGTTCTTACCATGAGCTGAGAAGTGGCTAACCTTCTGTCCCCAATAGCTTTAGGCTGTTTTCTATTGTCATTAGTCATAAACTGCCTGTGTTTTAGGAATGCAAAAAGAGCAGGTATAGATTCTAGACTTCCCAAAATTTCAGAGGACAAAAAGGAAGCTTAGGAATCATGTGATCCGGCTGATCAGTTTTCATCAGGCCTCCTTGAGGAGGCTTCAGGGAGGTTAAGTGATCTGTCTGTGTCAGCACTTGCGCAATAGGGCTTTCAATCGGACTGTCCAACATACAGCTATGGCTGCTGCTCCATGGCAATTCTTGCCCAGGATGTACAAGGCCCTAGGTTCACTCTCGCCAGCCCCCCCACTCCCCCCCCCAAACACTCCCCCGCCACACACACTCTAAGCATATATGTTAAAGAGAAGCCCTTATCCACTGTTGGCATGGCTATTACGGAAATCAGGGTTGAGATTCCTCAACAAGTAGACTGACTACATGATCCAACTATACTAGCCCAGGGCCTGTAACTGAAGAAGGCTAAGTCTGCACACAGAGCATCATATGTAGTCTGCGTTGACTACTGCACCACTCATGATGACCACGACATGGAGCCAGCCTGGATGCCCGACAACAGGTGAAGGTTTAAATGGAACCGTGTGACATGTATGTAACGGGAAGTTATCAGTTATAAAGAAGAATTAAGCTGTGCCATTCACAGGGTAGAGTTGTAGAACGCCACGCTCAGGGAAATAAGCTAGGGCCTGATGAACAACATGCTTCTTCTCATATGGGGGAGCTGGGTTTGAATTGGGGGGTGGGGTAAGAACAGAAAGGGGGTTGTAAAGTGGGGTTAGAGGTCTAAAGAGAAGGGGAAATGGTATAAGGAAGGGTAAATATATAGATTGGGAAAGCAGGAGCGGGTATTGTTTGGGAGGAGAGAGAATAGTCTATAACATGAGTCAGTCATGTGTAATGTGAACTTAAACTGTCCTTGCAGGACTCAGCGAGTTCTCTCCAGACTCCCATGGGGACAGGTATCCTTTAGAGTCTTTTTTGAAGACTCTAACTTCTCTCTGCTCCACCCTATCTGTCTGTCTCTGTGTGTGTGTGTGTGTGTGTGTGTGTGTGTGTGTGTGTGTGTGTTTGTATGCTTATGCACTGAAGAAGCAATGATTGTTAAAAGTATCATAAAATTAAAATCTAGTGCAAAAGAGATACAAACATGAAAACAACTAAAATTCACTCAAAGAAAAGTGAGGTTTAAGCTGGGCCTGGCATTTTGGGTAAGGAAGCGGCCTCTTTCACTGAGATCGGGGACAAACGTTTTATTGTAAAAGAACTCTTGGAGGGACCCTTGGGATATTCTAGCAGACAAAGATGAAAGAGGCCATTTCACACGAGGACAAGAGCAGAAGCCACAGATCCAAAAAGAGAGAGAGAGAGAGAGAGAGAGAGAGAGAGAGAGAGAGAGAGAGAGAGAGGGGAGTGGCAAGAAAAGAAAGAGTAACAGGGAGGTCACAGGATAGACTGGACCATGGAGGCTCCAGATGGAGTGCCGATCAGTAAGGCAGCCTGGACCCGACTGCCAGGCTAAGAAATTAGGACTTAACTTGGACAGAAATAGGGGATCACTGCAAGTGGTTGAGTACAATGGACTCATCTAGTGACAGAAAGATGAGAGGGAACAGAAGCCAGGAAATCAAATTAGCGCCTATTATGAATTCCAGAGAGGAGGGGGCAAGCCGCTGTACAGTTTGCCTGATGGTATGAGGAGAGGGGACTAGCAGCTAAATCATCTCTGAGATTCTAAGCCCCATTGCAAATGGGGGGCGTCATCAAGAGAACTAAAGATAACAGGAGAAAAAAAAGCTGGCTGAAGGGACTTCCCCTCAGTCCCGATGCAACTGTCCAGCAAGTGCATGGAATGGAAGTCGGTCACTGGGTGCGGCCTCTCAGGAGTAGCAGGATAGAAATGCAGTTCTTGGAGTTGAAGAGGAGGCTGGGAAGTGCTCAGAGGTTTAAGAGAAGGGGCAGGAGCGAGGAGAAGCCCTGAGAAACGGTAGAGAAAGAGGCTTAGGGGAAGAGCGGAGAGCACAGCCCATGCAGGGAGGCTTTAAAAGGGCTAAATAGTCAATTAAGGCCGTGCCTGTAGCACCTGTGGCTGAAGACTCCCAGGTGAGCAGGACAGATATGTTCTTTACCTTTATGAAGCTTCATGGCCAATGGAAAAGACAAGAGTTAAACACACACACACACACACACACACACACACACACACACACACACACCCCAACCCTAATGATAAATAAAGATAAAACATGGGGCTTGGATTTCAGCTCAAATGAAACAACAAACACCACCACAGTAAATATACAAAAGAAATAAGCACACTGGCTGCTGAGAGACAAAATCTAAAGCTCTGGACACATTCTTTTAAAGAGGTAGCCGGAGTAGACTCTTTTCTCCATTTTTATTTTTTATTTTTTATTTTTTTTAGGTGAAATGTGGAGGTAAGGAGGGCCTAGCCAGGTTAGAGGGGTGAAAGAATCTCCCAGGGGAGGGAAGAACAGGCAAAGGTGCGACACAACAAAACTTGTCACATTGGAGATGGTGGCAGATGGTGAGGGTGATGTGGGCGTGGAAGCTGGAGAAGAACGGGCCCTGAGGTGTATATAACCCGGAGAGGTCAGAGTGTAGGCTTGCAGCGATGAGCTCTGTAGTAAGAACAAAGTATCTCAGTGTGAAACTGAGACAGAGAAGCAGACTTATTGAGGTGAGGGAGGAGCTGCCGCTGGCCTCACACACAGCAGCCAGGCAGCAGTCTTCAAGGAAGTAGAGGCGAGATATGGTGACTGAAATTAGGATGCAGTGTCAAGGGATGAAAAAATTTTTGTGCCAGGTGGTGGTGGTGCACGCCTTTAATCCCAGCGCTTGGGAGGCAGAGGCAGGCGGACCTCTGTGAGTTCGAGGCCAGCCTGGTCTACAAAGCGAGTGCAGGACAGCAAAGGCTACACAGATAAACCCTGTCTCGAGAAACAAACAAAACAAATTGCAAAATCTCTTCATGGAGGTTTGGTGGTAAAACAGCAAGGTAACAGATGTTTTTTGGGGATCCCATCCCAGACCCACCTCCCCTTGAACACTTCTGCTTTGTGTTGGTAGTCACAAATCAACACAGGTCTACATGGCTATAGCAGAAGACAGAAAGGGGAAAAACCTGGCACTTCCGGCTCCTACCCAGATTGCTGCCTGAACTCTCCCGACAAGTCCCCTGAAAGCCAGCATTCCTGTCTGGTGAAAAGTCTAGGGCAGAGCCACTGACAGGGTTGGCACATTCCTGGTGGCAGGGCTGGATTTAGCCAGTGGTAAAGCCTATGTGAAAAAGCCTGGGGCCAAGGTAGCCTGCTGGGGAAGGGAGCTCACCGTGCTGTCCTGACTGTCACTTCTCACAGTGTACTTGATGCATGGGTGTTGACAATCCCAGTGTGATTTTAATTGTACTAGACAGTGTTTCATAACACCTCCCGTCAACCAATGCTTTGGAAAAGGCCATGAAGTTTTAATAGCTGGCTGCTTCCAGAAAGAGAGCACTCAGCTTTTAAATCCAAGCTGAAGGAGGCTGAATGAGATCCCGCTTATAATTACAGGGGCTGAGAAGTGTTGGAGAGTTCTATAAATGCCAGATAAAAAAAGAAATGCGTTTGTGTGCTGAGCCTGCTGCAGAAGTGCCAATCCAACCTTTTGCTTACTGCTCCTGGTCTCTAGCCTCCCAGAAGGGTAGGAGTTCGGCTTCTGGTTTCCTCTGCCTCAGCCAAAAATCCATCCAACCGTGCCTGACAAGAGGCTGGGGCTTAGGTAGTCTGTTCCGAGCAGAAATCCAAGGAGAAACTCTGAGAAGGGCACTGGAGGCCCAGCACCTGTGCACCCCCACTGGACTGGAGTTTGTTTCTCAAGCTCCCTGACCAGTTGTGGTCTGGCCCAAGTGCTTAACACAATGCTTGTGCCTGGCCCATGCCTGGCCCAGACACACCAGCACCAGGACCATCATTTAAAGGGCCCAGGGTTCCAGAAAAGAGAGGGGAAAAAAATCTCTGTGGTAGGCTAAATACTGCTCCAATCCCCACCCACAAAAAAAAAAAAAAAAAAAAAAATAGAGACGTGCATCCCCTAATCCCTGGAGCCTGGAAATTATGTAGATAAAGGGGCTTTGTGGGTGTCCTTATGTTAAGGTGGTAGAGGGGAGGTTGCCCTGGATTTGCAGAGAAATGTGATCTCAAGGCTCCTCGATGGACAGGACATTCTCCACCGGTAAGTGGAGAATGGGATCTGACTTTCACACAAACTCTGGTGCCCCATATCGGACCATGTCCCTTGGATGGGGAGGCCTAGTGGCACTCACAGGAAAGATAATAAGTCACCAAGAAGAGACTCGATACCCTAGGAACATATACAGGGGGAGGAGGTCCCCCTCAGTCACAGACATAGGGGAAGGGAGTAGAGGGGGAAGCGGGAGGGAGGAAAGAAAGGGAGGATGCAAGGGATGGGCTAACAATTGAGATGTAATATGAATAAATTATTAAAAAAAAAAAAAGAGGAAGAGTCAGAGGAGAGAAGCCAGTGTTTATTGGAAGCAGATGGGAGAGATGCCCTTCTGAAAATGGAGGCAGGGTCTGTAAGCCAGGGAACCCAGGTGGGCTATCTCTGCAAAGGGCAAGAAAACTGACTTCCCCACTCCCACTCCAGACTCTAGAATGAACACAGCATGGAGGATGCTTTGACTTTGCCCCCGTTGAAGCTGAGGTTGGAGTTTTAGCCTTCAGAACTGTAAGGGGAAAACGGTGTGCTGTTTAAAGCCAGAAGGTGTACCGTAACTGGCTAACAGAAGAATTGGGGAAATTGCGCAGGCTCCACAGGTGTTTCTAAGTGACCATCAGAGGAAGACTGAATGGTCCAGAGCCTTGCCACTTGAAGCACCGTGTGGGGCAGTGGCCCCACTTAACAGTCATTTCATTAGAAATTTAGAGGCTTGGCTTCATCCCAGGTGAGGTGGATCAAAATTTTTATTTAATAATATTCTTAGTCAGCCCTCTGAGGGGCACGCATTTAATCCCAGCACTTGGGAGGCAGAGGCAGATGAATCTCTATGAGTTTGAGGCTAGCCTGGTCTATAGAGTGAGTTCCAGGACTGTTACACAAAGAAACTCAGTCTCAAAAAACCAAAATAAAATAAAATAAAAATAAAATTTTATTTCTAAAAGTCGTGGGTGTGTGTGTACACTTGCACCATCATGCCACTGCACAGGCACATCCCCTGTGCCAGTCTCACCTTCTGTCTTGTTCAAGACAGGGTCCTATGTTGTTTGAAAACTCTGTACATCAGGCTCATTGACAGGAGGGAGCCTGGGATTCTCTTGTCTCCACCTGCTATCTTACTGCATGAACACTTGGGTTCTAACCATGAGCTGTGGCCTAAGTTAGGGCTTCTACTGCTGTGATGAAACCATGACCAAAAGAAAGGTGGGGAGGAGAGGGCTTATTTGGCTTACACTTCCACATCCTAGTCCATTACTGAAGGAAGTCAGGACAGGAACCCAAGCAAGGCAGGAACCTGGAGGCAGGAACCTGGAGGCAGGAGCTGATGCAGAGGCCGTGGAAGGGTGCTGCTTACTGGCTTGCTCCCCATGGCTTGCTCATCTTGCTTTCTTGTAGAACACAGGGTCACCAGCCCAGTCATGGCCCCACCCACAATGGGCTGGGTCCTTCCCCATCAATCACTAATTAAGAAAACTCCGTACACGCTTGCCTAAAGGCCAGTCTTATGGAGACATCTTCTCAGGTGAGGCTCCCTCCCTTCTGATGACTCTAGCTTGTGTCAAGTTGACATAAAATTAGTCAGTTCAGCTACCGTGCCCAGTTTTATGTGGGATTCAGACTCAGGTTCTCATGTTGGCTTGGCAAGTGCTTTTACCCACTGAGCCATTTCCCCAGACCATAATCTGTGTTTTAAACAAGATTCTTGGGTTGAATGCACAATGTAGTTTTCCCAGGGCAATTTGAAAGAGTTCAGGTTCCCAGGCCAAGGCCAGCTGGTGTTAGGAGCATCCCTCAAGCTTTCCTGTGAAGCTTGGGTAAGAACTAGTCATTTAGCATAAAGCGTTTTTTTCAGACTGGATCACCAAGGGAGCCTGTTCAGCACAGACTATTGCAGAGTGCTAGAATGTACTATAGGGGTTAGGGTTAGTGGGGCCTGGGACGATGATCCACTGTTAGCAAGGGTCCAAGGAAGCCTGTTTCAGATTGGTGTGGTAGCTGCCTGTGAGCCTGCTCCATCCACCTGCTGTGATATACCTTTTACTTCCTCTACAGTTGGCCCCATGCACTCATCACTTGCATACCTCCCGTGTGTGTGTCTGTGTGTGTATGTGTGTGTGTGTGTGTATGTGTGTGTGTGATGTGTCCTCTTTACCATCCTTAAACAGAAAAACAACACAGCTAGATAGCATTGAGAAAGTGGGGCCTGGTGGTGCACGCCTTTAACCCCAGCACTAGGGAGGCTCTAGAAGCAGGTGAATCACTGTGAGTTGGAGGCCAGCCCAGTCTACAAAGCAAGTCCAGGACAGCCAAGGCTACACAAAGAAACCCTGTCTCAAAACAAAACAAAACAAAAGGAAAGGAAAGGAAAAAGAAAATGCTCTTGGGGAAGCAGCATTCATCTTTTTTTTTTTTTTTTTAACCTCTTAAAATTCTGGACCTACCCAAGTGTAAGTGGCTCATTCCTGTGACCCCATCACTTGGAAGGCTGGGGCAGGAGGCCGGCTTCCAGTTTGAGGCTAGCCTGGGTAGCATAGTGGGACACTGGGTTAGCTACTGTTCTATTGCTGTGAAGAACACTATGATGAAGGCAACTCTCATAAAAGGAGGCTTGCTCACAGTTCAAGAGGGCTGGCCCATTGTCACCGTGGCAGGAAGGAGACCAGCATGGCCCTGGCACAGTAGCTGAGACCTTTACAGTCTCATCTACAGACAGCAAGCATGCAGTGAGAGAAACACTGGGCCTGGCATGGACTTTTGAATCCTCAAAGCCCCCGCCCCGTCCCCCCACCGCAACACACTTCCTCTAATGAAGACACACCCCCTAATTCTTCCCAAACAGCACATCGACCGGGGACCACGCCCGCAAATATAGGAGCCTGTGGGGCCTGTTCTCATTCCAACCACCACAGACAGACACTGTCACCAGAACAGTGGCAGCAGCAACAAATGTACTTGGTAGTTTTCACATTGCCTTAAGTATTGTAAGCAAGGCCTGGGAGTAGGTTTCATGATGGCTGAAGACCAACCCTAGTGACGGACTTGGGGTAGGGAGCAGCTAGAGGCTGAGCCACACACAGATCCACCACACTCATCTCTGCCTTGCTACCAGGTACTCAGGGACCTCATTATAAGAACACGATGGTCAGTTCCCCCCCGGGGCACCAGAATGCACAGACTACCAGTGCCTCCCAGGGCCCTGTTCTCTATAGACCTCCCTGCCCCATTGTTATTGTTACTTGTAACACAAGCCCCGGAAACAGTGCCTCCATCTGAAGGGCCCAGCTAACCAGGAAAGTTTCAAGGATGATGAGGAAAAATAATCTCTCAAGTGGTATTTGTCCCGAACCCAAGCTATTCTTATCCAGTGTTGGACTAGCACATCTGTTAGCACATCACTATAGTTCATCCGTTTGTTTGTTTGTTTGTTTGTTTGTTTTTGTAATGATATCTTGTTGAGCCCTGGTTCTGCTATTACTTGCCGGGCTGAGGCTATTTCTCCACTTATTAAGTCAGAGTAGTTGTGCTAATTCCAAAGACTGACATGAAGACTGACAGAGAACGTGGACTTGAGTGAAAGACAGGCTGTGGGAGTTAGAACAATCGTTGCCGTTAGCAGTCTATCACTATGACAAGTATCGGGGAATAAGTCAGCTTAATTTGAAGTTTCACCTCATGATTTCAGAGGTCTTACTTAATGATCACTTTGCCCCGTTGCTTAGGACCTACTGAAACGCTGCTCATAGTGGAGTGGATGGCATAGGAGGTTGCTCGTCTCATGGCGAGTAGATCTCGAAGGGTGAGGGGAAAGAGGATAGAGGATCTAATACCTCCTTCAAGGCTACGCCCTCAGTGACCAGACTTCCTTCCAGTAGGCCCCATGTCTTAAAGGTTCCAGGGATCCCAACAGCAGCATAGGCTGGCAAACAAGCAGCCAGCACACGGTCCTCTGAGTCCTACCGGCTTGAACCATGGCAATCCCTTAAGCTGGGCGTGAGATCCAATTAGGCAAACCAAAGGAAGATGCTGTCCCTGAAGCATCTTCAGAGGTGCTTGGCCCGAAGCGGGGGAGACTCCTCCCATCTCATAGGAATGCTCAAGAGGTTGAGTGTACGGCTCAGGAAATTTATCTGAAACTTGGAAATGAAACAGAGAGCTCTCCAGGGACCTTCAACAGCAAGTTGACTTTTGGCTTTATCTTGCTTGAGCCCTTTTGCGACACTACAAGAGGACGGCTCTGACGGCTTTCAACTTAATTTCCCCTCAGTAGAAAAAAGCCAAGCCAAAACGTTATCTTAGTTATGGCTCTCTTGGACACTAGGCGGCTTTGTATCTGACCCAGCAATCTGATCCTGGCGTTGCCTGTAAATACATAGCTTCTCCAGGGCTCATTGGTACCCATCGGATAGAATGTTTGTACACATACTTTCATGCATGGGAAGTGATTTACCGCCATTTTAAAACTGCCCAGGGTTTGACCCTTTGGCAATAATATTCCCAGGGTGGTCTGACCTGGGTTCCTTGGTGACAGTTGTATTGTCCTTTGAAGCTTACACAGGAAGAAAAGAGAGAAGGAGATACACACAGATAGGAACTTTAGTACCCTTATCATACATCATGATTTCATCCTCGCTTTCTTCTTTGGTCCTAAAGGAGTTTATTCATATTGTAACAATACAGTTCTTACATATATAATGAGATGATGCTTATGTGCCTGCCTTTCTGTGAAATGGTGAGCTCTTTGTCATTTAAGAAAGTGACAATCTCTTGTGCATCTTTGTATCTCTAGCCCACGGAACAGGATTTGGTGCTTAGGGACAAGTGAGTATCTAGCTGAAGTGAGAGAAACTGTCTGAGTTTTTGTTCATCTAAATATGGTCATGGGCCATAAACACTCAGAGCAGAGGAGCGGCCAGAATGCTGAGTCTCAGCCCACACCAGCCCCCACTACATGGGAACCAGGTGGCCCTGGTGTCTGGTCTGGTCTGCACATGTGTCTCTCCATGGTCAGCTGGCAGCAGTGGCTCTGTTCTTTGTGATACGTGAGATTTAGGCAAAGAAAGTTAGGGCGACTGTCCCCAGTTTTACCTTTTGGCTCTATGTTCAAAGCTGAGACTGATGTCTCGGGGGTATTGTTTCTAGAAGAAAGAGGGGCTAGCCTGTGCTTCTGGGATGGATGACTTCCTGTGGGGTGGATGAAACCTTTACATCTGGAAGGGATGTGTTCCTTACTTTTCCAGAGCTTTGATAAAATACCCAAAGGGAGCAAATTCAGGGGGAAGGACTTACTTGGGCTTGGGTTTGAGAGGGTAAGGTCATTATGGTGAGGTATGCACTGGGGCACAGCACCCCTGTCTGAGTCAGAGGGGACACGAGGTGGCTGGTCGTACGGGGTAAGGCAGTCAAGAAGTAGACTTGCCAAAAACACAACCCTAATCTAAGGTCCCTAAGATCTGCCTCCCTATGGCCCACTTCCCACAGCTAGGTTCTATCTCGTGAGGGTTCCACAATCCTCACCACCAGCCAGCAACAGCTGGTTCCAACACAAGAGCGCAAGAGGTCATTTTGCACTCGGACTGTAATAGTGGGCACCGAACTGTTCGTTTGGTTTTGCAAGGGGAGTGGCTAATTCTTTTCGTCTAGCTCATCATCATCATCATCATCATCATCATCAACAACAACAACAACAACAACAAAACAAAACAACACCCCTCTGCCCATGTGGGCTCTAGTGTCTGCCCACAAAGAGAAGCTGAGTCAATTTCTGTTGGCGCTGAGCCCAGATCAGCAAAAGCGAAGGTGATCCCAGAGTGAAATCGCTATGGCTTAATCATAAAATTTAAATCTCTACTTGTCACATCTGGGGCTTAAAATGTCAGGGATGTTTGTCTGGTGTCCATTACGAGAGCCCGAGGAAAAGAAAGACAAGCAGAGACTTCTGGGAACGATACCTGTCACCATACAGATGTGGGCCTTGAATTATGGGACAAGGGTCTTCAAAATATTTGCAAAGAAATTAAGCCTCATTACTAGAAAGTAATGATTCCTTCCTTCTGTGCTGTGCTTCAGTTCTTCCCCTCCCCCCCCCAAAAAACACAAAAAAACAAAACAAAACAAAACAAAAAAACCACTCAAGCCTAACTTTAAGGAACAAAGGCTTCACTTTTTACTTCTCTGACAAAAAGATTAAACAATTCTGTGACAATAAAAATCTGCCAGGAGTGGAGTCGCCAGTTAGAGGACGCCTATCTGATTGGGGTCTGCAAACCCAGACGCTTGCAGCCGCCAAGCAAATTTGAGAAGCCTGTCAGCCGGATGGATGCAGTGGGAGCAGTTAGCTCTGAGGGAACTGGAAAGCCTTTAGCATTCACTTTTTTTTTTTTTTACAATCAGAGGATGGACTGTGAGTTTACCAATTTACATTTCAGAAATCCAAGACTTTACAAGATTTTACAACTCTCACCCGTAATAGAAAAGCATAGCAATTGTGGTATTTCTTCCTATTGCTTACCCACGCAAGGGGCATTTAGATTGTATCTACAGACACAGCACTGTGGGTATGCATGTTTGTGTGTGTACACATGCACATGCGTGGGGACCAGACAGGTCAATTCTTGTAACCAGCTAATTAGGAATTATCTAGTTGTCAACAATTTTAAATGATACAGTGGTGCTGTGAGAAATCATTAAGAATGCAAACTAAATCCAGCTATCCTCTGTATCCATCTGGCAAAATTTTTATGAAGCTATAAATAGTAGTACTTACAGTTCTTGGATGTTTTTGAAACAGCACTAAAGGTCTGTATGTCTTAAAAAGAAAGCTTGCCGAGAGTTTAAAAGTTAACTGGCAGGTCACTTAGAAGAAGACTATGCGTTCTTCAGAGGAGGTGGGAGGATCTGACCCGACACTGTGGACAGTATGTCCTTCCCTTGTTGAATCCGAGTTTCCCATCAGACTTCCCTCGGGACTTGCATCTAGCAGAATGCACCCATGTCTAAGACTAGCGTTGGCTCATTGTGGCTGGAGGTTGCTCTCTGCCATCTTTCTTCATGCCGTGCAGATCTGTAGCGAACAAGAAAGAGCTGAGTAACCCAGCCAGCTAGAAAGTCCTGTGGAGTCCGCCTGCCACAGCAGTCACTCATTGTGCGGGCACAGTATTGTGTTCTTTATTAGGACAAAATATTTTTATTACTTCCTACAGGCCAGGTACTTTGCATTGAGGTTTAATTTAATCCTTCCTCTGAGTGTATGTCAGTATGGAGAGCATGCTCATTTTACTTGTGAAGTAACTGAAGTTTAGAGACTTTGTGTAGGTTGAGCCTATGGTTAGGATTGGAACCTAGATCTCCCTGGCTTCACAGACTAGGTTTGTAGGCTGACCTGCACTTCCAGCTATCAACCAAGTGTCCTAAGGCAAAGTTGACTTACGAGGAAGCCTTTGTCGTTTCTGTTTCCCGTCAATGAACAAGACAGCAATCTTTGGCCAAGGCTATGGGCTCCAAACAAGGAAGATGAAGACACACACACACACACACACACACACACACACACACACACACACACACACACACACCAACACCCATGTGGTTTTTCTCTTAGTTTCTAGACAGAGGGCCTGAAAATTGGAGATGTTATTTATCAAGTTTCAAATGTTTAAAAATGATTGCAGCTTTAGAAGCTCTGCCGGTGAGGCAGTAACGGTGCCTGGAAAACGAAGTTTTGCAAAAGGCAAATCCCTTTGCCCCAGTGACTCTCTAGCCATACATTTACAGCTGTGTGGGGTAAAGTCACCCGGCTGCACACTTCTAACAAGGACTGAGCACAGGGCCTGACTTCGAGGGTCTTCTGACTCTCAAATCTCTGCCCCACCGCAATCCCCCCTCCCCCAGATTTTTCTTCCACCCCTCCCCTCCCCACCACCACACACAGCAGGATCTCCAACTAGACTTCAGTAACTCTCCATGATGCTTGCCCTAAGTCCACTGACTTCATTTCCGGCTGCCATATCACACTTGGGCCTATGAAACATCATCTCATTCACATTGATTCTGAATAGAAAATTCAAAAAAAACCCAACCAACCAAACAAAACAAAACAAAAACAACCCAGACCCACTGCCTTGTCTTATGAATGCTTTTATGTGGCGTAATTCTGGGCCACATTTACTTCCACTTAGCCGTGCCTTTGAATTAAGAGAAATTTTCAAATGGTGAATTGAAATTTGCCATTGCATGGGTTGGATTCAAAAGTGCAAAGCTTGGGGATTGGTTCTAAGCTTGTTTTGGGGGGCCCTCACTGATTAACATTAGTCTAGATAAATTGAGAATATCTAGGGTGTCTTATCATGGACCTGTCACACCCTTATAATTCAGCTCAAACAATTTTCCTGTCATTCTGTGTGCCTTAAGAAAGAAAGAAAGAAGGAAAGAAAGAAAGAAAGAAAGAAAGAAAGAAAGAAAGAAAGAAAGGAAGGAAGGAAGGAGCCAAAGAGATGTTGTCCTTGCCTGTCTTCTACCAGAAGTGGGAGTCATTAATTGAGGGGCAGTGGAGGGCTGACTCTGCCTAAACTTGGTAGGACAAAATGGAAAGAAACAGTATGTGGGTATTTTAGGCACAGATTTTCAGCACAAGCTGAAACCCGCTCGGAACCATAGCTTGCTACTTGTGCGACCTTGGGAAACCATCTTCAGTTCTGTGTCTGTCTCCGTCTGTCATGTCTGTGCTGCTGTGGGCCCGACCCTGCTGGCACACCGCAGCTGCTTACTGATTGCTGTTCTTAGGAGTTAAAACCAACGCAGCAGCTCTCTGAGTTTAGGTGGAGGCAGAGCCCAGTGAATCCAGTTAAAAGGTCCAGCTGAGCCTCTCAGAGAGCGCGTATGTATCATTCCTTTACAGTCTTACAGAAACTCAGCCTGCTGCTTCTTTTCTCTCCCTCACCTTGCCTCTAGGAGCTACACGGTGGGCTGGCTCAAGGCCATGTGTGATGGCGAAATAAAAGGCTGACGGGAATTTCCTTTCAGTGGCAACGCGCGATCGAATGCCAAAACCAAAATGTGCTCACACTCTCCCTAATCAGTACCCATAGACTCTCACAATAAGGCCCACGACTAGGGACCACGTTAACCCTGAATCTGATGTTTGAAAGCAGAAAGCAATTATTTTTCCTGATGCTATCCTTGGGGAGTCAGCACCCCGACACACGAACCCTCATATAAGGCCTTGACTCTGGGGCTGTAAGAAGCTCAGAGTTTATTCCAGTAGGCATGAAAGGCCTTCAGGTGCCAGCCAGGACCGTGAAACATGACCTTGCCTCATCCCAGAGTTGGCAGGACTTCCACGGCGAGGGCAAGTGGTGGTTACCAAAACCAGTGGGTAAGATGTTGCAACTCAATGTCATGAATTTCCAAAACCCCAAACAGTTGTCAAATATGAATGACAGCACCGCAAAATGCAGCTGTCTCACTTCCCACCCACATACGGTGTGGCTGCCATGTTGCTGCTGTACTCTCTCGCAGAAGAGCCATGGCCATGTTTTCCCTAGGGCATCCCAGGCATGGAATTTCCTGCACCCCCCCACCCCCCACCCCCGTGTGTGTGTGTGTGTGTGTGTGTGTGTGTGTGTGTGTGTGTGTGTGTGTGAGAGAGAGAGAGAGGGGGGAGGGGAGGGGGGAGGGGGGAGGGGAGGGGGGAGTGGGGGAAGGAGGGAGGACATTGTTCTTTTGAGCTCAATAAACAAAAGTCTGGAGACATTTCCACAGAGGAAGGCAATGTGGCCACAGCACAAAAAAGATAGATGGATAAAAATGAAATTTTCCTTATTGGTTTTAATATTATATCTCCCCAACAGCCAGTGATATGTGGGTTACTGCCTGGAAGACAGTAATGAACTCCAGTCCAACGGACTCCAGTTTCATCACTCACATAGCAGAAATGTAGTGATCCAGGCTCATTGTAGTTATGGGCTAAACCTTGGCTATCTATCTATATCTATCTATCTATATCTATATCTATATCTATATCTATATCTATATCTATATCTATATCTATATCTATATCTATATCT
>OU015758.1:7088519-7142001 GCA_907169655.1 Acomys percivali | reverse complement strand
CACACACACACACACACACACACACACACACACACACACACACACACGAGATAGAGGAAGAGAGAGTAAAATATATTTTTTAAAAATGTCAAAAGGAGCCGGGTGTGGAGGTGCACGCCTTTAATCCCAGCACTCAGGGAAGCAGAGGTAGGTAAGTGGATCGCTGTAAGTTCGGGGTCAGCCTGGTTTACAGAGTGAGTCCAGGACAGTCACGGCTACAAAGAGAAATCCTGTCTCAACCAGAACAGAAACAAACAAACAAACAAAGTCAACAGGGTCGCACCAGGTACAGTTTCATGGAGGTCAACACCAGCCTGGGTCGGGGAGAGGGGTGGGAGACGGCTGTATGAGGACCAGCTGGCGAGCGGGAAGATAGAACTGCGATGATTTCAAGACTCCCCTGGGTGGGCATCAGGAGCAGATCTGCATCTGGCTTGAAGAGGGACGATCACATTCAGGAGGCAGGCCGCAGTCAGGGCGCAAGAATACAGGCTGCTGACTTCTGCATGTGTAAATGAGCAAGCGCAGTAGAGGTAGCTGTGGGGAAAAGCTGCAGACGGGTGGGTGTGCTCTTGCCAGATTTGTACCTCTGCTGACTTTAACCCTCTCAGGAGCTGCACAGTAACCTCTCACAGAAAGTGGACTAGGCCCCGGCACTGCACGTAGAAAGTCTCTACTTTTCTCCTTTCACCAACATGTGGCTTGAAAGAGAAGCCATGAAGACCCACAACTTGAAGGAGGGTGTGATGCGTTTCAGTGAGGTAAGCCACTGGGCATGTGGGAGAAATCAAGAAGATGAGTAGGGAATAGGACCTAAGGAGAAAGGCACCCTCCA
Organism: Acomys percivali; assembly: GCA_907169655.1. Taxonomy (NCBI): domain Eukaryota; kingdom Metazoa; phylum Chordata; class Mammalia; order Rodentia; family Muridae; genus Acomys; species Acomys percivali. The sequence continues at coordinate 7,141,166 of OU015758.1, read as the reverse complement.
GTTGGGTTCTAGCCAAGTGTTTTAGAGAAGGAACAGCAGAGGGTGTTGGCTGGACTCTGAGGGAGGAGTGCAGCCAGAAGGACAGGAGACCCCTTCAAAGCTAGTACCAGGAAGAGATCTTTGAAAGACATAGATTTGGCTTCTTTGTCAAAAATCAAGTGACTATATGTGTGTGGATTCATATCTGGGTCTTCAATTCGATTCCATTGATCAACCAGCCTATTGCTATGCCAGTACCATGCTGTTTTAATTACTATTGCTCTATAGTACAGCTTGAGATCAGGTATGGAGATTCCTCCTGAGGATCTTTTATTGTATAAGATTGTTTTAGCTATTCTGGGTTTTTTTTTGTTTTTCCATATAAAGTTGAGAATTGACCTTTCAATGTCTTTAAAAAATTCTGTAGGTATTTTGATAGGGATTGCATTGAATCTGTAAATTGCTTTTGGTAAAATGGCCATTTTTACTATGTTGATTCTCCCGATCCATGAACAAGGGAGATCCCTCCATCTTCTCAAGTCACCTTCAATCTCTTTCTTTAGGGACTTAAAGTTTTTTTCAAACAAGTCTTTCACTTGCTTGGTTAGAGTTACTCCTAGGTATTTTAAATTGCTTGTGGCTAATGTGAAGGGTGTAGATTTCCTAATTTCTTCCTCTGTATGATTGTCATTTGTATATAGGAAGGCTACTGATTTTTTTTGAGTTAATTTTGTAACCCGCAAATTTGCTGAACATGCTTATCAACTGAAGGAGTTCTCTGGTGGAATTTTGGGGATCACTTATGTACACTATCATATCATCTGCAAATAGGGATAGTTTGACTTCTTCCTTTCCCATTTGGATCCCCTTGATCTCCTTGTGTTGTATTATTGCTCTGGCTAGGACTTCAAGAACTATATTGAAGAGATATGGAGAAAGTGGGCAGCCTTGTCTGGTCCCTGATTTTAGAGGAATTTCCTTGAGTATCTCTCCATTTAATTTGATGTTGGCTATTGGCTTGCTGTATATCGCCTTTATTATGTTTAGGAATGTACCTTGTATCCCCGATCTCTCCAACACTTTAAACATAGTCACCTGATTTTTGACAAAGAAGCCAAATCTATTCAATGGAAAAAGGATAGCATCTTCAACAAATGGTGCTGGTCTAACTGGATTTCTACATGTAGAAAAATGCAATTGGACCCATACTTGTCATCATGCACAAGACTCAAATCCAAGTGGATTAAAGACCTCAACATAAAACCAGAGACACTAAGTCACTTAGAAGAAAAAGTGGGGAAGAGCCTGGAACACATTGGCACAGGAGACAACTTCCTGAACAGAACACCAACAGCCCAGGCCTTAAGGTCAACAATTAATAAATGGGACCTCATGAGACTGAGAAGCTTCTGTAAGGCAGGGGACACTGTCAAAAGAACAAAGCGACTGGCTACAGACTGGGAAATAATCTTCACCAACCCTGCATCTGACAAAGGTCTAATATCCAAACTATATAAAGAACTCAAGAAATTAAATACCACCAAACCAAATAACCCAATTGAGAAATGGGCCTCAGAATTAAACAGAGAATTCTCAACAGAGGAATATCAAATGGCTGAGACACACTTAAAGAAATGCTCAACATCTCTAGTCATCAGAGAAATGCAAATCAAAACAACTCTGAGATTCCATCTTACACCCATCAGAATGGCTAAGATCAAAAATTCAAGAGACACCACATGCTGGCGAGGATGTGGAGAAGAACACTCCTTCATTGCTGGTGGGAATGCAAACTAGTACAACCACTTTCGAAATCTATCTGGTGCTATCTCAGAAAACTGGGAATAGGGCTACCTCAAGACCCAGCTATTCCACTCCTAGGAATATACCCAGAAGATGCTCCAGCACACAACAAGAAAATTTGCTCAGCCATGTTCATAGCAGCCTTATTAATAATAGCCAGAACATGGAAACAGCCTAAGTTTCCCTCAGCAGAAGAATGGATAAAGAAACTGTAGTACATTTACACTATGGAATACTACTCAGCTATTAAAAACAAGGAATTCCCGAAATTTGTGGACAAATGGATTGAACTAGAAATGATCATAATGAGTGAGCTAACCCAGAAGCAGAAAGACTCAAATGGTATATACTCACTTATAACTGGACACTAGCCCAAGGGACAGGTCCCATGAAAGTCTGCACCTACCAGGAAAGTGGGACAGAGGTGAGGACATCCTATTGAGATTCTAGGTGAGAAAAATATAGGGGATAGGGAAGTAGGTGGATCCAGAGGGTCCTAGAAACCTACAAGAGGAACATTATGATGGGTGGATCTGAGCTCAAGGGTTCTGCTTGATCTAAGGCACCAAACAAGGACAAAACATGCAGTCATCATCAAACCCCTACCCAGATCTAGCCAAGGGACAGAACATTCTCCACAGTTAAGTGGAGACTGGGGACTGACACTCATAGGATCTCTGGTGCCCCATATTTGGCCATGTCCCTTTGTTGGGGAGGCCCAATGGCACGCGGAGGAAGGATAGCGGACTACCAAGAAGAGACTTGATACCCTAGCACCATATTCAGGGGGAGGAGGTCCCTCCCCCTTAGTCACAGTCATAGGGAAGGGGGATTGGGGTAAAAGTGGGAGGGAGGGAGGAATGGGAGGATGCATGGGATGGAATAGAAAATGAGATGTAACATGAATTATTTTTCAATAAAAATGTGTTATTAATATATATTAAAAAAAGAAAGACATAGATAACAGCCAATGGGACAGGGCCACCTGCTTTAAACACTAAAAACTTCTCCATCACTTTAGGGATGGAATAGACACTCCTGGCCATGACAATTCTTGTTGTCTTCCGTGGCTTTTGGATCACTCAGTCACCTGCGGCTCCTAAGCAGTGCTGTTTTTTCTTTGCTAAACTATTTTTTCCCTCAAGCCTGGCAAACTTAATCACAAGTTTCCAGGTTCAGATCCAGTGTTCTCGAGGGTAGGAGGCCTTCCCACTGTCACCTGGCAGGCTTGAGCCAGGTTTTCTAAACAAACGGTTCAGAGATACCTTTACGAAACCGGAGTTCCCTTCTTGTGTGTCCCTGTGACTACCAAGGACACTGAAATGCCGAGTTTGTCTTTGCAACCTAAAGGTCCTGTCTTTGGTACGTGGCATGTGAAGGATGCTCCCCAGCCAGAGCCGTTTTCCCTAACTAGTGAGCTTACCCACGTTTCTTCTCAGCTTGACACCTCACCCCTATCTAGATCCACACGGTTCACACATACATGAATATGGACAATGCAGCTTCCATCTCCAACATCCCTCCATTGTCTCTTGCTGTGGACGGGCACTGCTTGGCTACCCCTAAGCCTCCAGTTGCTTAGTCCTGCGGTATAGTATGCAGTCGGGATATGGATTGGGAGGAATGCCCTGCACAGAAAACAAGCATGGGCCGTAGGGATGATTGGTGGCTGTGCTATCTTGGAAACAGAAACCTGGCCTAGAAGTGAGGCTCTTGGTGAACATGTCCCTTCGGCCCTATGGTCTTCTTGACTGGGGATTGGGGTACGGCCACAGGAAAAAAACTGAGTCAAGCACCCTGACGCTCACATTGCTGGGTTTCAGTGGCTCTGTTCACCGTTCGATGGCGCAGATGAGAGATACGGTGACAAGTAGGGGCAAATGATTAAGATAGGAGGGAGAAGGCTGCATTGGAAAGACACTGCTTAAGAGGAAGATGTCAAAATTCCTAGGGTCAGTTGGCTGAGTGGCCAGAGACAAAAAGATGGAGGAGAAGGGCTAAGGGAGAAAGAGAGACAGGGCAAGTGAGGGGCAGGAGGCTCATTGGTGGCCAGAGTATATTGTTAGCTCAGAAAAAGAGGAGCCTGTCTGGGTTTGGATTCAGTGCTAGCCCAAATGGGACATTAGGGAATACCGCACTTACAGCCTAGGTCGGAGGTTAAGGATGGAGGTGGGAATGTAGCAGTCTTTAGCTTGTAAATGGTACCTAAAGTTATGGATGTAGCCAGCCATAGCAGGGTAAAGTGCAAGGGTGTGGGGAGGGTGGCTCCAGCAGCTGACAAGGGCGCCATGGAGAAGCCTGGAAGTGAGTTTCTTTACCAGATACATGAAATGCAGAGGCTGCTGGAACAGAAAAGTGATTTCAAACAGAGCTGGGGGTGGGGAGAGACACTGTGTCAATTGACAAGTCAAATCGTTTGGGACAGGCTACAGAGGGTGCAAGGCCTTAGGGAAAGCAGTTTCAGCCAAATGGTGGCCCAGGAAGTGGGAGGAAGGTGAAGCAGGGAGGGGAGAACGGGAGGAAGGCGAGGTAGAGACAGTGTTATCTTAGCGCCTCAAGAAGTTTAGGCCGGAAGGAAAAAGCCAAGCAGGCATGTCTTGAAGTTGGAACAGAATCTGCAGATGGTGATTATGACCCTGGGTTCTTTAAGAGGAAGGCAAACCTAAGGCATTTACGCATGGTGATGCAAAGAGAGGAATGCAAGGGAAAGGTCAAAGATGCCGAAGTAGAAACCCAGAAACCCGATAGAATAAGGCTCCTGGTACAGATGGGATTCCTGCAAAACAGAGAACCAGAGGGGTGGGTGGCCTGTGCCGTGGTGCTCTTGGAATCAACCCCTGGGAAAGAAGAGAAGGCAGAAGTCTAGGGAGCAGGGGCGTTTTGGCTACAGGGCAGCCAGGCGAGGCTTCAGGCAAGTTCTCTGGGGAGCTCTGAAGATGGCAGCCCTTCAGGGTTATCCCAGGTTGAAGAAGGGCCAGGCCTTTATACCCCCACATCTACCACTCAGAGTGAGTTGTCTCGGGAAGGAAGTGGGGCCTAGGGCAAGGTGACCCTGTCCGGTCACGGCACTTCCTGCAGGTGGGCAGCAGCTGAGAGCCACAGAAGAAGCACTTGCAACAGCTGAGGAAACAGCTCCTTCTATCCTGAGGAGGAATCTGGGCTTTTTTTTTTTTTTTTAAATCTCTATCAGATCCAACATGTGAGGCTGAATTAGTAGGAGATAAAGGTGATCATTTGTTGCACGAAATGGCTTCACACTGTTGGGGTGGGCCTGCAAAGTAAGCCTGAAATTTGCAGGATAGGCAAGCTGTCAGTGAAGACAGACAAAGCTCCTGGGTACAGGCCACAGCTGCTACCGACAGTGAGAATTTCTTCATCATTAGTGAAGCCTCAATTCTGCCTACAAGCCTTTTAAGTTGGTTGCCCTAGGTCCTCCATGTCTGGAACAACGTCCCTTATCAGCATCAGTGCCCGTCTGCCCTCAGGGAGCAGGGCCCAAGGTGTGCTCTCTCCACTTTCTCCTCAGACCCAGAAAATACATCCAACTGACCTCACCTTCCATCCAACTGACCTGACCTCATCTTCCATCTCCTTCCTGCCCAAACACCATGTCTCCTTCTAGCCCTGCCCTCTGGGTTCCCCTCCCTCCTCTCCTTCCCCTCCCTCCCCTCCCTCCCCTCCCTCTGCTCTCTACCCATCTTCTTCCCTCCCCATCACCGACCTCAACTACACAGAGGACACGGGGGACCCTAGAACTGGGGGTGTCTGCAATTCCATCCTGCCTCCTCTTGGCCTCACACACCACGGCCACTGGGTGCAGGACAGAGAGATGGCTCTGTTTGCAGGTCAACTTCCATGAAGATCACAGTTGACAGGCCTGTGACAAGAGCTCAGTGGGATAGCCAGTGTTACATCAGAGGCTCGCGTGGTGAGGGGCCTGCTGAATTTCTGTGTCAGACTTTGGCCTAACAGGTTTAACTTGTGTCACTTATGATCTTCAACGGCTTTGGACTTGGAACATAAAGAGGGTCACTGTCTAAGGAGGTCTGTGTTTTGCTTAGCCAAGGGTTAGGAAGTCATTCCTCTGGTGTTTCAGAGTGGACAAGTGTCCCCCTAGTCTTCACCATAATTAAAATGCCAAGGAAGTCATTTGGAATGACTCTGTTGTTTGGGCGTTTTTCCAAGATCAAAGGTAAAACTGCTGAGATGCCAAGCGTAAAAATGTCATCATCTTTACAAGCAACTTCCCATATGGGTGCTCACTCTGCATGCAACAGCAAGTTTATACCATTACATGCCCTTGCCAACTTGAGCTGATTTTGTCAGTTTTCGTCGTATGAGGCCCCCTCCTCCCTCCTCCCCCGTCATCTCTTGACTTCCTCCTTCTAAGAGAAACATACTCCAAGTCCAACGTCTACAGAAGCGGGATCAGGCAAAATCAGTTCTCAAGGATTAAGGATCAGGATTTGGGCAGCAAAGAATGAAACCTAATCTTAGTAATCTCTGCCTTGTACTTGGCTTTAAAACAATGTCTCCTCGGGAGCCAAGTCCCCCCATCCCCCGGAGTGGTAGAGAAGTTAAAGTTTCTCCCTACGTTGGACTTTCCTGTAGTCACTTATTAACAGGACTTCAAAGTTCCTCTTTTAACAGGTAAATTAGGACAGGGCTAATATGAAACGAGCCAGTAGGACGGAACAAGTTAAGAATTTTGAGGTCGTGCAGACAGACAGAAGACACGACAGCTAACATGTTTTGCATTGCTTTGTTTTCCACACATGCGATTTTGTCTTTTTCCTTAGAATAATTGTGATTTTATTTCTAATAAGAAATAAGATGAACTAGTTCATTTCTCTGTCTTTGTTTCCAATCTCTCTCTTTCTCCATCTTTCTACCAGGGATAGATTAGAGACAACGCAACATGGCGATCTCCACAGCACTATTTCCTGTCTTACCTGCCAAGCTGGCTACGACTGAAGTTGCACGAGTCAAGGGTATTGACACACCTAGCAGCTTCTCAAATGCATCCTGTCTCTTGGGAGTGGTGTGAGGGGATAAGGCCTCCAAATCACCAGCCCTGGGTGTTAAAGGTGGTCTCGGATGGTTTTAATTGAGGAACCAACATTTCCAAGACACTTCCAGGCAGGAGATGACTTCAGAGCCCTGCCCAGAAGAGCTTTAGCGAGTATTTAATTACACGCTTTGCCTATAGTACTCTGCCTCAGAATCTTGGCTGTGGAACAGGCCCAGCACGGAAGTGCTCTGGCCTTGGGTGGGTCTTATGGTTTGAATATGAAATGTCCCCCATAAGCTCATGTGTTTGGATAATTAGTCCCCAGCTCCTGGGGCTCTTTTGAGAATCTGAAGACTCTGTGAGGCAAGAGGCAAGGCATTCAAGAGGTGAGTGGCTGGGGGCTGTGTGGGAGGGCTGTGTCCAACCTGAGCTCTCTGCTTCTGGGCAACGTACCAATTGCTGGTGCACCCACCCCCTGCCACAGACCAGCCCCTCTGTTATGATGGACTGCACCCCTGCACCACGAACCAGAGTAAACCTTTCTCCCTTAAGTTGTGCCTGCCAGGTGTTTTGTCACAGCAAAGACGAAGCACAGTTTTCCTGGGACAGTGAATTTGTCAGACACGTTACGATCTGGAATTGTTCCTAGAGTGTCAGCCACCCAAGGGTATTAATCACACCTTATTTTTAGATCAAAGCACAGTTTTCTAGCCGGGTTATTTACCTTGATGATAAATGGCTTCCGAATTTTTCTCATAACCGATTTTATTTTTATCAGAAGAAGTCTTGCCAGCTCCAGAAAGATTATGAGCGAGGCTGCAGGGCCCTGAAGGAAATTCCTTGGATGTTTTGAGAAGTGGTGGTGGCAACTTTTGGGGTGGGAAGGGGACATAGAAAAGAAAGGCCTAGATTTGAGCTTCAGCTCTCTCTTTCCTTTAGATCCACAGCTGAGCTTCTTTTGGCATTAGCCTCCTAGAGCAGAGCATCAGGTAGGGCATCCATCAGCCCACATGCAGACAGTAGCCAACACATAAAGCATGTCCGCAGCCAAGCTTCCCTCTCCTTACAGAGCAACTGCGGTCACTCAGATGATTGAATACAATATCAACATAGCCGCAGCTAGTTCTACTGTGTAACAACTGGGTGTTGGGCCTTTCTCTGCGTGCCTAACGTATTGCCTACTTAAGGCAGCCCCACATGACGGAGGCTAGCATTGTCCTATTGTGAAGATATCTCTTTCTTTCCATCCTTCAGGATTTATTTGTTGTTTGCTTATTGGAATTAGCTTACAAAGCAGCAGGTTTCTTTGTGGCCTTTCCATAGGTTTGACTTTTGTTTCTTATCCTAAGACCCTGTTCCACCCGCTGCTTCCCCCAGTTTTCAAGACCCTTCCTTTCACCCCCCAGCATCCTCCCTTCCATTTTTCCATGCCACAAATGCTTTATAACCCTCTCCCTTAAAGCATCTCCCCACCCCCCACCCCCCACCTCTTGGCTCCTCTTAGTTTCCTGGCCTCTACACAACACCTACTCACACCTCAATTTACATATTTAACATTTAAAACCTAGGCTCCATATATGGGCGAGCATGCGTGGTGTTTGTCTCTCTCTGCCTGGTTAACCTCACCCAACATAATATTTTCTACTTATGTCCATTTTCCTGCACGTTTTATTGTTCTTTACGGCTGTATAAGAGTCCACTGAATACGGAGACGATATTTTCATTTTCCGTTCATCCGTGGATGGACGTCTATGTGGAGCCTTTCCCTTGCTGTTGTGAAAGGAACAAGAATAAAGATGGATGTGGAAAATGAAGCCTCGAGAAGTTAATGAATGTGTGTAAGGCCAAATTCAAAATCGGAGCCCAGGTAGGGTGGATCCCACGGTGGATGTGAACTCCTCCAGCTACCCACATCTTGGTCACACCCAAATCTGCAAATGGCAGATACCTTCCCTGATACTTCTCATAGGTGCAAACAGAAGGCCCTCCGCCCTCCATCCATCACCAGCAACCCAAGCTGCAGGCACTCATGTGTAGCACTGGGGACTGGAGGGCACAGATAGCTTTTGAACTGACTTAAAGGTACTTGTTCTTTCTAGTTTGCTGTGATTTCATGCTACACATCTCACATAATCCCATTCGGATGATGATGATATGGAAAACAAAAAAACGAAAAAAACCAATGACTCAGCAGCGATTAGCCAGCTGATAACTGCAGAGAGCTACTCAGTCAGCTTCCTTCTTACCACAGCACACAATCCGCCTCTTTTTCCTGGAGCAAAGCTGGTGCCTATTCCTGTGTCCCTACTGTTGTTTTCACTCCTTCTCCCCACCTCACCCCTCTTTTGGGAGGCATCCCTAACTCCTGGAAAAGCAGAGAGAGTGAAACAGAGAGCTGTAAGACTTCAAAGAGAAAGGCAGTAGAGCCTAGAGCCTTGGGGCTGGGTGGCTGTTGTGGGTGGAGGCCTTGCCTCCTGGCCTTGAGTGCCCCAGAAGTAGCTAAGTAACCCATTTTTCTTAGTCCCACCCACACAGCTTCTCCTGTTAATTGTGAGGGGCCATGGCCAACCGTAGCAGCACAGCTCCAAACAACCTAGCAGGAAGGACCCTGAAACACCACAGAAGAAGCTCTCAACAAAGACATGCTTTCTACCTTCCTGACTCTAGGCCAGGAGTGTACACCCGTTCCCAAGCCCAGGCCATTCTCTGTCTTCCTCGAGAGCTGATATTTATATGTATGGGAAAAGTGCACTTGCAAACCTGTGTGTGTGTGTGTGTGTGTGTGTGTGTGTGTGTGTGTGTGTGAAGATAGCTCAGTCCTGTGTGCATTCTTCCTGTGGAGTAACCAAGGAGCTTGTCTTTGTACAGATAAGCTGGGAGAGTGGAGCTGGGAGGATGCCTGGAAGTATTTCAGGTGAAAGCAGGACTTGTTTGCATACATTTTGACCTTAGCGGTGAGGGTGGGGAGACCCGTATAGAAAAGAACATAAAGCGTAAATATATGTTTTACTTTACCTCTGTTGGTTCTGCTCAATATCATTTTAGTGTCTTTTACTGAATCAGTCCAATTCAGTATATTAGGGTGATCCTCCTCCTTTTTTTTTTTTTTTTTTCTTCCCTCATCCCTTTAAGTTTTGGAGATGAAATCCAGCACTTGCTATATAAACCATCTGCCTCTGGGCTGTGTCCTACCCCAGTGTTGCCGTTGGTTTGTTTTCCTTCTTTCTTCTTTTCAATTAACCTCTTCCACTTGTCTCCTATAGGTAAACTGAAAACTTCCCTGTGGACATAGAGGGCAGAGGCTCCTAATTACCCATCACAGAATAGCAGGCAGGAGTTATTCTTTCTGAGCATCCACAGCCTGACATTCCTTCTTTTTTGAAAGGATCTGATGTCTTAGAGTCCAGCTCCTCCTGTGTTGGCCAAATCTTCCCACCGCCACATGCCCCTGGTCTTCCTTACAGTTAGACATGGCATTGGATGTTCTTTCAGTCACCTGGTGATGTGTTGGACACAGGGCAGCCATAGCTGGGGCCATGAGACAGCAGAGGCCATAGCTCTAATGTTAGCATCTGAGTACCAATGCCAATAGGACAGACAGAGGAGGATACAGTGTTCGGGTGTGGCATCGCTTACCTATGACCCTTTTATCACTTAGTGACTCTGCTGTGCAGTGACAGCATTGCTCCCCGCTGTACAGTCCACTTTAAACCCTATTTTCTGGGTCCCCTAGACATTCTTTGAGCTACTCAATGCTCTTTCAATAAATTCCTCTTATTCCTAAATTAGTCGGAGCCTATTTCTGTTGCTTGCTGCGAAGCATCCCAAGAGATTCAATGTAGAAGCAAAGAGTTTGTTTGTTAAGTGATTAATTAAGAATTTCTGATATGTCCCCCTGTCCCTTATGCAATTCAAGACCTGACCCCTCAGAATATGAACAAACAGAGAGGCAAAAATGGACACAGACTATTTAAAGAACAAAGAATAGGGAGGTTTTGCTAGAGCCAAAAAGAAAAAAAAATCGTATAAAAGAGAAATGAGAAATGAGATTGCAAAATTAAGTTGGGGAGGCAGTGGGGAGTAGGGGAAGGCTTAAGAAGTCAAATGAAGGAACCTGGTGTTTGCATCCAGGCTTGGGAGCATGTGTACAAAATCAGGGAGGGTAAGTTGTGGCTATTATCAGTCTCCCCGGAATGGCTCCAGCACAATATTAGCAAGATACACCATGGAGAACCTACATACAACACACACATGGACTGTTAACAAGAAATCAGCAACGTGGCTCATACGTTTTGATTATAGTGGACCAGCTTTTCCTACTCTCTAATGACTACTTCCTATGGGGCACACAGAATTGATAAAGAGAAAAAAATCAAAAGTCACATAAGATATATTAGTGTGGAAGATTTTACTCATCTAAAACAGTTGATGGAAAAGGCCCAACCCAGGGGAAGCAAGCCCCAAATTAAATGACTTCTTTTATAAGGATTGCCTTGGTCAAGGTGTCCCTTCACAGCAATAGAACAGTGACTGAGACACGCAGTAAATGCTAAGAACAAGTGTGTATGTTGAAGTACTCAGATGTTAGCTGTCATTCATCTTATTACCATGATGCACGTATAAACTCATAATTATTTTTTCTTAGTTAGGAAATACATATCTCTGACAATTTTTCTTTCTTATATGTTCCTCAAACTCAACATTTAAGACATTATCTTTTTAGAGCAGAGGTTCTCACCTTCCTAATGCTACAACCCTTTAACACAGTTAGTCATGTTGTGATGACCCCAGCCATAAAATTATTTTACTGCTACTTCATAACTGTAGTGTTGCTATTGTTACAAATCCTACTGTAAATATCTGATGTGCAGGATATCTGATATGCAACCCCTCCCCCAAAGGTTTGAGACCCACAGGAGAACTGCTGGTCTAGATATTTGAGTTTACATATTTGCCACACAGAGGTTGCTGTTCCTTCTGAGCCTACTTGTAAGATCTTTGCCAAAGAACACATTTGAAAAAAAAAAATATTCAAGGCGAGCATAAGCTCCCAGTCTCCCAAAAGAGCTACCCATATTTTTTTAAAAAATCTAAACCTGGATATTCCATACTTAATTTTGATATCTAGAGTAGTCAAGTGCAAAGAACAGGTCTCAGCTATTCCTGTGTAAATAAGGGTGAGAGTGGGGGTACTACATCCATGCTAGATATGCCGGAAGTCTTCCTGTAAGTGAAACTTATGGAATTACTTCCTGCCTCAGAGTCTCTAACCAGGGTGTTTCTCACTAGCCTTCATCCATAAGGAGGTTTTTTTGTTGTTGTTTTGTTTTGTCTTTGTTTTATCCTTACTTTTTTATGATTTACTCAAGGCCAATCACTCATGATCCCTATCTCAAGTATCAGCAAAGAAGAAGCAACGAAGCAACATCGGTGCCCTTGGTGCCTTGCCTAAGTCTGTGCGTGTTCAGCGGTAAGCTCCGGCATGGCACAGAGCGCCTAGGTTTGTCTCCGACGGACACAGTCCGGAAGGCCTACTCTGCTGGCTGCTTGTGTCCTCTAAGCTCTAGGGCATTGACCTACACTCGAGGCTGGAGTGAGACCAAGCAGACAAGTCAGACAATCTTGAAGCAGAGGGTCATGGGAGCTGAGCAAAAGTGTCGTCCCCATTCCTTCTTCTGACCACCACACGTGCTCAGAAGAGCCTCACAGGTGCTCGTAGTCATCACATACCAAATGAGACACGGGTCCCAAGCCTGACTCGCATGAGTTCTCAGTCCCCAAGATTTTGCACATAGGAACTGTGCATTCCCTTTCCCATCAATAAATGGTAACCTCACGGGGATGGCATTTTTCTTTGCTGTTGTGAGGAATGGCCAAGGTCACATTCCAGAGAAGGATGGCTGCCTTTCAAAGCATACCAGGCTGGAGGAGAGATAGAGAGTTAATGTTAATAAAGAGAGAGAAGACATGGTCAGCTTCATCAACTAACAAAGCAGCTATGTGCTCCTGCGACTTTGTCTCCTCTCCTAGAGGAGCGCTGATAAGAAAAAGGAGTGAGCCCGTTTTGACTAAGAAAGAAACGAAGGTTGGATAGAATTTAATCCAGCTTTTGCATGGCCACCCTTTGCATTCCGAGGCTGTGCAGGTTTTATTGGCCCTCCACTGAGTGTTTATTGTTTTAAATGCTGTATGGCTTGTTCAAACCCTGAACAGTCTTTCTGCTGGACAGTTCTAGAGGGAAGGGAGATGGCAGAGAAGAATAGGGAAGGATGTCACTTGTCGGTCCATCTGCTTTTGCTGTCGTTGCTTGAATCGAGGAACCTTTGATTCGGAGTCAGATAGGAAATTGTAATCGAATGTGCTCCCTTTTATATTCAACTCCAACAGCACCCCAGCAGACAGCTCCACAACTCTGCTTGAATGTCTCCAATGAGGAAAGCTGATTACTGTGATCAGCTATCGGCAGTGCTACTGGAGCGATTTCATTTCCTTTATGTTGTTTTCTTATATTGACCCAATTTGCCTATTGGCAGCATCCCCTGGTTCCTTGGGTTCTGTCTCAGTAGTCATGTGGGGCAGCTTTGATCCAAGGAGGGCAAGCTGCATGTCAAAGTCAAGTTGATCACTGCTTTGGAGCCAAGTGCTCGGAGGTCAAATCCTGGTTCCTCTATGCTTTCGTTGTGTGCTTGTATAGGTGAAGAATTTAGAACACTATTTGTCCCCTCCCCTGGTATGTACACAATTAATGCCAGCTCTTGGCAACGTTCGTTTTTACAATTTTATCCCACTGCACTCTTTAAGAAAAGTAGTATATACACAGAGCTCCATAATGACCACCATGATGGCTAACTCCTGCCTTCCCAAGGTGGATCAAAAATAAATCATATCACATGTGCCGTATATATGTATGTGTGTATACATACATATATATGTGTGTGTGTGTATATATTTTTTTTGAGAGAGAGACAGGGAGAGAGGGAGAGAGACAGAGAGAGAGAGAGAGAGAGAGAGAGAGAGAGAGAGAGAGAGAGAGTTTTGTTGCTGCTTTTTTTGAGACAGTTTCTCCTTGTAGCCTTGGCTGTCCTGGATTCACTTTGTAGACCAGGCTGGCCTCAAACTCATAGAGATCCACCTGCCTCTGAGTTCTGGGATTATTGGCATGTGCCACTGGGCCTCACTGTTCCAGAGATATTTGTTATCTTTCATTCAACCCTACTTTCTGAGGATAGAGCTTTCAAGTATTTAATGAAATGGGAAACTACCCCATCTCTGCCTCCTCTCCTCCAGACGAAAATACCTAAAACAAACACTGAAGACTATAAATTATAGAAGATGCCAAAAGATGGATCCTTAACAAGTCCTAGAAATAAGATTGAAGTAAGAAGATGGGAAAACATGTTATCTCTTCATTGCCTTTTATTAAATTCCTCCTAATACTCCTGCATTGCATCTGAGATCAGCGTGCAGCATGCCGTTATAGAGAGAACCTTGGATAGGAAGCCAGAGAACACAGCGGATTGGACCCCATCCCTACAAATCATGTGTTCGTCACAGTGGGTGGGTGTGTCTGTGCTTTGAGATTGATTGTTTGGTCCCTAACTCAACGTAGGTGAGGTCTTACAGGTGGGGCCTTTATGAAACATGACTAGCTCCTTATAAAAAGAAAGAGGTCACGGATGGACACACACAGAAGAAAAGACCAACAAATTCACAGTGATATACTGAGCATTTAGAAGCCAAGAAAAGGCACATCACAAATCTTACTGACATGTTAAGTCTTCCAGACCCGAGTTCTATAAGATATAAGTTCCATTATTTATGTCAACCCACCTGTAGTATTTTGTACGGAAGCCTTAACACCTCAACACAGGGAGCATGAATTCTAAATGTAATCTTGTTATTAAGAGTATTACCTTGGAGCCCTTTGTGTCTCTACATCTCAGTGCTGAAAAGTGTTTTAACCCTCTCATGAATTTGCATCATATACTTTCATCCAGCATGCTGTCTGAGAGTATGTATTGTGTTTGGAGTGGTAGGAAACGTTTTGTGTAAGATGACTTTCCAGGCTTCAACTATGACTCTTATGGAGGGGCGGGGGTCGGGTTCACTGGTCCCAGAAATACTTACCAAAAGTTTTAGAGCAACTTTAACTTCTGTACACGACCTAAGGCCATCTCACTTTCTTCTACTGAATGGAAAATAAGAGTCCCTCCATCACAAACACTCTCCTGGCTCCTGTTCTCATTCAGGATAACGTTTTAGAACAGGAGTGAATCAGAAAGGCTTGGTGGTGGCTAACTGCGATAATAATTCCAACTGTCAAACCAATATTTAATTCTTTTCTAAAGCACTACAGTCTGTCAGTCTTACTGTCCAAATGAAATCACCTCCAGCATTAAATGCCCTGCTACCTGTGGGCCTCTTGGATTAGTCTGAACCTTTAGTATTAGGATGTACTTTTCAAAATCACCCAGCCCATCAATTGTGCTTCGAAAAGTAGGGCTGGGATCTAAAGCAGTGTACTAGTTTTCTCGATGGTATAATTTGTAACCAGACTCCCACCCCCTGGCCCCACCGTAGGGTCCTATATGGGCCCCTGCTTCATAAGGTCAACTCTTCCATCACTGTGACTAAAATACTTGACAGAAACCAGAAAGATTTCTCTGGACCGATGCTTCAGGTGGTTCAGTTCGTGGGAAGTTGTTCCCGGTGCCACATCAGGGCAGAAGGAATGTGTGACAGGGGACAGTTGTTCATGTCATGGCTGATCAGAAAGCAGCCAAGGGTGATCTCCTCTCATGGAACTGCCCTGACTGACCTACTCCTTCCAGCTAGACTCCACCCCCTACCCCATCCCTACTCCACCCCTCAACACACATACATTTGTAGAACATCCCAAAATGGCCATGCATCTAAAACTTGAATCTGTGGGGAAACAGTTCACAGATTGCTATAGTAACAGCCAACCAACCCCAGATGGTCCACAGGGCACACCCAACCATCCGACGTTCTCATGTTATATCTCAGGTTATTGCTTTCCAGGTGTCTTTGGGTAACATGAACCAGCCATCCTGCTCAGAGTCTCCAAGACCCTCTCACTGGGGCAAGAGGCACAGAAGAACAGGTTGGTAGCTGTGGGATGTGCTACTAGCAGAAGAAGCAACTATTTTCCTTCCCCGTTGTTTTTCAGTCATTCTTTCTTTCTCTTTTCTTTCTTTGTTTTTTTTTTGTTTTGTTTTGTTTTTTGTTTTGTTTTTGTTTTTGTTTTTGTATTGTACTGTTTGAGACAGAGTTTCCCTGTGTAGCCCTGGCTGTCCTGGACTCCCTTGGTAGACCAGGCTGATCTTGAACTCAGAGATTCTCCTGCTTCTGCCTCCCCAAGTGCTGGGATTAAAGGTGTGTGCCAGCACCTCACCGCCTCCTCCCCATTTCTTCATTTTAATCCTAGTCTCAGAAATCAAGAACTGTTTCCTAACGAAGTGGTCTTTGCAGCTAATGAGACTGATCTGCTCATAAAAGGATGGCTCAATTCAACATGTCCCTTCCCTGCTTGGTCCTGAATGACCCTTAGCTCAAGACTTACGGCTTTTATTTTAATAGAGTCTCTGGCTGTGTGTTCTCAAAAGCCATTGAAATGCTTTCAAGTTTTAGGATCACCCAGACTGATACTTTGACCTGATTTATAAAAATATCCCCCTAAAGGATTGGGAGTGATTTCCTTCTTATTAGAAGTCAAGCAGAGTCTTCGGAACAGGACAAAGGTCAAATGATGCTGCTGACTCTGGGACTTGGCCTCTTTCTCAAACCTTTGGCACTCCCAGATCACAACTCCCCCCCCCCCCCCCCCCCCCCCGCTGCTTCTCCCCCCTCCCCGTTCCTGCCCTACTGCTCACCCCGAATGAGCAGTCCGTTTGATTTTCCTGCTGATAATGTCTTGAAAAGAATCAACAAAAGTATTGTTATCAGCCTCAAGGTTTCGGTTCTCATTTGTGTCTATATTTAGACACAAATAGACACTGTTGGGGGGAAAAAAGTCTCTTTCCAGCGTCCTGGCTGGAGGAGGGATCTGGTTTTAAGTGAGTTAGTGAACTGCCTAAGGCTGGAATTTCCCAGTGAGGTCTTGGTGCTGAAGGCAAACATGCTAAAGTTTATGGATTGTGGACTTTGCTATCCAGTGGTGTGACTAAGACTTTGCTTAGTTCTCAGACTGATGGCCACCAGATTTTTTTTTTCCCAGATGAAGATGGGGTAGGGCTGGAGCTTGGTGCATGAACGTATTTGAGAAAACGCCTGACTCTGTCCTACTAAGAGCAAAGGCCTGAGCTCAGTTTCATGTCAGCGAACACAGTTCTAAAGAGCTGAGGCTAAGGCATGTCATTGCTACATAGAAACCGAAGTCTCATGGGTTGAACCAGACAGAACCCTAGAACCTCAAAGACATTTAACCCCATCGTTGCCAGTTTCCTGTCTCCCTTTGCTGCCTCTGAGAAATTAATTTTTTTTTCTTTCTTTATACCACTTTCACCCATCTCTCCAACGAAATTTCTTTCTATTTTTTACCATTCTGTGTGCAGGGTACAGCGGGCCCATGGGTGTCTAGGAATGAGAAGATCCATGCGCTGACCCAGCAGTAGAGGACGGCTGAGTACCAAATGGAGAGGGTGAGTCAATAAGATGTTTTCCAGGGAAGGCCTCAGCTGACGTGTGCCAATGTGCTTCCTCTATGTCCGTTCCCGTCCTCTCTGTGCTGGCTGGTTTTGGGTCATTTTGACACAAGCTGGAGAGAGTCATCAGAGAGGAAAGAGCCTCAGATGAGGAAATGCCTCCATGAGATCCAGCCAGCTATAAGGGTTTTTTTGTTTTGTTTTGTTTTGTTTTGTTTTGTTTTGATTAGTGATGGATAGAGAAAGGCTCCGCCCACTGTGGGAGGGGCCAAGGCTGAGCTGGTGGCCCATGGTTCTATGGAGGCTGAGGGAAGATATAGCCAAAGGGATAACAAGTGGGATATAGTCTGAATAAATTAAAAAATAAATACGTCATTATCAAAAAATAAAGACAAAATCAAGGTGAGCAAGCCATGGGAAGCAAGCCAGTAAGCAGCACCCCTTCGGTGGCCTCTGTATCTGCTCCTGCCTCCAGGTTCCAGCCTGGCTTGCGTTGCTGTCCTGACTTCCTGTGTAAACCACCGAATAAACCCGTTCTCTCCACCTTGCTTTTTGGCCGTTGCTGTTTCATCACAGCATGTGTTTCGTCATAGAAACCTTAACTAAGAACCGCCCTCCCCCCAAGCTCTCCAATCAGGGTCTAGGACTCTGAAGCCCCGTGACTCCCCGCTAAGGGGACTAAGGGAGATTCAGTGTTAGAGCTTCCAAAAGATCTACCCACAATTTCCTCCCCAATTGCATCTTTTGGGGTGGCGGGGTGGGGGTTGGGGGAGAGCGGAGAAGACAAAATACAAAATCCTTAGAGCATCAAGATACCCAGCCGGTTAGAGAAAGGGAAGGTGGATGTAGCGGGAGGTGGAGAAAGCACTGTGAGGCAGCCGCGCGCGCTTTCAACAAGTTACATGCATTGGGCCTCACTTTGGACTTGTGGTATTAAGTTTGAATTTCGCGACAAGTCTGGGCGTTTGGGCCACATTGATCTCTGAAGCATCTTCGAGAGCACAGCCCGTGAAGCCTTTTCTTTAGGACCTTCTCCCGGAGGAGCCTCCAGCCCGGGTTGCATGGTTCTTTTCCAATTTGGCCAATGTCAGAGGGCTCCTACTTTAGTTGCCTGAGGAGTTTGGCTCCGCTCTGATTTCCCTGTCTGCTTCTCTGCTTTGTGGTGGTGGTGTTGTCCTGGAAGGGTTTGGTGGCGATGAGGGTAGACGCTTTTGCCTGAGCATTCACTTGGCGCTGATTTAATAAAAACCAAGTCTTTCAGCCAGGCAGTGGTGGAGCACGCCTTTAATCCCAGCACTCGACAGGCAGAGGCAGGCGGATCTCTGTGAGTTCGAGGCCAGCCTGGTCTACAAAGCGAGTCCAGGACAGCCGAAGCTACACAGAGAAACCCTGTCTCAAAACAAAACAAAACAAAACAAACAAACAAACAAAAAACCAAAACAACAAAAACCAGAAACAAACGAAAAGCAACAAAAACCCCAAAAACAAAAAACAAAAAAAACCCGTCTTTCCTTTGATGCTTTTCGATGTAGCTGAACTTTTCAATTCTTATTCTTACTTAGGAGTCTTAAATTCTTTGGAACACAAAACCTAAAGGTAGAGCCTCACAGTTCTGCCATCCTACAATCTCCTAATTCTCTATACAATTTCTTTTCCTTCTATCCTGATATCAAAGAACTTCTACAGATCGTACATTTGATGCCTGGTTACCTGGGTCTCTCTTAGCAGTGAACACAAGTGCAAGCTAGAAAACAGAGCAAGTAGAAGAAACAGCGAGAACCTAGTGAATCAAAGCCTCGAAAGAAGAGAGAGCTCTTCACTTGTCTTCTCATCCATCCTCGGGTCTGTGACACTTGGACAAAGGAGATGCTCCTTAAGTGGGAAGGGTCAGAAGAGGAAAGCCATCTCTTTCTTTCTTTCTTTTTTTTTTTTAAAGCAGAAATGCTGGTATAGCTGGTCGAGAAGCTGAATGTCACGCCAGCCTGGGCTGGAAGTAGGAAAGACCAGGGAGGTGACAGGGTGGAGGGTGAAAATGAATTAAGGAAAACACATGGTCTTCCGAAGAGGAAATGGAGTTATGAAAAGAGATGGGAAAAACCGGTGCTTCCAGGATGATGCCCTTTGTGTCCCTCCTCCCGCGGGAAGCTCGGCTGGAGATGCAAGGAAGCTGGAAGAATGCCACAGAAGCCCAGGTTACCTGACAGGAGGAAAGAGGGCCGAGGGGAAAGCAGACAGTGGGGGGACAGGGTCACGTTTTTCTTGGCATTGGGATATTTTCAAATGAGTTATTTTTCAAAAAGTTTCCAAGGAGGATCCTTTACCAGTCTCCAGCCTCCATTTGGGATTTGGAACCTACAGGAAACACAGAGCATTCCCATGACCTCTTTCCTGCCTCTCTAAATTTAATTTGGATGCAGAGAGCCCAGGAAGGAGGAGCTTCAGGCAAAGGCTTTGAGGATGGTCTCTCCCTAGGACTGGCAGGAACCAGCCCTGCTTCCCCGATTAAGGGCTGTTTTGGCAAGTGAGGGATATGGGATATTGTTTTCGGTTTTTGGCAAGTTGTTTAAACATTTTGGCTTACACGTTCCTTTCTTCTGTAAAAAAAAGAAGTTCACGTTTAAGCCCATTGGTTCTTAACTCAGGAAGGTGGTCTGAGACCCTTTCTAGAAATATACTGAAGGCACATAAACCGGCTCACATGGAGTTCTAGGGACAGTTTTCAGGGCCCCTGGTCTCTGGAGCACACCGTTTTCTGGTGCCGGTTTGCTCCCCAAAGGAGGCTTACACTTCTGTGGCCTTTGGAACTCAGGCTTTGAGCGATGGCAGCTGAACAGAAACGTGTCCCTTCTATGGTCAAGGGTCTTTCTCTTGTGTGGTAAGTCAGTCCCAGCAGTAAGGATGGCAGTAATGCGGGACCAATGTCCCCAGGCAACCTTGCATTATCATGTGGCATGTCTCAGCTGCCTTAGCTGCTCTGTTTCTGGGGTTCTTTGTTACTGCAGGACAACATAGCGCATTGTGACCTTGGCTATTTTCTCTGAGCCACAGGTCACTGATCTTAAAATCTAAAGCTTTCTGAAGCTTCAAAAAAATTTTATTTTTTTATTTTTCAGAACATCTTTGAGTCACTGAGATGAACAGTGAAAATGCAGCTTCATATTCTTGAGCTACCTACCTCCTTAGCCTGGTTTACAAGAACCCTTCATTCTGGAGTCATTGAAGTCAGAATTCGGCCAGGCCCCACTTCAGAAGTCAGGGAGCTACCAAGGGCTTGCTCAGGGCTTTCCATAGCATCCCAGGGACACACCCGGTCTCATTTTTCAGAAGAGAAAAGGAATCAAGGAAATGGATGCCAGCATGCTCCTAAATGCTTCCGGTGGCAAAAGTCAGGTCAAGAGGCAGGATGTCTGCACTCGGCTTCTACTTATGAATTGTGACGCTTAAACAGAGCCCTCCATTTATAACGCATCTGGCCATTCAAACGGCTTCCCAAGTCATCTGCAAGGAAGTGGACAGCGTCCGCGTCCTTCTCTGTAGTGGGCTTTATGTGGACATGCTCTCTGTGTGTATAATTCGCCGATCAATTTTACCTTGTCAAAACAGACACTGTCTGTCAAACACAGGATGAGGCTCATTAGAGAGATGCGAGCAGTGGCACAAGGGAGGGAAGGGAGAATAAACAGACTGCCTAGAAATAAGGAAACAAGAGAGTATTCAGGAAGCCAGTGGGAAGGGCAGAAAATGATACAGTGATCACGGCAGGCCCACAGCTAGTGGATGAATGGCACCGCTATTTAGCAAATGATACTGAATGGGACATTTTTTTTTTGTAATTGGTAGGTGATCAAGGGCCTGATAACTGAATAGTCGGCACAGCAGCTGAGCTGATTTTTCTCCCAGCTGACCATTTCTGAAGTTAGGATGTGTCCACTTGACACAGAGACCTAATGTGGGATTATCTCTGTTCTCTACAGAAGTAGTTAACGTGATGCCATAACTTGTATGAGAAGGGGGTGGGGGTGGGGTGGGGAACAGTGTGAAAATGGAGTCTAAGGAATAATTAAAAGCATGATTATTATGAGCAGAAAACACAGATTTGCAATTTGTTTTGTTTTTTGTTTTTTTCGAGACAGGGTTTCTCTGTGTTAGCCTTGGCTGTCCTGGACTCTCTTTGTAGACCAGGCTGGCCTCAAACTCGCAGAGATCTGCCTGCCTCTGTCTCCCAAGTGCTGGGATTAAAGGTGAGCTCCACTACTCCCGGCCAGACTTGCAATTTTAAATGCTACTAATTGGTTAGAATGTACCACCATGTGACACAGAATTCAAAACCTACAGAAATAAAGCAGCAAAGGTCCAGATCTTGACTGTATTTCCATTTGAAAACTTGTTTCTGAAAACTGTTTACTGGAATCCTGTATGTTCCTGCAGGGAGTTTGTTCCTTTCAGTATTGCTCCTCTTTTATTTATCAAGCAAGAGGACATAGTTTTCTATACCTTTTCTGTTTGTACAGAGATGTAATTTGGAGATTTATGTATTGCCATAAACTCTTGAGTTCCCAAACTCCCTTTGTAGTTGTGTGGATTCTGGTTGGTATATGTCCATCTCTCTAAATAGGGATCCTAAGGCCAGTGAGATGACTCAGTAGGTGTAACTACCTGGTGAGATGATTCAGTAGGTGGAACTACTTGGTGAGATGACTCAGGTGTAACTATCTGGTGAGATGACTCAGTAGGTATAACTACTTGGTGCCAAGCCTCACAACCTGAGCTCAATTCCTGGGACCCACATGGTGGCAGGAGAGAACCAATTCTGCCAGTCGTTTTCTGACCTATAGGCATGTGTGTGGGTGTGCACATGTGCGTGAAGACACACTAAATAAGATATAATAATATATTAATGGGCATCTTCTCTCTCTCAGCTCTCTGGACTGACAAGCATTGCCTGTGTTCCCTCCATAGAAACTGTGCCATTTATGTCTGTGTTTATGTGGTACGAGACTCCTTATTCTCTACCCTCTGTCATATATAATATAATATAATATAATATAATATAATATAATATAATATAATATAATATGTTCTCGTTCTTTTTCAGTAGGTTCTCATTTTTATCTTTGGCACTGTTTTAAGACAAAACTGTGATCTTAATATATGTGTTAAATAATTATAATAGAAACGTTTTAAAAGAAGAGTCTAGTTTTCATCTACACATAGTTCAAAAATCTTCACAAATGAAACAAACTGTATGGCCACCAAAGACTTCAAGACAGGATCACAGCCCCAGAGCTCTTTTCCTTTTTTATTCTTTTTCTTTTATTACTTCCTAGAAGTGATCCAGTAGCTTTTACCTTTCTCTTGGGAATGAAGCAAGTATCTTTTAAAAATAATTTTAAATTGGCTTAATGGGAGTTAAGCATCTTCACATGTGCTCAGGAGCCATTTCTGTTTATTTCCATTTATTTTTCTATGGACTGTGCATCCCCCACATCTTTGGCCCAGCCATAGATTAAGACATTAGTGTTCTGTTCCTTGATTTACGACGTTATTTTAACGACAAGGAAACTCACCAACTGTGCTAGACTCCTGAGGGCGGGTTATTCAGTGTGTGGAATTCTGGAAATGCAACAGTGAGTCAAACAGCTCATCCACTGGAGACCAGCACAGTCTTCTGTGTATTCATCTACAGGCTTTATAACTATTCCTCACTATCTTTCGTTCAGTCCATTTCTTCCTCATCTGTTTCCAAAAGCCTTCGGCAAGTTGGTTCTTTTTTTCTCTTTCTCTCTCTCTTTTTTTTCTTCCTAGTAAAGGATTTATCATCAGGTGTCAATCAAATGTTGGGGATGGGGGTGTTACGAGTAGACAACCCAGCCAAGGGAAAAACCTGGGAAATAGGAGGATCCAAAAAGGCTTGGGGAAACATTTGGGAAGAAGCCTCCAGCAGGAGAAAACTTCCTGATGACAGACCCCTGCGTTCCCAGACTGCTTGCCCAGCCCAAACCCCTTCCTCCACCACCTCTGCTCTCTGCCCACAGACACAGCACAGAACCAAAACCCCCACCCCCAGGAGTGTTCACACAAGGGAGGCGGTTCCCTCAAAAACAAAAGCAAGTGGGAGGTTTTGTTTTCTTTCTATTTTTTTTCCCCTGCTCCGTTCTCTCTTCCTCTGACTGGAGGGTAACCTCACACCACATGCCTTCCAGCAAACACTCATCACCAGATAAATCATGTGACCCCTTCTGTTTACTTAGAGGTGCTGGCCTTGGCCCTGGCCTCTATTCCAGTCCCTGGTCTGCAACCAATTTCTGAGTGGTTTTCACTGGAAAGGAGAAATTATGAAGACCAGATAAGGCAGCCTCCTTATCTGCCTAGAGGAGCTCCCTGGGGCCAGGCCCAGAAGATGCTGGGAGTGGCCCGTAAAACCCAACACAAAGGTTAGGAAGCCACTGGCCAGAAGAGCCGGCCCTGTGTAGTTCCCACACAGTGTTCGGGAGTTCTCGTAGGAGGAATTTTAGGTTACTTTCTGAGCCCTCAAAGTTGCGTGTCTGAAAGCAACAAAATGCAAACACTAATGATTTTTTGCTGAGTACTTTGGCAAAAACCTCTGTCTGAACTACTTTAAGCTTTTCTTCCTCCCCCCCCCCTCCCTTCCTGTTTTAAGAAGGCTGACTTTAAGGTGGGCTGCCTGGCTTTTGGTGTGGAGCATCTGAGTCAGCTTCTGAACTGACTGCCAGCATCAGCAGGGCCTCTAGCTAGCTGCCTGGATAAGGATGAGCAGGTTCTTCTGACCCCTCCCAAGCCAAGAAATTAGAATTGCTAAGAAGCCGAACTTCACAAATAAGGGGAAGGGTGTGTCCCTTTAGGTAAATGCTAGGATGACTGACAATTCTAAAGCCACAATTTTGATACAGTCTTGGTAGGTGATGGTATGCCAGGCTGTGACATGAACCAAAACAAACAAACAAACAAACAAACAAACAAACCACTGTAGAGTACCATCATTCTATCTTTCTTAGTGTATTACTACTACCCAGCAATGGTTAGTTTCTCAAGATAAATTGATTCTTTATTCATTTTTCATTTGTGTTTTTTTTAAAAAAGATTTATTATTTTTACTTTATGTATATATGTTTCCTGTCTGCTGGTATACTTGTATACCACATAGGTACGGTGTCCCAGAGGCCAGAAGAGGGCATCAGATCCCCATGGACTTGGAGTTTTGGATGGTTATTAGCCACCATTTGGGTACTAGGAACTGACTGCAGGCCTTCTGGAAGAATAGCCAGTGTTCTTCAGAGTTGAACGTCTCTCTAGCCCATGGTCCTTTTGTTTTGTTTTTGTTTTTGTTTGTTTGTTTTGAAGTCATTACCCACTTGGATAGCTCTCCTAGGGTAGGTGCTTTGTCAAAGGAATGTAAGGCAGAAAACTCTTCAACACACTGCTGACTTCTCATGCAGAGCCTGGAGAGAGTGGGGTGGGTGGAGGAAGGGGAAGTGGGAACTGAGGACTTCTCTAGGCAGTTATTCAACAAAACCATTGCTTCCCATTTTCAGACTTCATTTGAAAGCTTGGCCTGCCCACTGCCTCCGGGCTCAGTTTTGTTTCTTTTTGTTTTTTGCTTTTTTCCTCTGAGATATGAATTAGGAACTGAGAATCCAGCTGCAAGTCAGGGCGCCCTTACTGAGAGGCTTGAGGAAGGGCTGGTGGCCAGAGGCTGGATTACAGGCCAAACCACAGCAGTTCAGGCCCCCAGAGACAGCTCAGGTTGGTGACAGGGAACGTGTGTGGTACCCGAAGACATCAAATAGCAGCCCCTCTCCAATGAAGATTATGTCGTCATTTTGTTCATCTTGGTGCCAAGGCAGTAAGATACTTTTGTATGATGGCTCAAACGTTATCAGCCGTGGTCAGAATGCCAACCCCAGTGCTCGGGGGTTCCTGGCCTGGATAATAAGGGTGCTTTCAGCTGGTAAGTAGCAGAGTACCAAATTCAAGCAGTCTTGAACAACAGTATCATTCTGCATGACACAACATCAGGGGGCTTACTGGCGATCCTACCCTCTTCTTGGTCATGGAAACAATATGGCTGCTTCCCCGCTTCTGCCATGAGACCTCACATCACCATATTTAAAGACAGGAAGGACTGGAGTTTTGTCTCATGTCCCCTATCTAATCAGGGAGGAATTCACAAACACACACACACACACACACACACACACCCCACAACTCAAGATAGTAATCTACCATCATGTGACCATTCTACTCTGTACACAGGAAGCAGGCTTAGGTCGGCTCTACTATTACATGAAGCTTAGACTAGTTGTCTTCCTGAGCCTTGGAAAGGGACACATTTCTCTGTGTATTTTACTGTCCACAGTCTGAATAAAACCATGATCGTATCAGCAAACAAAAGACGAGTGTGACAGTTTCTGAACAGACCCTGGGCTGCGTTAAGATCACTGCCACTCAAATGTGAGGCACCAGAGTATATGAGAAAATCATATCCTACTCAAGTGTGGAGACTGTTCTGACCATTGGCTAGATCTCAGAGGAATGACAGCAGGTCACCGAGAAGAGACTTGATACACTATGAGCATATACAGGGGGCAGTAATCCCTCTCAGGAACAGTCATAGGGAAGGGGAATAAGGGGAAAATGGGAGGGAGGGAAGAATGGGAGGATACAAGGGATGGGATAACCATTGAGATGTAACAAGAATAAATTAATAAAATTTAAAAAATAAAATAAAATAAAAAAAAGATCACTGCCACTGACAGGGTTATAGTCATTTCTAGAAATTGTTATAACTTCAAACTGGACTTATTTTTTCTACTCAAAAGCTAATAAAGTCTGGGCATCTTCAAAGAGTCCAGTGTATTCAGCAACTTTGTAGTGTCCGTTTGACTTCCAGTCTGCCCCACTCTGAACGCTTATCTCTTTAAAAGGGAGATTATTACCACAGAGACTGGTCTGGAAACCGCTTCGCTGACAGGTTTAAGAGTCTTAGTAAAATAAACAGCAGAAAAGGCAAAAGCTTGCAAAACAGCAGGGTACTCTCTCCTCACAGGACTCAGCTGGGCAGAGCAGGAGCCTGGGTCAAAGCAAAACAGAACTTGTCAGACTCTGGCAGAGCTTGTGTTGCCTGTAGGAGGGAGGTTGGGGCAGGACAAAGATGGGCATTTTCTTCCAGTCAGTCTTCTTCTGCAGAAACACCTGCCACACCAACAGGCTGCCCTGCAAACCTGTCCATCTGGTTGACGATTCCGACCTTCAAAAATGCCTAGAGTTGGGTTTCTGCTTTCTGTTTTTCCTATGCAAGAAAGTGACACAAAAACCAAAAGACATTGAGTGTCTCTTGAACTTGACTTTGGGGCCTATTGAAGTCTTTCTTTGATCTGGCAGAATCTGAGCTGCAACCAGTACATGTAAACTTACAAGCAACTTGAAGAGGAGTATCGTGTTGTGTGCATGTGTGTGTGTCTCAGTGTATGTGTCTGTGTGTGTGTGCATGTGTGTCTCTGTGTATGTGTCTGTGTGTGTGTCTCTGTATATGTGTCTGTGTGTGTGTTTGTGTATGTATGTGTGTTTGTATATGTCTCTGTGTGTGTGTGTGTGTGTGTGTGTCTGTGTCTGTTTCCAGCACTTTCCCAGTACAATATTGGAAAAAATAACAAGTGTTCCATAAATATTATTTACAGGATTGAAAGCATAAAGAAAAGGATTGCCGTGACAATACATGTTTATTGAGAATTAAAAATGCTTTCACAAGTCAATTCACTCTTGTTTGTAATACTGGCGGCAGTATTTCCAGCCAGCTCGGAGGAATGGAGCAGGTGAGAATGCCTGACTCAGACAGACTCACATGATGGGAGGGCCACGGCTTCGATGGGAGTTTGTAGTCTGCAGAAGGTTCAAGAATAACTAAGACAGTTGTCAGTATCTAGTGGCAGGTGTTTGGGACGTTAGAGTAGAACCTGCCATATCCAAAGCTTAAGAGTTCATAGGGGTGTCCGAGGGGATTGGGGGATTGAAGGGCTAGTTGAGAGACCTAGGATCTGCTTGTTGCACTTGGTTTTCTCATGCTACGGTCCAGCCCACTGGGCCGAAAATGCTATAGCTCCCTGGGCCGGCAATGGTGAAAACCACTGGGCCGGCGATGGTGAAGCCCCTTCATAAGGGTACAAATGTACCTACTTCACACATTCAGGATAAATGTCAGCAGGAATTTGAACCCTGACTTCGTGCTCCTTACGTAACCGTGGATTCATTTGCTTGGCCATGACAAAATACTAAGCTAGTTTATACAAAGTAAAGCGATTTAGTTAGCTTACAGTTCTGAGGACTCGAAGGGACAATAAGAGCATCACCTTAACTCTAGGGAAGGTCTTATGGCAGGAGGGTGCCTATGGTGGCTTAAATGAAGAACATACTCTACAGAATCAGGCATTTGATTCCCCCCCCCATAGTGACCCTGTTTCGGGAGGTGCAGGGAGTGCCAGCCTTGCTGGAGGAAATATGTTACCAGAAGCAGGCTTTGAGAGCTCATAGTGTTGCCTTACCTCCAGTTCACTCTCTATTATTGAGATGGGATTTCTCAGCCTTCTGCCATGCCTCCTCCCCCTCCCCCGACTCCCACCCTGCCTTGATGGACTCCCAGCCCTCTGGAGCGTCTTTCTTGAAGAGATTGCTTTTTGTCATGGTGTTTTATCATGACAGAAAGGCAGCTAATGGAGCCCAGTGAAAGAGTAAGATTCTTTCTGTGTCTCTAACCTTTGTCATAGTGTGCCCCTGATGTCCGGGGTGGAATGATGACCCGGTCAATGGGGTCTTCAATGGGTACCTGTGGAGGGGGCAGACAAGTGGGGGACAGGAGACACAAAGAAATGAGGGCAAGTCTGGATTCTGATCAAGCCCCGTTTATTGAAAATTTTCACAGAGTTTGTATAGGCACAAGGGCATGGGTATTTGCATAAGTGAGGGTTGCTATGGATACCTAACTCTGGAATGCTCCAGCAGGTATCTACCTTTACAGCTGCTATAATTGCAGAAGGTGGAGAAATTCCAGAGAGAAAGAGAAGTTGTAAAATATGTGGTTAGTCAGGAAAAAGTTCCCGGAACTGCTGCTCACAGGCAGCTAGTCTTTAATCTGATTTTACCAGTAGTCTTACTGGAAAAGCTAGTTTATAGCCAGAAAGGAGTAGCTCTTACTATGAGTTTGGGGGTCTTAGAATGACCATCCCCCACAATAAACCACAACATGTGGTTTCTAACTGCCGAACCATGACAGGGTCAGCTGGTTCTGGTAAATGACAGACTGCTGGAGAAATAGGAACCTAGGCTCTGACAAGATGGCTGAACATTGGCCATATGGCGCATCCCCAACAGCACGAGAGGAAAGTGACACAAAGTGGGTGTTAAGATGACACCTTTGACATGGATGGAACCCAAAGACAGGCCAGGGTTGAAATGTATGGCCCCATTGCCTTGCCATCTGGGACTCAGTTCCCTCATCTGTAAAACAGGGAGGTGAAAGTTCTAGAGTGGATGCCACCTAGGCCAGACTGGTGCCCTTTGCTATGTATGTCTCCAGTACCCTGGATTTGCTAACAGTCGAGGCTCCTGGCTTTTTTGATGCAGTGTTACTAGACTTTCTGGGGTTTGGAGGGTCAGGGTAGGGAAAAATGGCATTCAAAGATGAGTCTCCACGAAGTCAGAAGTAAATGAGTCAGTCTCCCCCACACTCTTTGGAACAAATACCTTCAGGACTTATAAGCTAAAGCGAAGATTGTTTGTGCGCTTGCCTGGGTGTCTTTTGACCCAGAGCTTGTGACACAAACAATAGCAGAGGCAAAGGAAAGACACACTATTGTTCTGCCCTATTTATATCTCAGTGTTGGAAGCAACATGAAGATACCATTAAGGAAATTCAGGAGGCCTCTCTTCTAGGGTGTGTATATAGTTTGGGTGCCAAAAGCATTGAGGCCAAATACTGGAGAAGAAGATCACGGAAGAGTTAAAGAGAGGCATGCAGGAGTCCACAAGGAAGCGGAACTGTAGGGAGAAACACTGCAAGATGCCCAGCAAGCCCTCGCAGAGAATCCCTATGGCCTATGCTTGCTGGCTGTCAATCCAGACACCATGGCCCGGCACTCACGGTATCTAGGACTCAATTGCAACCTCTCTCTTCCTCAAACTCTTCATGTGTAATACAGAAAAATAAACAGCATTTAAATGACAAAGCCGTGATGATGAGAACTACTTTGGTCTTCAGCCATGTAAGTTGCGTGTAACTCTGTGTGTCCCGGGGAAGCGGTATGGACAGTGTGAGCCGACACTCTCATTAGGCACAGACCTAGAGCGAAGCTCCGGGAACGCAGATCTACAGATGTGTCTCTCCACTGCCATCTCAAGGAGACTGTGGCACAGCTGAACGGTGATGGCTCTTCCACCGGGCAAACCTACCTGAGGGTGCTGCTTTCCATCACAGCAGCCCTAAGCAAGGTTGCCTGAATGGTGATATCAAAGGGGCCCCAGGATGAGGTGGCCGTGGAATGTGGGTCTGTCTTGGTGAACTGTGGGTACTGTATTGTTCTGGTCCATGGGACTCCTTTAAACCTCTTTCCTGTATCACCAGTTGTCATCAAATTGGTCACGACATACCCTTTTGGTTGACAACATTATAGTGATCAATGAGTTGAAAGGAAAATTGGCTGCTTGCCATTTTTCCCCTCTAAGTTTTCTACTTCCACTCTTTAATACCAAAGATGACCAGTGCTGTATGTAACAAGACCATGGGTAAATGTGTCATTAAAAAAAATCTAGAACTTTGGTTGGGGGAAGAGTCAGCATATCACACACTTAACTATTTAAAAGCAGTCAGTTCATCAGTCTTGAGTAAACCCTCACTCCGGGATTCCATACCACATCCACCACCTCCGAGAAGAGCCCAGATCCATTGAACAGTTACTTTTCATCCCTGCCTTTCCCCCGCCCTGCTCTGCTTCTATGAGCTTATCTCTCCTAGATATTTTATATGAATGGAAACACACCATGTGTTTGACTTTCTTTCACTTAACAATGTTTCCGACGTCTAGCCGTGTGCTAGTGTGTATCAGGACCTCATCCTCTTCCTACGGCTGAATAAAATTCCGCTGTGTCCATACTACACTTGGCCTGTGCGTTTATCTATTGGTGGACATCCCGATCGCTTCCACCTCTGTGCCGTTATGAAGGCTGCTACTATGACCCTGGTGAACAATTACTAAAAATATCTATTGGCTGTTCTTTAGATTGGAACTATGGGGGTCACGGGGCACTTCTGTCTTCCTCATCCTAAAGAATCGTTAAACCACTGCCGTGTCGCACTTAGAAGGAGGAGCTTCCTCTGGAAAAATGAGTCTTTGTAGTAAAACTTTCTCCTGTCTGAATGAGATTGAACAGCTAGCTGGAGAGATTGCCCAAGGGAAGGAAGAGATGGGCCCTTTCTGTTGCCTCTCTAACCCTTGGCGTAAGAAGGCTCCAACTCTGCTGTTTGCAAACCTCATTCTGCTAAACCAGGGGCAAAGTGAGATGGGTAAGAGCTGCGTGTGGCCCGTGCAGATCACCACACGCAGTGGTTTCAGGTCCCCGTCTTTCACCTGAATGAAGACCACGGTAGTTCTGTGCATTTACTCCTAATTAAAAAAAACAAAAACAAAAAAAAACACCCACAATTTTAAGGTCACCCAGGTAATTGTTGTCTCTAAGCAACTGGAAGGGGAGTGTGTCTAAATTCAGGGGTATATCGGACCTTCCAGGACCATCTCCCCTGGATGCTTGCATGTAGACAGGATGGTAGGTAGGTAGAAGAGCAAGACTCCTGAGGGAAACCCAGAGGTTTAAGACCCAACAGAGTTCTGAGTAGAAAGAGGTCAGGTCAGCCGGGTGTGATGGAGCACGCCTTTAATCCCGGCAGAGGCAGAGGCAGAGGCGGAGGCGGAGGCAGGCAGATCGCTGTGAGTTCGAGGCCAGCCTGGTCTACCAAGTGAGTCTAGGACAGCCAAGGCTACTCAGAGAAACCCTGTCTCGCGGGCGGGGAGGAAAGAGGTCAGGTCATCGGCAGGAGACAGGAGGAGCTTTAAGGGTTCTGTGAAGGCCCCTGGCCTTGAATGAGACTGGGATGCTGCTGTGGTCTCAGGGTTTGTCCTCTAGAATTCATGTGCTGGGAACAGTGTCCACCGTTCTACACAGATGGTCTGCGCAGTGACTGAGTCTAAGGGCTGACCTCACCAATGCGTTAGTTCATTCCTAAGGGGTTTACTAGCTACTGAGAACGTCGCTTTGTTATAAATGTGCACACTCCCCCTGCTGTGCTTATCACACCGTTGTGTACTCTCGCCACATGATGCCTTGCCCTGACTTAGAGTGCTACAGAGTCCTCACCAGCAGGAAGGTCTTCATCAGCTGTCATCCTTCAATCTTGGGCCTTCCTGCCTGCAGAATTGTGAGTGCAATACATGTTTCTTCTTCATAAACTATCTAGTCTGTGGTACTCTGGGACAGCAACAGAAAACAGACTAAGAAAGGTACAGAGTTACGCTTTCCAATCATCCCACCAAGTGCAGTGGGAGTGTCGGCCAGAGGCGGGGCTATGAAGGGAGGATAGGGAAAAAACCGAGCCTTTCTCAGCAAGTTTCTGTGGGAGCTATGTGGGTGTTTGCTTTGTTGTTTCAAACAAGGTCTTACTTTGTAGGCCAGGCTGGCCTCAAACTCATGGTAATCCTCCTGTTTCGGTTTCTGGAGTATTGGAATTACAGGCTTGAGCCATCCCATCTAGTTGAGACCTCATTAAACGAATGTACGTGGAATAAATTACTATTACCCAGATATCTCCGAAAGGATACAGATATTGTGAGTATGTTGCAAAGCCCTCTGCCTGATGAATGAAGTCTCTCTCCTTTGGAAGTTGTCATCATTAGCATTCATCTTCATTGATGGGGCACAGAAGCCCTGGGCCCAGGCCTCAGCAGCACATAAACCAAGTCTGCTGCAACAGGCCTGTAATCCCAGCACTCAAGAGGTCTAGACACGAGGATCAGTTCCGTGTCATCTCTGGTTGTATAAAGAGTTTGAGGCCAGCCTAAGTCATTTAAGACTGTGTGTATGTGTGTGTGTGTGTGCGCGCGTGTGCGTGTATCTGTGTGTGTGTCTGTATGTGTGTGTTGGTAGTGGTGGCTCAATGGTATGATGAGAATAAGTGAGTCTCAGAGACAGTATTCGGTCTATTCCTTAGAAAAGGCCACTTCTTGTTTTCCTGGATACGGCAGAGGGAGGCTACTGTGATATAGGCGCATAGGGAAATCCCAAACTACATTTCAGAAGAAATATGAAGATGGCAGCTTTTATCACTTATCTTTGTAGGGGACTCCAGCCACACTTTCCCCTGAGATGTGGGAGGTTTCATGGGGGATTTGGAGACATCCCAGACCATGCTGGGGGAGTTTTCATAGCCAAGCGCGGAAGCAGTTCCTGGTAAATTGTGATGCCTTAGGTCTCCGGACTGCCACCAAGCAACAGGGGTTTTTCCGCATACTTTCTTTGTTACTCTGGGTCAAGAGTCAACTTTGTCCCTTGTCTGTAGAATAATCACTCCGAGGACCTTGTGCCCTTAGGATGGAGTATCTTTCTTTACTTGCCAAGTCACTGCCCCGCAGGTGGCAAGAGAAGAAATTCCTTCTCAGCCCTGCCTCTGCTGCTAAAGGCAGAACACAAGAGAAGTTTGGTGAGGTGGCCTTGTGCTCGTTCGCGCATGCGCGCCCGCGCCCCGCCTGGAAGAATTTTGGTTTCCTTTAGACGACCCGCACAGGAGTCAGTAGGCTGCTGCTGGGTGCAGTGCCTGGTGCAGTAGAGAACACAAACAGCCAAGCTCTGACCTGACCTCTCCCACCCCCATTCCACTTTGTGGGACTTGCGTACAATTTGGAAAGCAGATGAAGGACATCTTAGTTCCCAGCTGACCAGCTCTCTCTGTGGCCTGGAGACCCCGTTCCCTCGTGCCCTGCCCTACTGACCACAGCATAGTTCACAGAGCTCCTTTCTTCCCACTGCGGCGTGGCCTGGCCTTCCCAGACCTTTCCCTCTATAGACAGCCCTGCCAAGCCTATCTCCAGCTCAAAACCAAGCATCCCAGGGACTACATAAACAAAAGTATGCATCTTGTCATAGAACAGCAGCGAGGGGCGGGGGGACCAGTTGCTGTCCCAATTCTGCAGAAACTAGCGTTCCCTGGGGAGTCTAGGCATCTCAGAACCCAGGGGTGGGGGCTGCCAATTCTTTTAATTGTCTTTGCATAAATAACACCAGTCGCTGGAAGTTAGGGGCCACATTTCAGGACTGGCACTGTACTTGTTAGAGGGCCACCCCCAAAGAGGTTAAGTCTTTTGTGCCTGGAACGCAATTGAAAGCTCAAAGGATTTAGTAGGGCGACAAGCTGCCTCTCTTTTTGCTTTTTACTGAAATCCACCAGGGAGGAGCTATCCCAGGGGACTGTCTGGGAAGACAGTCGGTTCCCATCACAACCTAGGGTACCACGCACTGGCCAGGATGTGCTGGGCTTTCCCCTTACACCCGCCCCCACTCGCCGGCGTGCAAGATCAGGGCAGCTTAGTGGTGCCAGTATGAGCTCAGCCTCAGTCCTGCCTACCCTACGGGGGCAGCAATTCCCTGCTCTAGGAGCTACATCGTCGCCCCAGGGGTCAGTCCACCGCTTGTGTGGCAGCTTCCCAGGAAGGAAGAAGCGTTGTCTGCAGATCGCTTATCAGCTGGCTTTCCTGTGGCAGAGCGCGCTGCCGTTTTCCGGGGACGGATGCCACCCCCGTGGTTCCCAGCTCCTGCTGTCGGGTGCGTGAGAGCAGGGATAAATAGGCCATTGTGAGGCCACTGCGATCTGGGTTTCTTATCAAATGATCCACTAGAAAGAGAGAGAGAAGAAAGAGAGGAGAGAGAGGACAGACAGACAGACAGACAGACAGACAGACAGACAGACAGAGCGAGGCTGAGACAGAGAGGAGATTCTGTCCCCAGTCGGCCCCCCCCCCCCCCCCCCGCCCCCCCCCCCCCCCCCCCCCCGGCCCCCAGTCATCTCAGCTTCTTCCTGCCTCTTCACAGCTACAGCCATTTCCAGTTTTTACAGTTTTCCAGGGACTATTTAGAAAGCAATTTACTAGTCACAGGAGGCAGGGATCTAAGGGGGTGTGTGCCGGCCCACTAATGGCTTCCCCGAGGTTGTGAGGCTAGCTTCTTTGGCTTTGGGGCATGGGGTTCCTACCTACCCACTTCCCAAACGCAGACACACTTGTGGGCAGCAGCACCGTATCAAGTGCGCAGATGATCAGATTTATTGCAGTGCAGTAATTTAGGGGCTTGTTGGCATTTTTTTAAAGCTTTGAACTAACTGGGTTATGGACAAAACTCGAAGGGAGAAAACACTCGTGGAAATTGTTTGCTCAGTGGAGACTGCCACGGAGTGTGGCAATGAGAGGGAAAGCCAGTGGTTTTTCTGTAGCGGAAGGAGCAGGCGTGACCTAGGAGGGACCAGGATTCGAGTGCTGCACTTGTTGATAGACATTGCTAAGTGCGGGGGATGGGCAGCGGG
Source organism: Acomys percivali (assembly GCA_907169655.1). Classification (NCBI taxonomy): domain Eukaryota; kingdom Metazoa; phylum Chordata; class Mammalia; order Rodentia; family Muridae; genus Acomys; species Acomys percivali. The sequence continues at coordinate 7,106,077 of OU015758.1, read as the reverse complement.
TGCCCTCAGGAGGGGGCCCACCCTGGCCTTATTCTCCAGGCAAGATCTTGAAATGCTTAACGTTTGTTTATTTGTTTGTTTGTTTGTTTCCAAAAAGGACCCTGTATCTTCATGCTGTGCTGTGCCCCACAAACTATGCAGCCTGGAAAGTCGGAGCTCAGATTCATTTGCGTGAACCCCCAGTAACGATTTGAATAGTTCCTCTTAGGGACAGTGGCCGTCAGTTAATCTACACGCAGTTGGAAGCGGTTTCTTTTTCTTTCTCTTTTCTTTTCTTTTCTTTTCTCTTTTCTTTCTTTCTTTTTTTTTTTTTTTTAAGGGGGCGCGGTATTTTTTTTTTAAAGATTTATTTATTTATTATGTATACAGTGTTCTACCCGCATGCACACCCGCAGACCAGAAGAGGGCATCACATGACATTGCAGATGGTTGTGAACCACCACGTGGTTGCTGGGAATTCTTTAAAGTTGGTTGTTGGCAATGGTTGCGGAGCAGTCGGCAGGCTAATGGCGTTCCTAACGCGGAGGGCGCCTTTAGGGACCGCACTGGTTCCCCGGCACAACCGGAAGTATATCCAGACCAGTCTCGCTTCATTCCTCCTGCTCCTGGGCCTTCTCTTAGGAAACGTGGACCCTTTTACCCACAAAGCTCTAGTGCTTTCCATAACAAGATGCTCATGTGTGCAGTCGCTGCCCTTCTTACTTTTACACTCTGTACCGCCCTGCTTCCAGCTGTGCAGACCCAAGCATGGCATTTGAAATGGCCTCATACTAGAAAACCCCTAGTCTGGTGGTTCTCAACCTTCCTAATGCTGCGACTCTTTACTGCACGTCCCTATGCTGTGCTGAACCCCCAACCATAGGGTTATTTTTGTTGTTCCTTCATAACTATTGTTATGGATCATAATATAAATGTGGTTTGTTTTTTGTTTTTGTTTTTGTTTTTGTTTTTTTGGTTTTGTTGTTTTGTTTTGTTTTGTTTTGTTTTTGGAGAGAGGGGTTTGTCAAAGGGGTCATGACCCACAGGATGAGAATCACTTCTCTAGACGAAGGAGACCATGGAGACTTAGAAAGAACAAGTCATAGCCATTGGCCGTGTTGTTTAATCTATCCAATCCTTTTTATAGTGTTACATGGCTCCGAAGTTCGTAGACTGAGGCCTTATCCCCCCTCCCCTAGTGTGACAATATTTGGAAATGAACTCTTTGGGAAGGGACTCTATTTAGATGAGGTCACCAAGGCTCCCGTGACGGCATCAGTGTCCATACACCAGTGCCCCGCTTTCTTACCACGTGAAACTCACAGCTAAGACAGTTATTGGCAAGCAAGACACAGGACCTTTCCTAGGACCCATACTGGCTTGTGCCCAAATCTTGGCTTGCCAGCCTTCAGAACATAAGAAGTAAACATCTATTGTTCAAGGCCACCCAGCCTATGGCGTTTTGTTAGAGCAGCCCGTGCTGAGTGGATGCCTCTTGGGGAATAAACATGTAACTCGGCATTCCCAATAGACAGGTCAGGAAAAGTGGGCTGGTTCAAAATAAACAGGAAGGGTGCTGTTTTTCTAGACATAATTTGTGTAAGAAATACTCATCTTTGCTTAAAACAAACAAAGGAGTCTCCCTTCAACAATTTTCTCTTGCTTGCATGTTCCTTTGGTTATTAATTTGAATTTTCAATTTTCATTTACTCAATGAAGAGTGTATAAGGCAGACAGGAGAAATGACACTGGGGTGCAAGAATGAAAGCATAATTTTTCCACCCTGGAGGTAGTTCAGAAAACTAGGGCCATAAGCAAGTAAGAGAGTGTAGTGAAACATAGACCAAGGCACCCAACAGGTGTGTTTTAGGGCCAGAAAACATGGCTGTTTACTCATCACCCATGAATTAATTCTCTTGAAACCCAATCTTATTCTTCATGAACCTCATTCTGTCACTAATAGATCACAGAACATAGGATGTTTGGTCACTGTGCACACACTTTCTCAGTTGAGACTTGCTATACAATTTACTGAGTCCTCTAAAAAGTCCAGTGTTGGCTGGGGGGGTGGGCAGGGGGTGATGGTGCACACCTTTAGTCCTAGCACTCAGGAGGCAGAGGCAAGTGGATCTCTGTGAGTTCGAGCCCAGCCTGGTCTACAAAGTGAGTCCAGGACGGCCAAGGCTACACAGAGAAACCCTGTTCTTGAAAAACCAAAAAAAAAAAAAAAAAAAAAAAAAAAAAGAAAGTGCAATGTGTAGAAACTAAAAGTAAATTGTTCAAGGTTGAGAGGAACCTAGAGGAAGGTGGGGGTATGATCCAGCTAGCCTCCTTCAAAGCTCATCTTCCTCAAACCACATAGCACCCAATAGCCACTCTTTCCCATGTTGGCCTTCCTTTCAGCATACCCTTGGGAAGAAGGGAGAGGTTTGCTTTCCCTCGCTGGTTGCATCAGTGTTGCTTGCTTCAACAACTTCCAGATGCCAGGCACCCCAGATGACCTCTGGAGGATGCTAGTGAACCACCAGCACCAATGTGGGGGAAGGACAATGGGGTGTATCAGAGCAGTTTGCCATGGTTCTCATGGGGGAGACTGACTTCAAACTACCAAGTTATTTTGTTGCTGCTCCGTAACTGTCATCTTGCCATTGTTATGAATCATAATGCAAATATCTGATATATGACACACCCCCACCCCCTGTGGAGGTCGTGACCCACAGGTTGAGAACAATTGCTCTAAGGGTGTCACAGGCCTTTGGATAAGCAGCCCATACGACACAGCAACAGGAAAGCAAGGGGACTAGTTCCTTCTGATTTCCAGAATTCCCACCTCCTAGTTCAATCCCATGACCACCATGATCTTGGTTGGATCTGCCCAATTTCCTGAGTCCTGACTGGTTCTTTTTTTTCCTGTCTCTTTTAGATGCTCTCCAGACCTAAGTATGTTTTTGTTTTGTTGTTGTTACTGTTGTTGTTGTTATTAATTACTATTATGTACTTTGGGCTCCCTTATTCTTTATCCAAAGCGCCTGTCCTCACCATGTGGCTGCTTATCTGCCATGTGTCCATCTTCCATGTCAGCTTAACTCCCCCAGCACCCCACACCCCCATTAACCTCCTGACACACACACCTCCATACACACTGGGCCCCCTTTTTCTCCCCCATTTTCCTCCTCTGGGCACCTACTGAAATTTACATCTTACATGTCCCCTGAATTTTCTTTTAAACTCTCATAAAATTATCCTCTTTGAATAAACTTTGGCTTTACTTGACTTTCAAACATTTCCCCACTTTTTAAAAATCCGTTAAAACGGAGAGCATAAACCCATCCCTACACACCTAGATGGCATCCGGTTCTCCTCAAGGAAGACCCTGAACCCCAGCTTTGCTTCTTAGTGCCTGGGGTTGGTCTTTTCATGTCACAAGGAAGCCATCGTTTTAGGCCCACCATTTCCAGAAGCCCTTCCAGGGTGGTGGCCTCAAAAGCTAGAGATCACTTACTGGGCTTGAAGGCCTAGGAAGCCTACACACACTGAATAAGAGGGAAGTGACTCTGCTTAGCCTTCATGATGACAGGGGCAGGACAAAGGTGACTGAGAAATGCCTGTGGCCGAGCTCAAATACAACACAGCATGCTGGAAATAGAATTCAAGAATTCTGATGCCCCCCTCAAGTGTTTTTCCCTATGTTTGGAGCTTTCAGCAAGGTTAGCTTGGGCACAAGTAGAGCAAATCAGTTGGCAATTTTTAAATTTTTTTAAGGAAGCTTTTTTTTTTTTTCTTTCTATGCAAGAATCTAAAGTCAGATTCCTGGCTGCACACTCAGTCTTTTCACAGTGTAGAGGCCCTTTGTGGCTAAATTTAGTTCCTCCAGCCAAGATAGCCCCTTGATCTGACCTTGACCAGGCTGTGAAATGAAGGCGAGACAGGAGGAGGAAAAAAAGAGAATGAAAACGCATTCAAGGCCGCACCATGGGACTCCCAGGTGTGGGAGTTTCAGCCCACAGAGGAACAGCCTCGGCTGGCCTCCTGGAAGGCAGCCTGAAGGCTGCATTATTGTCATCACTGATATTGAGATAGCTCTTCCTATGTGGCCCGGGCTGGCCTGGGACTCACAGCCATCCTCCTGCCTTAGCCTCCTAAGCAATGGAGTAACAGGTATACACCACCATGCCTCATTTTATTTATTTATTAATGTCACTGGAATTAAGATATGTGAACACTGACTCTGGTGGAGTCCTTAGGGCCAGAGAACACTAACTTCAGCTGTAGTTGGGTCAGATTTAAAAAGAGCAGAATCTGGGAAATATTAAAAACAAAAAACAAAAAACACTTCTTCGACTTTTTGGGAAAAGGCAGTGTCTTTTCACTGCCTGTCCTGGACTTACCAAATCACCAAAGAAATTAAGTGTGGTGTGTATTTGTTCTTTATTAATTCATTGTAAGGCAATGAGTAGCCTTGGTACTTTGTGGTATGGGCAAATAAACCACGAGCCCGGCTGCTATCTGGGAGACTAAAGAGAGAATTACCCATGAACCTGGGATTCAGATACATTGGAAGTTTAACTGAGGACCAGCCAGGACTGTCTGTGGCTGGCAAGGCCGCTTTGGTTGGTGGGGGAAGAGCCAGAAAAGACGGGGTTTCTGCTCAGTACCTGCAGTGAGGTCATTATCGAGGAGCAGTCAGGAGGTCAAACTGTCAAAGTCTGGCTGAATGCGTACTCCAAATATCCCGCTTCGACATGAAGATTACCTTGAGCAAAAGATACTTGAGAAACAGCAGATGCAAAACCCCCCTCTAATCCTCCCACCTTTGCTTTCAGAAAATGAGATAAGACTCCCATGTGAAAGACGCCCTCCCTGTACCGGGGGTGGGGGGGTAGGGGGTGGAGGGGGAAGGAGGAAACATTCTCTGATGGGAAGTTAGGGCCAAGAGAATTCTGTAGAAACAGACCTTGTTCAAATAGTTCTTATCTTCCTTTAGTTTCCAAAAACAATTGAGGTGTTTTGCCAGGCTAGCTTCTTTCTATTGAACCTCACACAAAAGTACATAGAGTCTGCGTTTCTTAGCATCAGTTTCTTGTATGTGTTCCTGTGTCATACCAAACATATTGAATTGGCGTGCTGCTGTTGCCTTAGTCTGCTGTGTGCCAATTCAGTCCTTGGGCTCAGCTAGAATCCCTGAGAGAGTAGAGTTGAAGCCTTCCTTATGCAATGACTGTCCCCAAGGCCCTCCCACAGACTGGGCATGTAGCTTATGGAGAGATGGTTTTCCAGCTGCCACCAAGTAGGGACTGGAGCTCTTCTGTGTACTACTGCCTTAGCGATGGTATGTGTGAGCTCTGCCCAATTCCCTGTGATGTGCAGCCTGAATCGCCTTCATCTTTCCAGCATCCCCTGGGTGCTGGTCGTTGTGGTATGGCCTCTGAGACCAGATGCCAGCAGTAGAGATAGATGTGAGGTTTTCCAGGAAAAAAAAAAAAAAACCTTGTCTGAAAAGGTCTGTAGTTGTGAGCCCCAGAGAGATACTGTCCATGGAGGCCCCAGGCTTATAGTTGATAATGAAAAAGAGGCATACTGACAGATGGACAACTGTTGGCCCTGTTAGGGGCTACAAATCCTCTGCCATGACATGCCCAGGCATTGTACAGCATATCCAATGTTCTTAATAATGAATAGAAGCCTTAAAAGTTATAGGCAGAGAAAGTTCCAATTTGCAACACCTTTTTTATAAATTTATATTTCAGCCATTTTTGAGTATTGACTAAACACTTAATCACCCCAACTCCCACCCCAACCCCCACACAAACAATTAAAAAAAAAAAAACAACAACAGATGTTTCTCTGCCATACTCCAGTCCCTGTTCTCAGTTTTTAGTCAAGTCGTGCCTTTCAAAAAAGAAAACTTTATCTCAGTAGTCATCAAACTTACCTGGCCATGGGACACTGGGATTGTGAGTCATTGGTTAACCTCATACTGGACCCTGATGAACATGGATGTGTTCAGAAAACAGTCTGAAAGGGCCAGCTCTCCTTCTCTATGCATTATCCTTCAAGTATGAAGAGGGCAGACTCCGTACTATATTGTCCTGTTTTGTGTTCAGTACATCCTGACCACAGTTTCCCCTCACTCTGTGCCTTCTATCCCTCCACCCCACCCCAATTCCTCTCTCCCCCACCATCCACTCCACCTCCATTTGCCTTCAGAAAAGAGCAGGCATCCCAGGGACATCCACCAAACACAGCCTAACAAGATATGGTAAGACTAGGCACAAACCCTCATATCAAGGCTGGGCGAGGTACCCAGTAGGATGAAGAGAGCACCATGGGCAGACAAGAGTCAGAGACATCCCCACTTCCACAGTTAGGGGTCCCACAGAAACACCAGGCTACCAAACATATTGTATATGCATATATGCTGAGAGCATGGCACAGACCCACGAGGCTCCATGATTGTGTCTTCAGTCTCTGTGGGCCCCAAATGAGCCCTGCTTAGTTGAAGTCTGTGGGCCTTGTACTCACGCTGTCCTCAGCTCTGTCCTCTCTTTATGGACTCTAACCTCTGTAGAACATGATATTAAATAACTGCTCACAAGTAATTAACAGAAATGTCTAACCTTTATGTCTAGCCCGCCAGTTCAACATTAAATTCTAGTGCTTAAATAATACACTATGTGTTCGATAAAGTTATCATTTCGACTATAAGGTAGTCATTTAAGTTGAGTCTCAATTTAAGGAATGAGTTTATCACTATAGAACTCACCTAGTGAGACTAAAGAATAGAATGAATAGAATTAAGGGCCCTGTGCTCAATTATTAGTTGCCTGCCTACTCAGAGTCAGGTAGGAGGAGGAGGAGAGGAGTGTTAAAACCCTCACACACACACACACACACAACACACCACACACCGCACACACCACCAAGTGTGCTGTGCCTCATGATTCTCCATTGAAGGAGAGATAAACCTGTTTTTTAGGATCCCAAGTGTGGGATCGGAACGGTCTTGTGAGAGAACAGGTGAGGTTAATCCACTAGAAGACCAACCACCTTGTGCGGGAGCTTGATTGTTGCCAGCTGAAAAGATCCCGTGAGCAGACTCTGGGAGGAGATATAGCAATGAGCCCAGAACTGGAGGCGGGGCCTTTTGGAGACTTGGGATAGTTTTTGCTGTTCATCACTCCACTTTGAGATGCTCCTAGAGAGAACCACTCGAGGGAAGGCTTTGGGGCTCCGGCTTCTGCTGAGGTTCTGGGTTCTAGTTACTCCAGGTTCCAGCAAAAGAAATCCTGCTGATCATGCCAGGAGAATTGCTCCTCAGAACTGATATCCTTACGGTTTTGTTGTTGTGTTCTTTAATCCTCTTTTCCTATTGTTTTAGTTACTCGAGTTATAAGTGACATACACTCAGTTACTAAGTTGTTAATAAAATATATTGGCTAAGAAAATTGAGCCTACACTCCATCTTCACAGAATAGTGTCTGCCTTCACGTTATTCAAGTAACCCAGTAATTCAGCGGACACTTGACGGGTAAATAGACAAAATGTGACATGCACAGCGAATGGGGTGATTGTTGTAATTATCATTATTTTTCAACCTTAGGGGGAAAAGAAAGAAAGTCTGAGTCATGTTATAATGCAGATGAAATATGAGAACATTGTATTAAGTGGAATAAGCCAGTTACAAAGAGATGAATACTAGAAGCTTCTGTGTCAGACTGTACTTATGGGGCTCAAATTTGTAGAGACAAAAGGAATTGTGATCACCATGGGTGGGAGATAAAATAATTATTTTCTTGTTTGTTTGTTTGTTTTTAAAATTTGTTGTTTAATAGAATAGAATTTTTCTTTTTTTTCTTTATGTTAAGCTATTGTTCTGAATTTGTGGGGTTACAGAGGCTGCACATGAAAACAGCACAAAGGTACTATACGCCACTAGATTGTTCATTTAAAATAGTTAAGATACTAAATTTTACACTACATCTATTTTACCACAATTTTTAAAAAGAATCTATACAAGTTTAGAAGTGTCTGTCACAACTATAGAAAGAAAGAGAAACCTGAACGTACTTCATTTAAATATTCCTGAGTGTTTAATTGCTTGCAATAAATGGGTATGTGCACATGTACGTGTGTACATAGCACAACACACTGCTGTGTGGTGGAGGTGTTTTTGATTACTTGTTTGCTTTGTTATGAGACAGGGCCTCTCGTATTCCAGGCTGGCTTCAAAATAGATGCATAACTGAGGACGACCTTGAACTTCCAATCCTCCAGACTCAACTTTCTGAATGCTGGAACCATAGGTGTGCTTCTACATGACACTGGGGATAGGATCCAGGGCTTTCTACATTCTGGGAAGGCACTCTTCACTGGGGTCCATTTAAGGTGCCCCCCAACACACACACACACACACACACACACACACACAGACACACACACAGACACACATACACACACCACTTTCCCCCCTTTTTCTTAAGCTGGCTGTCCATACCTATGTCCTTTGAGTGTGTCCTACGCTTTGGATAGTGAAAACACAGCTGGGGTTTGTGTAATTCCCACCGAAGGTGGTAGTGCTTCTTTCATTATCCTCCACTGCGGTGGAGAACAACCACACACTGTCACCAACATCCCAGGTTACTGCGTTTCTGTTAGCTGCCTCCTTTGGATCCACGTGCCAGGGGAAGCCGTGGAACCAATTCCCATCGCAGTGCCGGTGCCTCACCTACAAGCTGTGCTGCCTTTTCCCACATCCCTTTTTCTTGCTCTTTTGCTCACATGGTAGAGGGGATTCCAGAGACTTAAAAGAAAAGGGAACTGAAAGAAGGACCCAGCCTCGATGCCCAAATGACTGCCTGGAACCAAGTCCTGCTGAGCCTGTATGGGGACGTGACAGAAAGTAAAGACACACTTCTGTTATCGTTAGTCACTGGCTGTTTGGTCTTGTTTGGTACTTAGCTGCGCTGACTGACACAAGCACGGAAGGTGCTGCAGAGGCAGGATGAGGACTGATGGCCTGGAGGCTGGATGGTCAGCCAGGCAAGGGAAGTGGAAATGGCGTGTTTCATGACTCCTAAGTGCATGTGATCGCGTTGCTTGGAGACCGTGTAGCAACTATGTTTACATAACGATCCTAGTCAACAAACATCTTAAGGGAATGGTGCTTTATCAGGGCTGGGACCAGAGTGTGAATGCCTTCTTTGGGACCAGCACAGCAGATGGAGCTGGAAAGGCTTCCCAGGGGAAATGGAATGAAACTTGAGGGTAGAGACTCAGAGCGTCTCTTAGAGTTCTTTTTTGTTTTGTTTTGTTTTTTTTTTTCAAGACAGGGTTTCTTTGTATAATTAATTCTAGCTGTCCTACAACTAGCTCTGTAGACCAAGCTGGCCTCGAACTCACAGAGATCCACTTGCCTTTGCCTCCCGAGTGCTAGCATTAAAGGTACCCACCCAGACCTTTTAGCGTTCTTTTTCCACAAGTTTCAAGATTTAAAACGTATTATTATTGTTGCTGTTGTTATGCAATCAATGGCTAATGTTAACACAACAGGTTCTTAGCAGTTCCCCCAAATACTGCCCATGCTGTCCTGCTCCCAGGTGCTTCCCAGGCCTGGTGTCCAGGCCTGTGACACAGTCTGGACTCCCCTTTGCTAACTCCACACTGCAGGCTGGAGGCCTGAGCTCAGCAGCCCAGAATTAATGATATGCCTTGCCTTGCCTTGGAGGAGAGGCCTGGCTCCTGGCCTAGTAAACACCTTTGACCCCACAGATTCTGTCAATCCTTTATCCTTTCCTGTGTAGAAAAACCTCCCCGATTTATAGTGATGAGTCTTCTGCCTCTGCAGCTTTCAGGACTCCTAGCCAAAGCCTGGAGGGCACATGTTTATGACTTGCCAGTAAAGTCATATGAAAAAGTAAACCACATCATGTTGCCCACGGTTCTACACACTCTGGCCAAGGCCTCTCTCGTGTTAACATGGTGTACCACCACATACCTGTCTTCCTCACAACTTCCCTGCCTTTTCAGCCTTGGAGAGAGTCAAGTTCTTTAGTTCATCCTTGGCACCTTTCAGATGAGATTGGGCACATTTAGGGTGGTATGGCCGTAGACTCTTGGCACCTTTCAGTGTGCTTTTCTCTTCTTGTCACTCTGTGCACCTATCTTCCTTAAAGCTCAGTCTAGATGCCACCTCCTCAGAGAAGCCTTTTCCGGTCCACCCACCTAAAGCAGACTTCCACATTGGTCACCTTTTACGCCCCTCGCCACCCTCTGAGCCCACCTCTTCCTCCAGCCATTGTAGCAATGACAACCTTGTCCAGGTGTCCTGTGAGAGCACCTGGCCTCCTGTGTTGCTCTGGAGTTTCTCTGGTGCTGCAGGGGAGCGGAGCCTGCAAGCCCTGGGAATGGGAAATTAGCTCATGGACCAGCGAGAACCAATGGACTCATGTCCATCTAGCAGCCACTGGGTGGGGCATTTCTGAGGTATATGGCTTCTTGGTGTCCAAGAAGAAATGTCCCCACGGCCCACAGCGTTGTCCTTAAGTGACCTACTAAGTCTTAAATGATTCCTAGTGTCAGCATTTCTTCTTTAGTTGTTTGCCTTTTCCTGGGCTGTTGTCTTTCAGATTAACTTACAAAATAAACTACCTGCCTGGAGTGCTTTGCCAAGCTCCCGTGAGAACTTAGGCTCAAAACGTCTCCCTCCCTTATGTAGTGTCACAGATCTCCATTTCCATGTTAGCACTTACTGGGGCTTAGATAGATTCTGTTTATTTCTACGATCCTGTTATATTTGTATTCCATCTAGACTAGAATGTAAACACTAGGAGCAGTAATCTTGTCTATTTTCAAACATATGTTCAGCTCCTAGGGTGCAGTTTTGACAGGCATGTTATTACTAACTACGTATTAGTGGATGAATAAATTTCAAAACATGCTTTAAGGACTGCACTTGTATCTTGGGCAGTGAGAAGCCACATGGCATGCTGGTTCAGAGAAAATGCTGTGGATTCGGCCTTTCTGCTCACTTCCTGACTGCCTCTTAGACCACACAGTCACTGTAAGCAGACTAGGCCCCTACCTCCCATTTACAAAGCGGGACAGATAAGCGCACCCGGGACATAGGGTCATTATTATGCTTTCAAAAGCTACCTGTCGAGCACTCAGGCCATCAGGACAGTGCCTGGAATATGATGACTGCCCTGGACATTTTGGTGCTTCCTTGAGCCTTTCCCTTTCTGGAGCCATTGAACTGAATTTAGACTTGAATAGATATAAGGTGATGTTCAGTGTTCACTGCAGGCCTTCCAAAGATTCCACTCCTGTCTCCATCTCTCCCGGAACCCCTGGGCTGAACAGCACCAGAGAAATGATACATGTCTGAGAATCAGCTGACTGAAGTGCGTGGTGCTGTAAACAACTCGCGTGATTTCATTCTTCCCAAGAAGCTTTGTGAGAACGTATTTGAATTAATCAAAAAGTAGACAAAATCAACTTCAAAGAACAACATGTTCATTTCCCTCCTCCTCCTTCTCTTCCTTCTTCTCCTCCTTCTCTTGAGTCTTTTGAAGGCTTTATTATTTCCACGTGTTGAATTTTAAAGTTGTAAACTAGGTACATCATCTCATACTTATCAAGTGCTATCTTGGGATTTGTAATAACTACTGACTCAGTGACCAAATCTTACTTTAGGAAAGAAATATCTTTGGGGAGCTGGAGAGATTGATATTTCAGTGGTTAAGAGCACTGGCCTCTCTTTTAGAGAACCTGATTTAGTTCTTAGAACCTACATGGCAGCTCACAACCACCCGTAATTCCTGGGGAAACTGATGCCCTCCTCTGCCTCCCAAGGGCACCAGACATGCAGGTGGTACACACACATACATGCAGGTAAAACACTCAAGCATATACACACTTAAAAAATAAATATTTTTATATAAAAGAAAGACTGCTCGGCAGGTGAAGAGATGGCTTAGTCAGTAAAGTACTTGCAGCACAGAGTAGTTAAGTTCAGATCCCAGCATCCACCTAAGACTCTGGCCATGGCGGTGTCTGTAACCCCAAGCCTGAGAAAGAAAAAGAGAAAGATCCCCAGGGCTTGGTGCCCAGTGCCCAGCCAACTGAACCAACCAAAGAGCTCCAGGGTCAATGAGAAATGCTGTCTCTATAAATTAACCTGCAGAACCATTGAAGACAATGCCTGATTTTGAGCCAGCTCATATACATGCAAAACACACACACATACACACACATACACACACACACACACACACACACACACACACACGCTCGTGCACACACACACATGCACATAAAGAAATGCTGTTGGAGTGAAGGTTGAGACTAGACAACATTAGTGTCATAAATGTAAGACTGGGCATCCAGCTGCCTTTTCCTCACCCAACCAGGGCAAAGCCTCTCCAGATAGGAGCACCTCACGCCCGATCAGCACTGACTTTCTGTACATCACTCTGACAAGGGACTCTGGCAGTTTCAACCCTGAGGCATGTCCCAACTTTAGTTCCAACAAAGTTCCTCTCTTATAGAGACACCCCAGAGAGGAAACCCCAGTGAGAATCTTTGGTCTTGGGTCACAGGCTAAGCACCTGGTGACTTTTAGAAGCAATCCTTAAATCCCTTCGACTCAGGTGGGAGAAGAAAACAGAATTTGCGTTTTGTCCTGTTCAAAAGTTTCAATACAAGACCAAAGAGATCATGTCAGCGGGTGGGAGGCAGTGATGGCGGTGCCTGGATGTTATTCTTGGGCTGCGGAAGGCAAGGGGGGAAGTGCTGGGACTCTTTCTGTCATTCTCCCTTGAGCTCCCCATTTACAAAATTGCTCAGCCAACTCCTCCCCTGACTCCCTCTTCTTCACTTTCCCTTCTTACTAATCCCTATCTGCATCAGAGCCAAGGCAAGTGGCCAGGTGCTGTGGGCCAGGTGCTGTGGGCCAGGTGCTGTGGGCCAGGTGCTGTGGGCCAGGTGCTATCGGTCAGGCCTGGGTAAGGCAAGGTGCTGGGAACATGGCTCTGGGAAACAGTTATCTAGAACCAAGAGGTTGAAAGCTTTAGGAGTTTCCTTCTGAAACAGAGCTGTTGTGCATTAGGACAAAGCAAGAGAAAGCATGGGGAACTGAGGGCAAGAGCGGGCTCTAGCCTCTATGAGCTCCTCTTTGAGTGTTTGCTTCCTTGAGAGGGGACAAGCGGTCTTCTCAGTGGTTTTCATTTCCGTTTGGAGGTTGGTAATTCTACAAGTAGCTGATTTAGGCCTTGACTTCACGTAGCCTAGTTCTATCAACATCTTGACATCATATGGTCCCAGATCCCCTACACATGTGTATGCGCAGTCGGTCAGCAAGAAGGCTGTAGGGTGGCGTTAGCTGCTCAAGTATGATTTTTTTTGTGCTGCTATTTCTCAAGTATATTAAATGACATTTAATCCTACTCTGTCTTGTTTTGTTCCGTCAGGCTGGACTTAACCCCTGGGAGTGGTGGCTGTAAACGACAGCAATATTTTCTGAAACTCTCTGTGTACACATAAATGTAAGAACACCATTGCACTTAAATAACATGCTGCTTCTTCAGAACCTCCTCTGAACTATGACGTGGCCAGTTTGTCTAGTTATGTCCCCTCATTTCCTGCCTCATCGCCATGACTGCCCATACTGCAGCTCAAAACAGAATTTTAAGAACACCTCAAGGTGTTTTCGGATGAAGCCAGTAAACAGCTCCAGTGAGGCCCCGGGACACGAGCCAACACAAACAGGGAGTGGGAAGTTTGCTGATAGCTCTGGGCACTGAGACCTCACGACTGGTCGGATGAGGCAGACTCCAAATCAAGCAGTGACACGCGGAGGAGCCAGGGAGGATTCAATCATGTTGCCTCTTGTAGGAAAGCAAATTCTAGAAAAGGTTGAGCCCTCTTTTTGTCAAAGCCGGAGAAGGAGCTTGCCTTGGCCAAGGTAGGCTGGAGTCCAGAGATGCTGACTCAGCACTCCTGCCTGAGGTCTCAGGGTGGCTGCAGAGCTGGGTCTGCACGTAGCACCTCCTCGGCTGTGTTTGGTGTCAGGGGCTCCATCATTATCCAGTGTATTCATCAATATACAGATGGCACCACCAGAATGAGATTCTAAAGTATAGTGTCTTCAGACACTAAATTAGTAGTCACTAATTTAGACTGTTGAGCCTACAGTGCCTTGTCCCGATCAACACCCATCAACTAAATGAGGCTCTTTACAGCTGCCTGGTAATCTTCAAAATGTTTCAGATAAAGCACCTAGGCCAAAGTTGGAACACAGTAGCAGAGGCTAGCTCTAGTCACAGTCCTTACTGTCCCACAATTCCTTAGATTCCAATGGCTTTACAGGGGAAGAAATCTGCTTTTATGTTGGTCCAGCCTCCGAGGGGTAACACTTTTCATGCAGGGCTGGTCACAAGTTAATAGGCAACCAACAACCCTTAGCCAGAGCAAGGCTTGATATACAAATGCCTTGTCTCTTGGGTGAGACACTCAGAGACATGTTCTACTGTTGCCCCATAGCAGTGTCTAAAGTGACTGACCTCCCAACGCCACCATCAGTGCTGGTCATAGGCATGTCCTGCATTGCTTCCTCATCTTCCATGGTTCATTTCTCTGACATCCCTGATATTCTGGGATCACCATCCCAACTATAGATGAATGTTTAGGTTCCGGTAAGTCTGAGCTAAGACACCGTGGCCCTTGCTGCACGCTTCTTTCATTTGTAATGATGTTAGTGTACACTCTGAGTGTTCCTTCCTGTCTCAGCCTTTCTATTCCCTGGACCACTTCTTGTCAAGGCTTTTTTCCACCTTTGCAAATACATGCATGGGGATGGATCAAACGCAGATATTTGTGCCCTTCATAACTGGCCCATGTAAGTGCACACACACAGTCACACACAATCATACAATCTTTCCCCCCTCTCTCTCCCTCCTCCCCCTACACATACACACACACAAAAGATACGTACAGAGACCAAGAAAGCCAAACCACAAAGCCATGAGATGTTATAAAAAGAATCCCTGTTGTGTTTGTGTGAGGCTTGCTACCCTGCCTAACTTCCTTCAGACTTGTCCTGGTTCCCTGTGGGCCTGCACATATGGCATAGTGTTTAAAGCTGTGCCGGGGTTCCGACCGCTCGTAAAACCAGAGATAAGCAGTGGGACCTAGGCACAGAGCTCTGCATCCTGTTGTGTGGGATAAGCATTCTCTTTCCACTTCCTCCCTAAGCAGCGAGAGGATGGAATCGTTTTTCATGAAGACAGGAAATATCTTCACTGCTGCTCTGTGAACTGGATGGAATTACGTATGCCCCAAGAGCAGAGCCACTGGGCGAGGAGAGCTGTGTGGGCTGCATTTTCAATGAGCAGTGAACAATAGTGTTCTGTGGCCACACCCTGCAATTTCACACAAGGGGAAGAAACAACTTGGCGAAATAACCCTGCGTTGCTGTCTTTAAATGTGTGCTCCGGTGTGGCCTTCTCTAAGTTGAACTAGCACTTTGCTCTTGTAGTCTCACATGGTTATGTGCCAAGAAGCAGAAAGCCCTTCCTTCCCTGGCTGGCTTTCAGCGTGCACCAATTTCAGTCATGACAGCTGAGTTATTAAACAGAAGCAACACAGTGCAAATTGTCAATCAGTGTGGGCTTGGGACTGTGAGTTACTTGTAAGAAACATGAACTTGAGGCTGCCAGCCCTTCAGTACATAAATCACTTGGTACGTGTGTTGGTGACCAAACACATCCCTGTTTGCAGAGTCTCTCAGTGGCAGGCCACCTTGTATCTGTCAATGAATTCACACACAGACTGTGAAGTATGTCGGGTTTTTGTTGTTGTTGTTGTTGTTTTAAGGCTTTTTGTCTTTTAGTGATAGCTCATGGGACATTCTACACTGCAAATCATCAGTGGAGGGAACTGGCTATCAAAATTAAAGTGAAGGGAAGAAATGCAAATGGAAGAAGTGAAATTCCAATTAAATGTAAGTGGAGCTTATAGACATGCTCTGTGGACGCTGGGCTGTCCTCAGCTTCCTCTAAGCATGCAGAGGAACTCAGGGTAGGTGAGTGAGCCATCGCAAATGAGGACAATAATGAAAAGGGACAGGGAGTCACGCCAGACGCCCCGCTTTCCATCACCACGGTATTGGGACCCTTAGTGGTCATCCAGGACACTGAAGCTTAAAGCCCTAAAAGTGTACAAAAACCTAGACAAGAGATTGATGCTTTATCATCACGAGGAAGATGCCTATTCAATACTGTGAGTTATTTGACAAGATGGAAGCGCTGCCTGGATTTGTTCGTTTGTTTGTTTTATACATTGTGATGTTTTGACATCCTCAAAATCTTTTTTAGGTTTGTTTGCTTATTTGCTTGCCATGCTGGGGACCAAACCAGAGCCTCCTGTATACTGGGCAAGGCTCCATCACCCTGCTAACCCATAGTCCTAGCCAGTTCTTACTGAGAGCAGAGCACACAACCAAGAGCATGTCTTTGATAAGGAAGCCCAGGCCAGAGTGGGGCCAGCACACTATATTTTCATGTCTGAGTTATCCCAAGGCCAAGGGACTGGGCAGCCAGGGACTGCCTGGAACACATAGAGCCTACAGCAACCGCTAAGTGTGGCTGTTCCTAAATCTACCATTACGCTCTGCCTTCATCTCCCTTCTCTCCTGTCATCTACCTCCAGACAGCCAAGGCTTCCTTCCCTGTGGAACGGCTCTCATCTCCAGGACCTGTGGCTACAACACACTTTGTTTCCCAGAGTGTTGGGCTACAGACCCGGGATAAGCAGCTAAGGTACCTTTTCTAGCCAGAGCGGCCAGCCATGGATGGTATACCCGACCTCTACCCAGAGCTCTTCAGCCCAGGGGCGGGGCTTCACTATGTAACCCGGACTTTTTGGTTCCTGTACACTCTGTCCCCCCCGCCTCTCCCCGCCCTCTGTCTAGACCCCACTTTCTTTTCCCTGCCTTTCTATCTCCCCCTGCATGGTAGCTTCCCTGGCCCCCAATCCTTGGGACTGGTGAACCCGCTGAGGGCTGCTCCCAGTAAACCTGCATTTAAATACATTTTTTAAAAAAATTATTTATTATTTGTACAGTAAGTATTCTGCCCACATGTGTGCCTGCAGGCCAGAAGAGGGCACCAGATCTCTTAATAGATGGTTGTGAGCCACCATGTGGTTGCTGGGAATCGAACTCAGGACCTTTGGAAGAACAGACAGTGTTCTTAACGTCTGAGCCATCTCTCCAGCCCACATTTAAATACTTTAACTTGTCTTGAATTAGTTCGTTTTACCTGTGGAAGAAGGAATGCTCATCACAGAGCCCATCCCTGATCCCCACATTAAGAGAACACAGACCACAATGCTCAAACTACTACTATCAAGGAATGAAACATTTCAATTCTCACCATTATTTATACTCTAAATTGCAACATGCCAATGTTGTAAAACTAAATATTTGTTGTTTCCTTCTTCTTCTTCCTCTTCTTCTTTTTCTTCTTCTTCTTCTTTTTCTTCTTCTTCTTCTTCTTCTTCTTCTTCTTCTTCTTCTTCTTCTT
>OU015758.1:7073268-7088509 GCA_907169655.1 Acomys percivali | reverse complement strand
TTCTTCTTCTTCTTCTTCTTCTTCTTCTTCTTCTTCTTCTTCTTCTTCTTCTTCTTCTTCTTCTTCTTTGTGTTTTTATGCATTTGTAGTCTGCAGAAGCTCTTAATACTCCAACAGGGATTTCTAACAATTGTGAAAGAATGATGATTCCCCGCCCCCACCCTCCACCCCACCCTACTGACCATTAGGATTGCTTTGTGATGTTTCTGCCCACAGTCCCTTATGCGGTTCTATATAACAAAGTGAGGACTGCCAAAGAAGGCTGCCTCACTGGAGATTCCAGCTAATTTATTAAGTCAGAGACACGTGGAGGCTTTGAAAAATGGTGGCCCGGGTTCCCATCCTGACCCCAGGACATGGCCACTGCTGCCTGCTCCTGGTTAGGATAACTGGTCTACCCAAGGCTTTGTATTCCTATCTGAAGAAGCAACTGTACTTACCTCATAGGGCTCTTAGCTGATAGGTGTAAGGCCTCAGGGAGTGGGCCGGAATTCGGGAGGAGCTCATAAACACGTCCTGCAAGGTGGAGACTCAGCCCTTTTACTTGCCTACAGTACCTTTGCATTGAAAACAAGGCCTGATGCATGTAGCAGTTAACTTAGTCACTATTTAGTATACAAAGGAATGGCAGGTGAAGCATCCAGCAAAGGCCAGAGGCCTCAAACTCTTCCACTTCTCTCCATTTCTGGGTGCCCTGCACCCTTAGAACATTTCAAGAAGTCAGCAGACTAGTTCTGCTGAAAATGCTTACTCTTGTTTACGCTCACCCTTTAAAATGTCAGGGTGTCTTGTCAGGCTTAACGTTCACTTATACAAACAACGAATTCCTACCAATCTGTAGAATAAAAATAGGGCCTCAAAAATGAAGGGGCGGGGAAGAAAAGCAAGCCCTACAGCTTCGCTGCCATGTGTTGCATCCTGGTAGGCTGGTTATTTTAAGTTAAATCTTTGAAGGTCGGTGCCTGCTAGCTGCAGGTTTACCTTGGCACTCTCCTAAAAACCAAACCTGTCACTGGAGAGAGCACAGGGGCCTCCCTCTCCCTTCGCCTCCCTGAAGTCACGTTATCTTCGGCGGCAAAGAGGAGAGGAATGGGACTGTGTACGGTTGGACTCGAATTCTAAAAGGAAAAAGTTAACAGCTAATTTCTATTCCTCCTCTTCCACAATCTGCTCCTCAGAGTTGCCTGTGCTCCCACCAATGAAGAAGAGTGGAAGCAACAGGAAGTGAGGTGCTCACTGCCCTGGGCTTTCCTCTCTGGGGTTTGCAGGTCCTTTTCTACTCTTGATAATCTACTTTTGCTGGCTCAGTCAGTCTTCAGAGGGAGAAGATGAGCAAGCAAGCGAGACTCAAGTCCAGATGACCTGACCGATGTATGACTGGATACGCCTTCCTGTCAGATCCTGGTCTTTGCCTTGTTTGACTGAGGCTTGGCTTCCCGGTCTTGAGACAATTAAGAGAGTTTTACATTTTCTTCTAAGTGCCTGTGCTTTTGAAAGATTTAGTAAACAGGCCAATAATCACCACTCACATGGTTAACAAGACAACCATGTAACTCTAACCACCCACTTAGCCCCTCTAAGCTTCACTTGCTGTGAAATAAACAGTAGTTATCTCTGTTCATTTTTTTTTAAGTGTGTCAAAATTCAAGAAAGAGAGCAGACAGCGTGCATTAAACCCTTTCAAGTTGAAAAGGGGAGGCATTTAAATTTTAATCATCCCTTCTCTAATTTTTGAGTCAAAACATTTGCTCACTTCCGTGAACCCTCAATTATTACCGTTATCTTAAACATTTGGAGTTGAAAACCTTCTCGAAAACCAATACATTCTCTCACACAGAAGTTAACATCTGTCTTAGCTAACGCTCAGGGGTGGGAAAGGCACTGTTTTGCAGGTTGCCGGTTTCCAACGTTCTTGGGAAAGGAAAGGGGGAGACTCTTGCATCAGATGTTTTGGAAGGAAGGTGACTGCCGAGTGAGCTGGAGGTTTCTAGAGGGGAACTTTCCAAAAGCACTTCGTATTGATTCGTGTTGAATATTCATGAGGTTGAAACTTTTCTGTCTCTAATTGCCCGGACTCTCAGGCTGGCACACTGCAGCCAATAGTTTTCTGGTTGTTTCCCTGAGGGTTCGGTGGTGGTGTTTTTGTTGCACTTGGCATTGTAATGTGGACCGAAAGCCCCTCCGGAGCCTGGGCATTTAAGGAGCATCGCCTCCAGAGGCTATTTACTCTGGACTTTGTCCAGGATGTCAGGCTCCCCCCACCACCACCACCACCACCCCCCCACACACACACACACACGATGTCTCCTGACAAAAGCAGAAAGACGGCTCACCCACACAGATTGTCTTACTCAGTTTGCACCTCGCTGGGTTGGGTTGGGTTTTGACCCTGGGGTGATCTGGAAGACTCCAGGAAAACTTAAAGAGACATGGCTATCTTATTCCTCCCTCACTTACAGGAAGACTCCTAACAGTTTCTAAAGAAGCAGTAGATGTGTTTCCTGAGGCAGCTGAGTCCTGAGGTTCCTTCCCACCACGTTCACAAAATTACTTAGTCAGGGCTAAACTACCTGATCTTAGTTACAGGAGTGCTGCCACCCAAAGAGTATAAAGGAGGAAAGCACTGCCCAGCTCTCCTGGGGAGCTTTCTAAAAACAAGGAGTTGGAAGAGGCGTGCTCTCCTTCTCTAGGAGAAGGAGAGAATGTGGCTTCAAGTCAAAACATCAATTAAATGTACAATTGGCTCTGTTTACAAGACCAACAGAGTCCTGCATTGCTTACAGAACAACAGTTATCCACACAATACCAGCACCAGGCTCTGGGGGCCCTCACACTGACCCCTGGGACTCGGGTCAGGGTTCTCTCTCCTTCAGCTGTGATAATATTCACTGTGATGTGAGGTCCACCAACGTATTTTAGCCAGAGAGGAAGTTTGGTTTGGCTGACAGTATCCGAAAATGGGAAGAGTAAAGCTATTTTTCTTGTTCTTCCTCTGGACTAGGCTTCAGTTTTGGATTAGATATTATAATTACCTGCACCTATTTACATGTGGAAAATGCAGGCTCACCATGTTTGACCACAACAGATGGTACTTGGAAATCATCATAAATCATTTCCAGGGCTTGCACCATCTAGTTTCTTACTGTACTGTTTCTCTGTGTGTGACACGTATGCAGGAATACATGTGACAGGTATGAAAACTCTCTTAAAAGAATACTGTTTGGAGAAGCTGGGAAAATGATATCCAGTGCAAAGGCAATGGTTGTATTCAAAAGGGGGCACATGTGTGCAGACAACTTCTTATGGGGCCCAATAACTTAGGTTTAGGCTTGTATGACATTTCGTTTTCATAACATTTGTTCATTGTTGTCCCTGTCCTCCAAAAGCTGCCAAGGACAACTTAAAGCAGAGAACAACGTTGCGTTTCCAAAACGGACAGCTATTCGTGGGCTTACAATTTGGCAACTATGAATTATAGTATAGTTCATCTGATGCACGCATGCTTTGATGTTGCTCACAGCTGGAAGTAATGAGAGCAAGAAATAGAAACCGGTCAGGCAGTCCAGGGCAGGGACGTTGAAAAATCCTTGGCCAGAAGCCAAAAATGTCTCTGGTTCTGGTTTGGCCACAGGCCAGGAATGCCAAGAGGGAGGTCTGGCTTCTCACTGTCACTCTTCCTCTAAGTGAGCACCCCTGCCTAGAGGTTATATGTTCGGGTATCACCAAACCTTCAATCCCTTCTGGTCAACAGCTTTGGAACGTGATGTCTGGATTTTCATGGTGGAAGTGGATGGTATCTATTCCTCAATTTCCAGCCCATCTTCTAAATGACATCAAGGGCAAATGTTAGGTCCCACCCACCATTTTCCTGGTAACACTAGAATGGTAAGCGTCCATTTTGTCCCTTTAGGCCTCCTGGTCAAAAGAATGGAATGCCTCTGGCCGTAGGTGGAGGCATGACATTCTGATCTGCTCCAAAGATCACCCCCTGAGCAGCTGGTGCATGAGGGCACTGGTAGTGGTGTGGGGGCAGGAGAGCTGGCCCTACCCCTCCCCAGTCACCCCCAGTTAATGGCCCTTCTCAATTAATGGATGCTGGTATGAATGCAGGTGGAGAAAGACTCATCATGTCCACTAAGAATTTAAGCATGCTCCAGCAAGTATATGGACAACACAAAATGGGCCTGCTTTTCCCATTTTTAAGGGGGGCAGGATGAGGTCATGGGGGCGGTGGACATGGGAAGATTGGGAGATGAGAGAGTGATCAGGACACACAACGTGAGATTTCCAAATATTAAAATAAAATGTAAAAATTAAAAAATAAATACATACTACTATCTTCTCCCTTAGTTTAGCTGGACCTGTCAATCACCTGGCCAAGAGAGATTGCTTCAAGAAGGATGTATTACCTAAGCCATGCTAAAAACATGAGAGGATTAATTATTCCCTTAAAGCAGTAGTTCTCAACCTTCCTAATGCTGCAACCCTTTAATACAGTTTCTCAACACAAAATTATTTGTGTTGCTACTTCATAACTGTAATTTTGCTACTTTTATGAAACATAATGTAAATATCTGTGTTTTCCAATTGCCTCAGTCCCTGTGAAAGGGTTGTTCTACCTTCAAAGGGGTTGCAACCCACAGTTGAGAACCACCACCTTAAGGAGATACTTCTAAGAAACCTCTCCCCATGTGTACAGGGTTTTTGCCGGGGCCCTTCCCATTCTCTGAGTAACTTTTCCTTACTTCTATGTGTCTCTTGTTCTTGCAGATACTAGCCAAAAGCCTCAGTGTGCTTTCCCAGACACTCTTAGTTTTCTCTCTCGTTCTCTCTCTTCTGCCGTGCAGCTGCTTTCTCACCTTCGTTACTGAACTTGCCTTCTTTCTTGGACTCTAGCTTAAAAGACATTTTTATACACACACACACACACACACACACACACACACACACACACACACACACTAACCAACACCATGGCTTAAAGCTTTCTCACCCTATTGTTTTCACTTACACTAGAATGAAGTTGTCCTTGAGTTGATAAATGAAACTGGAAATCTATCTTAGGGTTTCTATTGCTGTGATAAAACACCATACTCATATTTCTAGAAAGTTCTTATGGAGAACAACTTGGGTTTTATTTCTTTCTGAAGCTACCATCTTTAGGAAATGTGTTTCGATGTTGAACTCTATCTCATGCCTTTCATATTGTGAGATCTCAACAAATCTTAACTACAGATAAATAAAAGAATGGAAGAACCTGTGGACTCAAGAGAGAAAGGAGGAGAGAGGAAGATGGCTATAGATAACACATCACCTCCTGGTAAAATGAAATGCTTGAGAGGCATGAGTAGGGTTCTGGTAACCAATCTGTGTCTTATATACAAATAATATATAATATACGTACAATGATCTAAAACAGTAGTTCTCAACTTGTGAGTTACAACCCCTTTGGGGGCCCCAAATGATCCTTTCACAGAGATAATGTGTCCTGCATATCAGATATTTAACTACATTATGATTTATAGCAGTAGCAAAATTACAGCTATAAAGTAGCAATGAAAATAATTTTATGATTGAGGTCCCCACAACATAAGGCACTGTATAAAAGGGTCACAGGGTTAGGAAGGTTGAGAACCCCTGTTCTGAAAATATCAATTAAATATTCACTCTGGCTGGAAATTGTTTTCCAGCAGTGCCTCCCAGGTGCGAAGGGAGGAGGCATGTCTGGGAGTCAGAGAAAAGGGCTTTGTGAACTGGGAGGTGGAATAGAAACAGAGTAGCTGAGCCTCCAGGAGCAACAGCAGTACTCCCAGGGCTGTCCCAGCAGGTGCCTTTCGCCTCCCTTTTGTCATCTGAGGTCTCAAAATCACCCCAGCTCAGACCAAGACAACCTTGGATGGTCAGCGATTAAACCGCCACAGCGGGAACTGTGGGACAAAGCACCCAGAGGTCATTTCCAAGTGACTCTTGTCTACCAATGGGCTCCGGCCTCCCGGAGATCCTCTGTTCTGCTAGTGGGAGCGCTGCCAAGGCACAGAACTTTAAACTGGGCCAGACACTGATGTTGCTGGCGGCAGCCTCTTATCTTTGACTCTTCTAAGAATTTGGGGCGCATCACTGAAACATTTCTTTCTCCTCACCAGGCGTAAACTGAAAGTCATTGTCTGTTTTTGGGT
Organism: Acomys percivali; assembly: GCA_907169655.1. Lineage (NCBI taxonomy): Eukaryota > Metazoa > Chordata > Mammalia > Rodentia > Muridae > Acomys > Acomys percivali. Next base: position 7,082,333 of record OU015758.1, on the reverse strand, counting down.
TGGGGAAAGCTTTTTAGATTTAAATGCATGTGGCTTCTCCAGCTTTTACATTGTCTGACTGGTAAAAATAACTGGAGCGAGCCAAATAGTCCATATTATTGAACTCTGAATATCCCACATATGTACTGAGGTCTTGAGGCGGGGGCATTAAAACATGGCTGCCCCTTCTTCACTGACTCCTGTTGAACTAGAAAGGAGCCATTGATGCCATCTCTCCCTTCCACCTTTTCCTCAGATCAGTCCTGTCAGCGCAGCACTGGCCACATTAGTGGCCCCTGGAGGGCCAGTTCAGCTCGGTTGGACTGGGCAGTGTCCACCAAATCAATAACAGGCAACCTGAGCTGTGCTGAGGTCGCAGGTCTGGGGAATGGTCTTGTCTCCAGTGGTCCACGGGGTGGCCAGCCTCTTCCCATGTTGAGTTAAGCTGGAAACGTCTATGTCTCTCACACGTGCACATGTTCCCAAGAATAAAACAGATCTCCTCAGCCCTTAGATTTGAAACATTTTATAGATAAGGACTTGAAAGAGTGCAGTTCAGATAGTAGCCCCGCAAAGCGGTGACCTCTGCTTCTCGACAGTTCCACCCTTATACTAAAATATACATCCAAACCGGCATGGTAGCGCATGCCTATGATCAAAGAGCTCCCAGGGCATGGCAAGTTCAAGACCAGCCACACACCTGTGCTCCCTGGTGAGAACCCATCTCAAAAACAGAAAAGGAAGAACGCACATCCTACACAAGTCCTGTCCTGCCCCGGGAGAGGCTGAGTGTGTTGCAGACTGTAATCAGGCTTAATGGACCAGAGGTCTCCATATTGCTTACCAGAGACTTACAAACAGCAAACAATAATGTTGACCTATTGGTAGCAAGGAAAGTCATGTTACATGCATTGCCTGAGACAAGAAAGCTACAAAGCAGTGTTCCTCTCTCTCTCTCTCTTTCTCTCTCTCTCTCTCTCTCTCTCTCTCTCTCTCTCTCTCTCTCTCTCTTTCTCTCTCTCTCTGTCTCTCTCTCTCCTCTCTCTCTCTCTCTGTGTGTGTGTGTGTGTGTGTAGCGGGAAGGGGGTGGTGGTGAGGTGAAAAGCCTTTGATTTAGGAAATGGGCGTCCTAACATTGAGCTGTGTTGGGTAAGCATGATGGTTCAGGGTCTATGTGGAGACAGGACCCAGCTAGTGTTGCACGTGAAAAGCACGTAAGTTCCACAGTGAGAGTCTACAGGTCTCTCTGGGGCCCATGAATCTTTGCATGGCCTCTGCACCTCCCCTTTGACCACGCTGATGTCTTACAGGATTGCTTTTTCTAACTGGAGAAGGAGAGTTCCATATCGGCATGGACTCCTTTCAAATTCATATCTAATATTAGGACAGAACTTCATATTTTGGAAACTAAAAGCATCCATTGGTCTCATTATATAAACAAAGAAGTAGAATACAACAAAACGGTTCTGCTGGACAGCGTCTGCACTAGGCGGACTTTGAAGAGGACACTTGTTGGAGTTGAGTTACATCTCTGTAGCTGGCTTAGGTTGAGATGGCAGGGCGGATAATTTTTACAAAACATGAGCATATACAGGGGGAGGAGGTCTCCCTCAGTCACAGTCATAGGGGAGGGGAGTAAAGGGAAAATGGGAGGGAGGGAGGAATGGGAGGATACAAGGGATGGGATAACAATTGAGATGTAATATGAATAAATTAATAATTTAAAAAAAAACTTGTAGAAGCACTCATGGGCAAGAGAACAGTGGGCTGAGTGGGTAAAGTCACTTGGCTCTAGCCCCGATGACCTGAGTTGAATCCCCAGGACCCACATGGTGTGGTAGAAGGAAAGAATCAGAACCAATATAGGAAGTTCTCTTCTGGCTTGCATACCTGCACAACAAACGAACAAACGAACGAACAAATATTTGACATAACAGGGCTAGAAAAAATGTATCAGTTGGTAAAGTGGCTGCTACTCAGGAATGAGGACCTGAGTTCTGGTTGCCAGGCCCCATGGAGGTGCACACCTGTAGCCCTAGCACCAGGTGGCAGTGGGGACAGATAAGCCGGCCCCTGGAGCTGGACAGCCAGTCCAGCCAATTGTTGAGTGCTGGGTTCAGTGAGAGACTCTGTCTCAAAACAATATGGTGGAGGGTGAGAGAGGAAGACACTGAATGTCAGCCTCTAGCCTCAACACACACACACACACACACACACACACACACACACACACACACACACGGTGGGGGGGGGGGGGGCTAGAGGCCAGCAGCCTGAGATCAAGGTGTTGGTGGAATTGGACTCTACTGAAAGCCATCATAATGAGCAGTGTGCCTCTGCCCTGGCTTCTAGCAGCTGTTGGAAATCCTTAGCATCCCTTGGCTTGTTACTAAGTGACTCCAGCCTCTGTCTCTCCTCTCTGTACATCCTTCTCCTTCTCGCCTCGACTCTCTCACTGCTATTGTCCTCTAAGGACACCTGCCACTGGGCTGAAGCTTCCCCTAACCCCAGGGCCATCTCACCTGTAGGTCCTTAATCACCCCTGCAAAGGTCCGTTAGCTCTTTTCGCTTTCACAGTGAAATATTTGGGAGCTGGGTATGTGGGCATGTCAGTTTGGACCTGCTTCATAAAGTATTAGCATGGTGCTAGAGCTTCTAGACAAAGCTTGTCTCCAGGCCTAAGCTTGCGAGTGAAAACAACCATCCAATTCAACATTGTAGGAAGGACGTTTCTCCCTGGGGAGTTTAGTGGAACGCTTAGCTTTCTTCCCAACCCTGCCCGGCCACGGCCCTGAGACCATGAACAAGACAAGTAACTATACATACAGGATGGCCCTGCCTGGTCCCAGCTGGACCAACTCAGAGGTCAGGCCACCCTAACACAGGTGTTGAAGGTTTAATAGGAACCTGCAACTGTGGGGTCAAGGCGAGAGTCCTGTCAGGGTAAGGCACAGTGCTCACCAGCAGAACAGCACCGGGTCTTTCTGGAAACAGACCCTCTGCCGCTTATTGTCCGTGGGGCCTTGGGAAAATCTGATGCTGTGATCTGGTTTCTCCGGCTGCAAAGGGAACGTAACAAGGCCGCGCGCTACCTTACCGGGGGTGTTGTGTGAATTTGCTGACACCGGTAAAGCTCCCTGAAAGTGAAGAGGCTTACATAAGTGCCTGGTATTATTCACACAGCAAACGGGCTTCCCCCCTGAGAATAAAGTCATAAACAGCACCATTGTGCAGCTGGTGGAACGCGTTCAAGAGTTTCCGTTCACAACTAGTAGATCAAGTTGTGGGTGGCTGTATGGGCTGTCTGTGCTCGTGCCAACTTACACCCCAAACGGCAGCGCAACGGGCTATCTCGGAATGAAAAGCCCTACTGTAAGGGACGGCCAAAGGCGAGGCATCAGTCACCGGGATAGTCCCGCATGGCAGGCAACTCCACACGCACCTTTTCTTACAGCACAAGAGCGACAATGGCAGAAATTGCGGTCACGTGGGAACCTAGCATGGTAGCACTTGAGACACAATTCAGCACACTGAATTCCCAAGGCTGAAAGATTAAGGAAGATTATCATTTTCCTCCCTCCCTTCTGCCTTCCCTCGCTCGCTCGCTCCCTCCCTCCCTCCCCCCTTCGCAGGAAAAGCTAGAGTTGTAAACTAGATAGCGTGTTAGGGTTCGGGTTAAGGATCCATTCTCTCTGGGTACGATTCAATCACTTGGGTGTGGGAATTGTCTAGACACAGCACCACTGGCCCACACAGCGGACAGAGAGAGACTGCCTTTCCACCATTGCTGGGCCTGGAAGTTCTCCAACACGTGGGAGAGGGAAAAGCCTTGTTTTAGGAAGGCCTAGGACTCCCCTGTGGGTATCACGTGTGAGAACACAGCAGCTAGTCTCAGTCAAATAATGGAAGACTGGATACTATATTAGTCAGTTTTCTCATTTTTTTTTGCAACTTGCCGAGGAAAGGGTTTTTTGGCTCGCAGGGAAGAGTCTCTCATGCTAAGGTTAAAGGGGCCAGGAGTCCAGCGTCAGCTGGTCACGTGGCATCTGCAATCAGGAAGTACAGAGAGGTGAATGAACGCTGGTGCTTGCTCACTCTCCCTTTCACTCAGCGGGTGCACTACACCATGGACCGGTGCCGTGCACGCTTAGGGCGGGTCTCCATCCACCAACACACTCCAGAGACGCCCTTACGGACATGCTGGTTGTCCCCTGCGCGCCTGACAGTGAAGATTCACCGACATTGCTATAAAGATAGCGTCTTTGTATGTTTGTTTTGAAGCAGGCCTGGCGTTTTCACTCATTCTAGCTTTAAACCCACAACTCTCCTGCTACAGCCTCCCAACCAGCTGAGATTACAGATCTATACACCACAGCAGCCTCTATGAACCATGGGATAACTGAACTGCAAGCAATTATTCGATAAGTGTAATTGTATGGACAAAATGACTGGTTTGTGTTTTTTGTTTGTTTGTTAGTTTGTTTTTGTCTTTCTTTCTAGAAATGACAGTGGGCTCAAATCTTGAAAGCAGTAAAAGAGCTTAGGACAAGAAAATCAGAAAAGAGGATTTGCCTTGGTGGTTTCTGTTTAAAGTGGGACAAAAATCTTTCAATTTTGCTTCAAAGGATATAGGGGAATATTTTGTAACACTGTGGAAATTTAATTTTCCTCAGGCCTTACTACCATATCCATATTTAATTTTTCTGTCAGGAAATCATTCATTCATTCAGCGAACATTTATTTGGCAACTGCTGTGTACTAGGCAGTGTGTAAAGTGTTCAAGCTACAAAAAGATGCATGATGTGACCACTGTCCTCATGAATCCCCGAACTAACGAAGGCAGGCTAAGTATCACAGCAGGGCATTTCATCATGCCATCTGGTCTCAGCCTCCATATCCAAGGTCCCCTGGTCCCCTTTTCCCCTCTTCTCCCCCCGCCACCCCCCACCGTGGTGTTTCCTATTCCAGGGGGCATGTCGGAAGACAGCACCATAGTGGTCCCTCCAAATTCACCCAGGATGCAGAGCAGGCAGGACAGAGAAGAGCTCTGGGTCCCCAATGTGGCATCAGGGGGTACAGCACATACAACTTGAGGACATTGTGGGAACACGTCTGCGCAGCTGGATGCACCTGCAGGCAACAGAGCAGTTGCTGACCTTTCTCTGTCAGTGAGATGTCCTAAAAGCCACAGGCTGGGGAATGCCGGCCTGTGGTGGTCAAGTTGACAGGCGCCATTGGCCTAACAAGTGTGATGGTGAACCCGAACACTGTCCACACTGGCCTTTCTGTAAGCTTCTGCCTCGGCTGCCCCCTGGAGCCTCAGGTTGCAGCTACTCTCCTTTTCCATGTAGGGAAGGTACCCCAGGAGCCAGGGCACGATACCTGGGGAGTGATGAAATGGGGTCCACAGGAGCGATTTGTGGAGAGGACCCTCTGTTTCTCCTTTCTGTAGTTCCGCTGCAGACCATGAATCACTGGCCTCCTTCTGCATCGCCCTTTTCTTCCCAGCTTTGCTGAGGGCAGCAACATGCCTATTTGCTTCTGTAGCATCTCTTCCTAAGGCTGGTTAGTAACACAAGCCCAGCCAATAAGATATGGAATCAAGTTGGCTTAGGATTTTGAAGAAAGGTAGATGGGTGGGTGGATGGATGGACGGGCAGACAGACAGACAGACAGACAGACAGACAGACAGATTAGATAGGTAGGATAGATAGGATAGAACACTAAATGTCTGTATCCTTCCCCCTCCCTTTTCATGTTGAATCTAGAAACCTAATGTGCATTTGGAGGAAAGAAGAGCTTTAGAAGGTGACTAGATTTAGATATAGGTCAAGCCATGACCAGATAAGCATCATCTTGGAAGATGTGTGCTTGTTCCTCAGCAGCAGAAGAGAGGTAGAGGGAGGAGGGAGGGAGGAGAGAGGGAAGGAAGTAGAGATTTTGTTGGCTCCGATTCCTTAACAATTCTACTTTATTAGGGATTTACTAAAGGCAAGTACCACCCTTACAACCCGACTACGCTAAATAGGAGGGAAAGGAGATTAAGGAAAACAAGAACAAAACCTTCTGGATAGCAGTTCCGTGGGGCAGTTCCCCAGGCGTAATTCTCAGGAGTCTAGCAGACCATCTACCTGAAAGAAGAAGATGCACCTTCTGTGGACTGAACTTGGAGGTCTCCACCAAGACCCCCCCTGCTGCAAATCCTGAAACTCCAGGCACAGGAACCTCAGATCTCTCTGTCCCTGTCTCTGTCTGTCTCTGTCTTTCTCTCCCCCTCTCTCCCCCTCCCTCCCTCTCTCTATCTCTCTCTGTCTCTCTCTCTCTCCCCCTCCTTCCCCCTCCCTCCCTCTCTCTCTCTGTCTCTGTCTCTGTCTCTCTCTCTGTCTCTCTCTGTCTCTCTCTGTCTCTCTCTGTCTCTGTCTCTGTCTCTCTCTGTCTCTGTCTCTGTCTCTGTCTGTCTCTCTCTCTCTGTCTCTCTCTCTCTCTCTCTCTCTCTCTTTCTCTGGTTCCCCAACTTTCTTCTCTTCTCTCTCCCTGGCTTTTGCAATACAATACCCTGGCCTGAATCATTGGCCCCTGTCTTTTGTCTTTGGCTGATCCTTCCTCCCTCAGAGTCTATACTCAGATGTTTATCAGTCTGTAGAGACAAAGTCTCAGTGGGATCAAGCATCCCAAGACTGTTTTCACCTTGGGCCCAGACTAAGGCAAGATTACATTCTCTTCACAAGATTTGTCTGCGGGAACCTGAGGCTGAATCAGCCACCTCTGCAGAAACACTGCCAGTTCATACTGAAGGGATGACAGTGGGAAGTCATGAGCAGAGGCTGCCACGCTTCTCTCCCAGATGCCTCCCAGATCAGAGGCATCGCTGCTCTCTTATTTAAGAATCATTCAAGGTGCTTCTGTGCTGCCTTGGTGTCATTTCTGTGAGAGGGGGACCTTGGTTTCAGATAAGCCACGCCGAAGCCTTGCATAGGACCCCACCTGAGAAAGCAGCAGACATTGGTGAGGTGTGCTCCTGAGTGTGGAAGGCTGAGTGTCAGACCAGTGCGGACTCTTAGATCTGTTTCCGAGTTAATTCAGGATACTGGAGCCTTAGTTCTAATGCAGTTAACCTTGCTAGCATGTGCAATTACCTGGGACTTATCACAGATTTCTTCCTTCTAATTTCTGCACCTTATCTTATGCCTTCCTAATAATTGCATTTTGAAAGCGTGTAACATCTGGTTTCATTATCTCACAGCTGGAGATTTCTGCTTTGAGTCAATGACACCTTGAATCTCAGTCACATCTCATTAAGATGATATTTAGATGCAGTTGGCTATAGAATTAGTGTTTAGAATGGACGAAGGCATTTGAATCGGTGTGGCTGAAGCAAAAGGGAAGGGGTGTTATACCAGGGTGGGTTTTTGGTTTGTTTGTTTGTTTGTTTCATCTTTAAGTCTGCTGTTTCACTCAGTTTCATTACTAATGGAGACTTAGAAACAGAGATGGGCAAGGTCCTTATCTGTCTCTCGTGGCACAGCGGCGTGCTGGAAGGGCATGGTGTATGGGGTGCATAGCAGAGCTTATGGTACTGGCTCATTCATGCTGAGGCAATTGGCTTCTGCCCATAAAAGGAGGGATTACAACACCAGACCCAGTCTGTCCCCATTTCCAAGCAGCCACAAAATGTCAACATAGACTGTCAGTCACTTGTTCTTCATTCTCTCACAAACCCTCCCTGGAAGCCGGGGCCAGTCACAGAAAACAGATGCAGGCAGGCACTGTTTTGACAACACTGGATACGCCTGTGATTAGGAGTCAGGATAGCGTAAAAAGTGATTAATATGCTCCTGAAAGAGCAGAGAGCGCACCTCTAGGAGAGATAATTGGATGGGTGGCTCTACTGTGTTCACCTCCTACCCAGACAGTACTACACTCTTTAGCACGGTTCTGTTTTTTCCCAAACAACCCCTTGGCTGAGTGCTTGCTGTAACTTTCATCTGTCTGTCAGTGAGGGGATCTTTCTCTGTAGCCCAGGCTAGCCTCAAAATGATGATCCTCCTTGGTTTCCCAAGTTTGTCACCGCGCCCAGCTTGTTGTAACACTCCACCCTTTCCATATGCTGGAGTCCAAATCCGGGACCTTGTGTGTGCCAGACAAGCACTCATGATAGAGACAGGTCTCTAATATCCTCCTGCTCGTCTGTCTAGAAACCCAGTATTAAGTACTCCAGGTTGATCTTGAATGCATTAGGTAGACACGAGTGTCCTTGAATTTATCATCACTCTTCATTTCTTTGGAGTACTGGTGTAGGTCATTGGGGAGGGGTGGGCTGCAGTATGTATTTAGTGCTGGGGAGTAAATCCAAGCCTCCCTGAGCATTCAGCAAATGTTCCACTAAGAGCCATACTTTTTTTTTTTAATCATAGTTAGGTAAGAGGTGTAGAAGGTTCTTGAAACATGGGCAGAAAGGTCAAAAGATGTCAAAAAAAATGTCAAAATCCACTTCTACCAGCAATTAAATGATCCTTGAGTTGGCATTAAAACCATCCCAGTAACATTTTAAACCAGCGGATAAGCCGTCTCTCTGTTTACTAGCACTCCACGGGATGCAGCTGCTAAGGACACACTTGCTAAGTTCTCAATTTTCAAGGCAGAAAGTCGTTTAGCTCACCGTGCATGAATTAAGGTGTCTTGGAGGAACTTTAACTACACAACTGTCTAATTACCAAGCAGCTGTCTTTTTCCTAGAAATGAACTCTCACCTGAGAGTTGAGACTTGGGAACTTGTAAAGAAAAGAGGTTGTGCTCCCTATAGCTCTAAGGTCTGGAAAGTCCAAAGTCAAGAATTCCACATCTGGTGAGGGCATTTTGTCTGTGTCATCCAGTGACAGGAGGCAGAAAGGAAGAGAGCACACACTTAAGGGAGGGAGGGGGGAAGCCAGGGAGTGAGAGAAAGACGTGGGGGGGGGATAGGTAAGTAGGTAGGTACATAGATAGGTAGATGGATAGATAGATAGATAGATAGATAGATAGATAGATAGATAGATAGACAGATAGATAGACAATGCTCAGTCTCAAAGAGATAGAAGATAGATAGA
>OU015758.1:7040716-7073258 GCA_907169655.1 Acomys percivali | reverse complement strand
AGATAGATAGATAGATAGATAGATAGATAGATAGATAGATAGATAGAAAATGCTCAATCTCAAAGACCCAAGCTCTTCAATCACTAAGCAGTCCATGAAGAAAGAACCTTCATGAGCAAGATTTTCCCTATTCCCTCCCCCAGTAACCCTGTTTCACTGGGGCTTACATTTCCAACTTTGGGGAAACACATTCAAACCACAGCAGTGAAACCATTTGATCTTCATCTATAGAATATGGGGTAATACTGGCTCACTCAGGGCTGCTGTCAGGATCAAAGTGTGTAATGTGCTCAAAGCTTTAGAGTTCTGCCCGCACTGTGTGCTATTAGGATGTGCCTTACATCACGATGAGCGTACTTGGAAGGCCCTATAAGATGAACAAGAAGAAAACTCATTACGAAGCACCAGTAGTCTGGACCCTCCCCACCCCCACCCCCAGGACCTCCTCAGTCAGTGTTACACATAATACAGCTGGACTTGTACCCTAGAGCAAGGTTCAATTAAGGTTTTATGTGACCCTGCCACTGCCACAGTGCTTACTGTATAGACAGCCAGTACACTACTGCTGCCAGTGAGCTGTTCCAATGATGCTGAAGGCCAGAGCTGTGTTTATTTAGGCTTTATTTAGATCAATCGCTGCTTCGATGCAATCTTTTCCTAAATTGATTTCAGAGATGAGATGCTTCAAAAACACAAACAATAATCCAGAAAATGCCTAAGCACTCTCTGTTGGAAGGACAAAACGCTGCCTCGATATATTGCTCAACTTGCTGCAAATGTTCTCGTAAGAAATGTAGTAATTCAGACACAACCCAAAATATAGTCACATCCTTTTTACTTTTCTAATATAATCCTTATTTTAAAGTAGATGTGTGGCATTTCTATGTATGACCTTTTTTTTTTTAAGGTTTTTCGAGACAGGGTTTCTCTGTGTAGCCTTGGCTGTCCTGCAACTCACTTTGTAGACCAGGCTGGCCTCGAACTCGCAGAGATCCACAGGCCTCTGCCTCCCAAGTGCTAGGATTAAAGGCACACCCAGCTCTATGCATGATCTTATGTCTGCATACAACCTACTCCCTTGCACTATACCAATTTATTATTCCTTAGTGGACTTTGGGGTCTTCCCAGGCTTGACTGTCATAAATAGAGTGGTAATTTTACACGTCCATGGGCTTGTCTCCTTGTGAACATGTGAGAGATGGCATGCACATCTTGAGCTTTGTTGATGTTGTTCCTACACAGTGGTTCCAACATACGCAGTGCTTCTGCTTCCTCACAGACCTTCCAAACCCACAACGCATCAGTGCTCTTGTTTCCTCCCAGATCTTCTCAGCTTACAATGCATAAGGATTCCTTCTTTCTCACCAGCTTTGTTCCCTTCCTATATCATAACCATATTCTTCCATATTTTCTTCATAAAGTTTTAAATCTTTCCTCTCACATTTAGACTCTACTATGTCTAGATTTATTTTATATAAAGAGTGAGATGTGAATCTGAATTCATCTTTCTATTCTGTTCTTTTACATTTTTCTTCTAGTATGGTTTGACTTCACCCTTTATATCCTCAGCCATTAAATTATTAGTAATATCCAAATTAGTAACTATAAGTTTAAGTTATAAGGTCCTAATCTCACTTTTATGTGTAATTGTATTTCTTTAAGGAATGTTTATAAGTTTAGCCTGTTTTCTTTAACAGGACTTTATCTGTGGGTCTTACACAGACTTGTTGGTTGAAATGGTTTCACTTCTGTCGGGTACATCATAGTCCCAAGAAAAACCTTTAGTAGAATTTCTCAGTTCAGGTTTCTAAGACTAAAAGATGCATAAATGCAAGATGCGTAGTCAACCTAAAACTCATGGACAGGAAGCCAGTAACATAAAATTTTCGGGACCTTTTTAGTCTCTACTGAGAACTCCAATAGACAGAGACAAAAGTTCTAGGCTGGGCTTTTTTCCTCCTGTTTTATTGTTTCTAACAAAGTATAGTGCCTTAGTGCCCAGCTGACAGAGCGGTCTCAGGTTCTGTTTTCATGGACCATAACGGAGCCATTTACCCTGCTGCATTAACCTTCAAGCTCCAAGATTATTACTACAACCCAAAACTCTTTGTTCCCATCCCTTCACCCCATCCCCACACCACGGTCAATGAACCACAAACACTCTGGTAGCTTCTGGCCTGGCTTTTAGTTCCCCTCATCCATCAGACATTTGGGCATTTCCCTGTATTTCTTGAAAGCTGTACTATGCATTTAAAGGGATGGTTGTTATAATTTATCCTATAGTTCTTGGTATTTGCAGTGTCAGGGTAGGAATCTAGATTCAGACAATAGAAACAATTTCCCAGAACCATTTGGTCCTAGTTGGGACTTCTGTTGCTGTGAAAGACACCATGGCCATGATAACTCTTAAAAACATTTAGTTGGGGCTGGCTCACAGTTCAGAGGTCCATTATCATCATGGTGGGAACCATGGCAGCGTGCAGGCAGACATGGTGCTTGAGAAGGAGCAGAGAGTTCTATATCTGGATCCACAGGCAGCAGCTAAAGTGACTGAGACATACCTGAGTTCTGGATGCAGCTCCTGAGGAAATACCTGAACCGTTAGGCTGCTGGAACACATACATGTTAGGGGCAAAAGATAAAGCTAAGGAGTTTAGGGAGAGAAATGTTTTCCTTGGGTGTGCATTTGGAACTTCTAGACCCATGATCTTGGTAGTTGGAGGCGATGGGTCCCAGGACCAGAGGAAGGGGAACAGCTTCCGCCCTCCAACAAACAGACAGTTGTACTTATCTGGATAGAGTCCATTTTTCCTGTGAGAAGTGTAGTCCCTGAAGCTTACAAGAACCCTTTTAAGTTTGCAAAAAGAGACAAATATGTTAACATCATCTCCAACCTTCTTAATTTGCATTTGCCAACCTTAAATCGCCTTCTGAGATCCTCAGAAGCTTTCTCAGAAGCTCAGACCTTACATAAACTTTGCAATTTTATAAGAAGGCAGCTGAAGCCTTGGTTTCCTCTGATAAACTGATCTTCAAACACATCAGAGATCTGTGAAGGATAAATTACCACAGGAAGCATAATCTAAGTGGCCTATGTATCGATTAACAATGCAGAGGCCTACCCATTCCCTGATGGCTTTCCCATTAGGCTCCTGTGGAGTCTGCTCCTAGGGCAGTATCAGTTTTCAACTGCCAGGCCCAGCGAATCTGAGAGGATTTTCTGTGGAGGAGAAACTTGGGAGAATGACTGACTTTATTTTGTCTGGGTGTCCTGTTTGTTCACAGTTCATACAGGACCTTACAGTGGGTGAGTTAGGACAGTCTTGCCCAGTATCATAATCCAGGTGTAGTCATTGGCCATTGTGCCCAAATCTTCTTGGAGGCCTTGGGGTCATCACTAGAAGCTGGGCTCTCTGTCATAGTAAGATTTTCTCTTAAGCACTTAAAGGCCATTCTCGGGCAGGTTTGAGGACCATAATCTATTAAGTACAGCTGAGCTAAACAAACTTTGCTTGTTTTCAGTTACCCATCCTAGGCTTAACCATGAAAATGTAGAACAAGAGATTAGGTAAAGCTTAATCCCGTAGTTAACTGCATCAGTTCTTAGCATGACTTTAAATATACAGGCCAAACAGGCAAAGCTTAAAAGGCAGAAGTTATATTTGGCAGTCAGCAATGCACTGAATAGAGCTGGCAGCCCTCAAGAAAGATGGCGGAGATGCTATGGTTCTCCCACAACAAAGATGGCTGTTAGCCACAAGATTGCCCTTAGTCAAGACAGCAATGAAGATACGGCTTCAACCTCTTGATGCCAAAATCAACAAGGTGACCAGCCACATGTTGTAATGTGGGGCAACAGGCAGTTTTAAACTGCCACCAGTGCTGTCGTCACCAGCAAGAGCATGCATAGAAGGGAGAGAGATGGAATAGAGCTGGAGGGGGATAAGAGGGGTCCGAGGGACCTGGGCCGAGTGTGCAGAAAGCAGCCTCAGGAAGTGGAGGAGGGGGGAAGGGCGAGAGCTCTCTTCCCAAAACCATGGACAGATGTAGTTGGAAAACTTCCCCGCAGACACCCAATGGCTTCCATCTTCCCAGCGTCTGTCAGAATCCCAAGATTATGAAAGTGGTGCCCCAAATGAATAATCTGGGATTTGTCCGTTTGTGGAGGTGGTTAACATATGGTCAGACATCTCCAATCCAGAGGCTCCCCTTAAAACAAAACCCTGGTTGTTCTGGACAGACTGGGTCTTGCATGGCCACATCTGGACAGAGCTAGACCAAAGGATCCTAGACCCCAGAAGAGGCATCGGTACCTCTTGGCATTGGCTGGGGACTTGTCACTCACCAAGTGCAAAATCACATCAGGTGGAAAGGGAGGTGTGAGGAGAGAAGTGGTCCCCACGAGGCTGGCCTGGTTATTCGACTTCTCTGGGGTTTAAAGATGGATAGATCAGAGCAGGCAGAGAGAGAGATGAGGTGAGCAAAACGTCTGGATTATACAGTGAAGAGCCTCTGGGAGAGAGGAAGCCCCGCCCCTGGGCTAGGGAATTCAAGGAAGAGGGCAGGGTATGCCAGCCACACCCTGCAGCCAGTAGGGACCTAAGAAAGACAAATAGCTTGTCAGTTAAGGGAAGGCAAAATAAACAGCTTCTGAAAAATATCTTACTTAGCAATCACATTTATTCAGAGTTATAATATTGTAACTAGATTCTGCAGGACAAATTGACCTTGCAACATTTTAGCTGAAGAGTAGAGTAGCAGCCACCGAATCCCCTGATTGTATCGAAGGTTACTTTTATAATTGACTCTGGAGCAGCTTAGCTTTTCTTGAATTGGCCCTTGTTCAAATTGGGTGTTCAAGGCCATCCTGCATGTAACTGCAGAAGAAGAAGAAGAAGAAGAAGAAGAAGAAGAAGAAGAAGAAGAAGAATTGTCCAGGGAAGTCCTTTTCACCAAGCTGTGCTGGGGACGATGGAGAAACATTCTAAGAACTGGTGGCCTTTATTAATTCTCTCAAATGCATCCCAGCATCCGCCCACTACTTACTATCCCCTAGGCTGCCATTAGAACGCTGAGTTTCCATGGCTGGCTACCATGGGCAAACAGAAAACAGCCATGCCTTAGTGATTTTGAGAACCAATCAAAGGAAAACTATGTCCCTGCCACTCCCAACATCACACACATGTAACCTTTGAATACAGGACATCTGTGTCTGTGTGGCTCACTCAGATTTTTCCCTCAGATTCATAGTCAGAGAGCTTGTGGCCCTGAGAAAAGGCAAGCAGCTTACCTGCCCTCCAACAATGTGGGTCTGGTCCTGGGGGCCTTATTTGAATAGATAGTAAGTTTACAAGGGTTAAATAAGGAAAGGATGGGTGAGAAGGGAGTGCGCCTGGCTTTATGATTTAATCCACTTACCTATAATGTTTCCTGAGCAATTAGGGAGAGAACGTAGACTCCTTTTTATTCAGCCTGATGATGGATGAAGATGATTGCCTTATTTTCATCTAAATTAAGTGGGGTTGATGGCTTAGTCTGACAGCAGAGTGACAGTTGCCCTTTCAGACCCTGGTTCTTAAGTGCTTTCCTGGCTTTCAGAGATACTCAGGGAGTGAGTTAGGGAAGGGTAGCCTTGTTATAACAGTGTCAGGACCTCGAGAGGAGGTGGAAGATGTTCATGGGATTTGGGGAAAATAACATGTCAGATCAAGGCTGAGAGAAACAGGGCATCTTTCACGATGCTGAAGGAGCCCGAATTCTATGCAAGGTGCCTTGATTGCTTCCCGGAAGGCTGCCTGGGCACAGACTGCATACAGGTGGGCTTTAGGGTACAAAGGGCACCTTGTGGGTATGCTTGACATTTCATCATCTAGTACCACTCTTCAGATCCTTCATAGCCTCATCGAGGCCCACAGTCTAAATGTGTTGCTAGCTAAAGCACTTGTGCTCAGACTCAGCGGGCACACCTGTGATGGGCACTGCATAAAGTAAGGACCCGACCGCCCCATAGTACGGTTATGGGGAAGCTTTCGTTGTAGACGTGAGAGAGAGAACACCCAGAGGCATCTGGAAGAGCAGAGAGAGAAAGTAGTAGACCAGACATGGCCAGCAGGCTAGACCAGGCTACGAGAAGAAGCAGAGCGGAGGGAGGGAAGAGGGAAGGAGGGAGGGAAGGAGGGAGGGAGGGAAGGGGGAGGGGGGAGGGAGGGAGGGAGGGAGGGAGGGAAGAGGGAGGGAGGGAGGGAGGGAAGGAGGGAGGGAGGGAGAGATAGAGAAGTGAAAACAGCTAGAGATGAGGACGAAGGTGAGCGGGCAAAAGAGAGGAAGAGCAAAGCCAAATAGCAGTGTTATAAGGAGAAGGAGACACTAGGAAGAGGGAAGCCCATGAGCTGGAGAACCTGGGGTGGGGGAGGGGGGCAGGGGCGCCACAGGGAGATGATGAGAGGAGCTCGAACGCTAGCATGGATGCTGAAATGTGTAGCAGGTGCTTGTGATAGTGAGGGAGCCTGGGGGCCAGCATGTGCTTTGGGCTGCTCATAGGTACCTCAGACAGCCATTTCGTCCCTTCCCACTGGTAATAAAGCAAGTGGCTCCTTTGGTAGAGGAGCACCGGTTTCCCAAGTTTCTGAGGAATGCTGGCTTTTGTCTAACCACCACCAGAATTTGGGGGAGGTGGAGTTTCCTTTGGATCTAACAAACGCGGCCTACTCTCTCTTTTTAGGAGCCTTAGGAAGTGTCTTGTGACCACAAGATCAAAGCAGTGTGGAGCTGGAAGGGACTTGCCACTCTGCAGATGAGAAAGGAAGTCCCAGAAAGGTAAGACAACTTCTTGGAGTCTAGAAGGTGCCAGATTCCAAACCAGCTGCCTTCTCAGTTCTGCCTTGGATTCCCTGCCTCCCGCCATTTGCAGATGGAAAGTCTCCTAGGCTGGGGAGAAGTCAGTCAGGAAAAGGGCAAGTTCTGACCTACGTTTCGGTTTTTCACCACTACAACCCTTGCTCCCTGAAGCCCCCTAAGTCCAAATTGGAGAAATTGGAAGAAATCCCACTAACTTGGAACCCCACATAGAAAGAAACAAACAAACAACAACAAAAACAAAAAAACAAAAAAACAAAACAAACAAAAAAAAAAAACTCCTAGGTAATAAAAACATGCCGAGTGTGGAGAAAACAAATGGCAAAGTTCCACCTCGGTGCAGAAGCAGATGTGGTTCTCTTGGTGACTGTTAAAAAAGGAGATGAGTAAGTAGGAGACTTGGTTTTTCGTTTAAGAGCCACTTCTGCCTCTTGCCTGCTGCCCCCAGGAATACTTTCAGACAGGTGAATCCCTGACTCCACTGCAGCTAGACTCATTCCTATTGGGAGGATGGAATCCAGGAGCATGGAGCGTCTTAGCACTGGGCTGGAGTCGTTTGCTTCTTGGTCAAACCACGGTCCACATTGTGTTTTTCTCAGATTTTAGTGCATTCTCATATTAAAAAAAAAAAAAAAAAGTACATAAGCCCTTGGGGACTTTGGAAGTATTGTTTGTGTTCCTTTAAAAAGCAGATCTATGAAAGATAGAGTTTCTCCAAATTAGAACCAGAGGGAAGAAGGCTAGGTAGGAAAGGCCACGGGGTTGTGCAGGAGCTGGGCTTTCTTCCACTCCCTCTGGAGTCCCCATTCCCACCCCATCCCTGTCTCCCTCTGAGAAGTGTGGGATAGGTAGCAACGCAATCACCGATAGGTTCCGCTAATGTGTATTTTAAAAACCTTACCTCCACATGAAAAAAAAAAATCTTGACATTTTGGTTCATAAATAGGCAGAGCAGCTGCCAACTGAGAAAAGTCAGATGCCTTCTTACTAGTAATTGAGTTATAAATGTGTTTATATATTTCACATTGTTTCCCACTGACCCCCCAACATCATCCCTTGTACTGACCTCTTACCCCCCCAACTGTGCTGGGTCTTCTTATGACAGCCCTCCTGGAGCTTCTTCCTGCCTGGCATGAGGACCCTGTCCTTCTGTCTCTTCTTTGCCTTCGCCAGCTATGACCTGTCTCAGCTCCAGCCCTACTTTCCCAGTCATTCCCCTAGCTGGAAGCCATCTTAGTTAACTCTGCCTACATTTCTAGTTACCACTCCTCGCCACAGTTACTGGCTCCTGATGAGGTCACCTCTTTCCCCTTTTCAGGAACTGTGTGTGTCAACCCCTCCGTGAGGTCTCCTGAAGACACGTCGCGGGAATCCCATTTGTAACACCACACTTATCAGGAGCTTCCCCAAGGTAGAGTCAACAGGGGCTCGGGGCTGCGACTCCTCTATCCACATTGCTAACTGGACATTGTGGGAACGCTAATGATGCTTTAAGAAGGGAAAAGGAGTGTTCCAAGGTCATAGGGTCTTCCCTGGGCAAAGATAGAAAGCCGTTATTCAAATAACAAGTGAAGTTTTGCTTTTGCATAGATGGTTCTCGATGCCGTTCTCAGCCACAAATGTTGAATTATTGTTCCGCAGTGTTCCAGCTTGGCTGCAAGGATGCGTTCGGAAAGAGGCATTGAGACTGGGAACTCTCCGTAGACCGGAAGTTCTAGGAAGCAGCCAGAGTGCCAGACCCAGTTGCTTAAGAAACAAAAGGAGAGGCCAGGAAGCTAAGGCTACAGACAGGGGAAAAAAAGGGGGGAGGAGCCAGGAAGTGTGATAGGAGACAAAGTTGCTCTGCTCCAAAACTGAAGTTGTCACCACTTAGAGATGCTAGCCCACACCTTCTGGCCACTGGGGGACCCCTCTGCACCATCCTTCTCCCTTGACTAATTTTTGTTTGCATTTTTCACAATAAGCATTTCTACTTTAGGGACTGGAGTGCAGAGGGCTTTCCTTCCTTCCGACCTTGCTTCCCTGCGGCATTATTCAAGAGCGCTATAAATAGCAACATAGCATCTCTCCTGACACACTACTATTTGATTTCCATACTGGTGAAGCCAATTGGATCCCTAAACTCCCATATCCTTTAGGAAGGTATCCCAGTGTTCCATAAACCTTTTTTTCCCCAGGGGGTGTCGGGGGGTGGGGGGGATAGGGGGGAAAGAGTAAAATAAATCAAGCAAGCACAGCAAACTAAAAACAAAACGTTTTTTAAAAAAAAACGCATGCTTTCTTCCCACCAGTTCAGCATTAATCTTGAATTAAAATGTAAATCACCCATGTGTCCCCAAAATCCTTTCTGGGACCATCTCCCTGTTAGGTCCAAAGGAAACTCCTTTTTCAAGCAGTTAGACAAAAGCCAGCATTCCTTGGGAACTTGGAAAGCCAGTTCCCCTCGACCATAAAGAGCCATCTCTTCCCTTACCACTAGCAGAAGGGACCGGTGCCTATTAGCATCCCGAAGCTCATGGTTGCCTCCAGGCTCCCTACATGTCAAAGCACCGGTTACACATTTCAGAGCCCAGGCTAGCCAGTTACACAGTTCAGAGCCCAGGCTAGCCACTCAAGCACTTCTCACCACCATACACTCAAACTTCCTCCAGCTTAAGCTTGTCCCTCCAAAGCTACTCCCTTCTCCCTATGACCCTGCTATTTCAGCTACCCTCTCTCTTCGGTTCCTTCTCTCCAAGTCCTCTGTCTTCCTCTCCTGTCCCCCTCCCCACTTCACCACCAAGTTCAGCCACATTCATTCAGTCTATTCCTTTCTCTCTCTGCTCTGTACTCTTCCAGGAGGCAGAGGCAGGCGGATCGCTGTGAGTTTGAGGCCAGCCTGGTCTACAAAGCAAGTCCAGGACAGCCAAGGCTACACAGAGAAACCCTGTCTCAACAAAACAAAACAACACACACACACACACACAAAAAAAAAAAAAAAAAAGCAAAACAACAACAAAAATAGCTTTCTGAGCAAATAAGGTATAAAAAGGGTATGTGTGTATATGTATGTATATATGTACATACGTATGTATGTATGTATGTAACAAAGCTTGGTCTCTCTCTATATATATATAACAAAAGAACCGTCCCTAGATATGAAGAACCAAAGAGGCTTCTAGCATGAAATGGTAACCGAGATGGGAACTACATGAAGTCTACGCTGTCCGGATTGAGCCGGATTGAGTGGAGGCAGCAGGGTATAGAAGGTTATCTGAGCATTGCGTGCAAATGTCTTGTGTAGGGAGAGGCAGAGAGCTTAGCTAGGGATCAGCTATAGCTGCGGGGCTTGCGAGGAAGGAGAAGAAGGAAATGGAGTTCAGAGAAGAGCAAGGTCAGGAGCGTGACCGTGGTAACTCTTTGGGGCTGTTTTTTCAGCACTGGGATGACTGAAACAGGAGGATTACTCTGAATTCAACGTTAGCCTGGGTTCCGGGACAGCCTTCTGTCTACTAAAGTCTACTGAGTAAGAGTTTGTGTAGAAACCAAACCAAACCAAACAACACAAAAGGAGCCATATTGAATGAAGCAGAGGCCATAGACACATCTTCCTGGATGGGGTCAATCAGATGTCGGCCAAAGGAAGAGAGATAGAGATTTACCACGAAGATATCTGACCCATGGGTTATTCTAGGCTTGAATCCCTTTTTGAGTTGTTTTCTATGCTGGGCAATAATTTCTCTCTTGTGGGTTCAGGCCATCAGTAAAACTGTACTATCTATCAGGAACTGAGATCACCCCAAGGAAAACGGGAATTGACAGTGAGGTCAGACAGCAGAATCCCGGGGGTCACTGAAGAGCCAAGGCAGGAGCTAGGGTGATGACGTCAGGTAGAAATGCAGATGACATAACCAGAGGCAACTACATGTGACGGTCGACTCCAAATGGACCATTGGAGTCCATTAATTGATTCATTGGTTGATTTTTATTAAAGATAATAGTTGAAGACTAAAAACTAGAGGACAGTAGGTGACAACATTTTTGTTTCTTTGATTCTGTGACTTACCTTTTGTTATTTGCTGGAAGATGGAGGTTGGGGCATGTGACCTCTTGGCTGTGAAGTGTGTTTGTGCTCTCTTTTCATTCACATGAAAGAAGCTAGTTCAGGCCTCCACAGGAGAAGGATTCCTGGAGGAATAAAGTCAGGTGGCGATAGTAGAGTCATTATTCTGAGGCAGGAGGATGTTAATTGGCCCCCTGGAATGACCTTTCCCTAGCAGGGCACTAACAGCTAGCCCCTTATGCACATCAGTCACAAATGTTTTCAGAGGGAGCCAGTGAGTGATGGGTGCCCCAGAGCTGGGAGAAATGTATAGAATTTGAGAACGTTGGCACTGGATAGAACCTTGAGGCTTTGACACCTTTAAGCGTAGCCTTTTTCCTGGCAGCTGAGGCTGACAAAGTGGGGGTTATGTGTCCGAGCAAAGGTCAGGGACCTGTCTGTGGCAGAGCAGGGAGAAGAGTCTAGTTCTGTGAGTCTCTGTCTCTGTCCCTTCTTGTTTGGTTTGGTTTGGTTTGGTTTGGTTTTTTCAAGACAGGGTTTCTCTGTGTAGCCTTGGCTGTCCAGGACTCGCTTTGTAGACCAGGCTGGCCTCGAACTCACAGAGATCCGCCTGCCTCTGCCTCCCGAGTGCTGGGATTAAAGGCGTGCGCCACCATGCCCGGCTATCCCTGTCTCTTCTACAGACACAGTTTGTATCAGGAAGCCACACGGTTTTCCACAGCTTTGTGTCCTCTCCGAAGTTTCATAACAAGGAAACCAAAAGGTTGAATGAATTTCATGGAAATAAAGCAATATATATTTGCTGTGAATTTCTCTGGATTGTTTGATTTTTCATGCTTTTCTACACAGGGTAGCCAATTAGACATCCTCTCCTGTGATTTATGACTTGCCATAGAGAAAAACAAAACAAACAACCTGCCTGGTTTTTTTTTTTTCTTGGATTTTCTGACTTTTTAAAATTTAATAGCATCTTCATATATGCTCCATGTTAACTCATTGTTGGTTAAGTCATTACAATAAGATTTCCCCAGCACAGCAAAATGTGTGTAAATTAAAAATACACACATGAAGAAAATAATAAAAAAGCATAGGAGAAAACACAATTTCAGCAAACATGAGAACCTGAGATCAATGCTAGCACTCACAGAAAAGTGGGCAGAGTGGTACACGGTGGGCATGGAGAAGGCAGTGGGGTGGCTCTTAAGAGCCTCCTAACAAGAGCCACCACAGTGATAGTGGTGGTGCTGGTGATACATCGGGAAATAAAACTATGGCAGCTCTTATCCTGAGGGACAACACAAATGTATAAAACAGAATAAAACCCACGAAGGATCCCAATCCTTCCCACTGAGTCTAAGAACTGAATAAAAGTAAATATTTGGCCCTGAGCTCGTTGGGAACCCTGAGCTCGTTGGGAACCCCCCTCGCCTCCTAGTCATGTGCTTCCTTATCGGTAAGAACTTGCAAACTGTCAAGTCTAGGAGACAGTGAGGCTATCTTCTCATTTGCCCCCTATTTGGTGGGAAAGTGTCCTTTATTACAGCAGGGCATAGCTGCCTGGAACAAAGCTGACATTTCAAGAGCCATGGGACCAAGCTCTGCTCCCTGGGAAATGAGATGAACAACGCATTCTACGCTGAAACTCATGCTCAGAGCTTAAGCTTCCTGTCTCCCCACTCGTGCAGGCATAGCCCCACCCACCGCCAGAAAAGGCAGATGCTGGGCACGGCCCCACCCACCGCCAAACACGTGGCTCCTTCGCTGCTTGGCAAGAAGGTGGTACCTTATTAAACAGAAACTCAAACTGGCTCCAGATTAGATTTTTACAAGTCAAGATGGCTGCATACCAGCAATTTCATATGAGCGTTTCTACTTTGCATATAACCTTGCAGGTCGTAACTTTTCTTCCTCCTAGTAATACGGAACATTAGTCTGGGAGCTTCATAAGAGCACAAGTCCCCCCTTTTGTCCAATGTTTTTGGGGTTCTTCTAAAACATTTTGTAGGTAGAATGATGGATGTATAAGCAGTTCCACCATCGCAGGTGATCTCCGGCTGTTGGCTCTGAAGCAGCCCTTGAGGCAGGAAGGACTTAGTTAGCAATTTGAGAGGCAAGGCCCAGAAATGTTGCTAAGGATTCTGGGAAGAGAGCTGGTTAAGGCACAGAGGCCAATAAAGCATCTAC
The DNA here is from genome assembly GCA_907169655.1 of Acomys percivali. Classification (NCBI taxonomy): domain Eukaryota; kingdom Metazoa; phylum Chordata; class Mammalia; order Rodentia; family Muridae; genus Acomys; species Acomys percivali. The sequence goes on along the minus strand of OU015758.1, from coordinate 7,060,177 downwards.
TGTGGGTGAGGCAGAGAGGCAGGCTAGAGCAGCTGGGATCCACTTAAGGAGGGATGGAACACTCACAGCCCAGCACCAAGAATAACCTTGAACTTTGACCCTCCAGCTTCCACCGGAAGTTTACCATCATGCCCAGTTCTTGTGGCCTTGGGTACTGAACCCAGAACATCTTGCATTCTATGCAAGGACTCTAGTAAGTTATGTCCCCAGTCCAAACATTGTGTTTTGTTTGAATGAGGGAACATGAAAAATGGAAAACCTCAAAGCTTCACACTAAAGAAAAACTGTGAATTCCACTCCTTGCTGTAGGAAAGCCATCTAACCACTTGCACAATCATAGTCCACAGGCCTGTGTGAGATGCGACCCACTCCCAGGAGTGGAATTTCTCCATCTCACTTTTGTAAGGCCCTGCCACAGATTCTTGCCATAACTTTGCTCAGAAGGGAACCTTTGTCAACATTTGACAAGATCAAAAATGCCATCAATGTTAGTTATCTCTAGGTCGCACAGGGCAAAAATCACAACTTATAGCCTTGGGGGTGGGGGATGACCCAACAACAGCAGCAGCAGCAGCAACGACCACAACAACAGTGTTTGCCCTGCATTAACTGCAGCCACAAAGCAGGAGAAACCCAACACAGCTGCTGTGTCCTCAGCAAGCCAATGCCTGGGACTTATTCCAAAGGTTTCAAAGTGGCAATTCCAGTCTGGGCACTCTTTCCCAGTAGACCTTAAGCAGGTCAGTTCACTCCAGTCAGCACAGACTACTAAAGGCCTCTTTCCTCAAGGGCAAAAAAGAAATCAACTTTGTACAGCATTATGAGATGAGAGCTCCTATTATGGTTTGCGGGGAGGGAGGTGCTGCCACCGGGGGTTTAGCAGATCACAACCCCCAGAGCTGTGACCCTATTAGCACTCACCCCACCCTTTGGTAGCCAACGTCCTTAGCCGAAGCCATGATTCTTTCTGTGCATATAAAATCAAACATCTCCAGGCTGGATATGAAAGTCTGTTTCTGCTTGGGAGGTGGGGAAAAAAGCACAGAGTTCCCTGTGTGTGCATTCGTGTTGCAGACACGCACCTGTGGACTGTGTTGCCGGCCGGAAGCTGCTCACTTTAAGGAAGGCTTCTCAGTTTTGACCTGCAATTGAAGTGCGCCCAGGGCAGTGAGTCTCGTAGTGTTTGGCCATAACAATAAACATTGATAAGGCATAGAAGTCTTTGCAACTCTGTGTACAGTTTTCCTTCCAAGTGTGAGTCTCCCCGGCCTTCTTTCTGTGAGAGTCCAGTGCTCTCTGGGAAATGTCATTTGATTTCTTCTTGCTCTGCGACTCCACAGCCTAGTTATTGTGTCTGTGCCAGAAGCATTTGGTGGGCTCCTTGAGGCTTGCACTTTTCACTTGCTCTCCTTTGTCAAATGCAAGCGGCTAGGCTCCAGGGCTCCTGCACTCTACGATGGTTCTTTGCAGCAGAGACTTCTGCGTTTGGCTTCTGTATGTAAAAACTCCCTCTCACCTGCGTGTGGGGTAAGCCTCGCCAAAGCCATTCGCTGGGGAGAAGAGTCTTAAAGCACATGGGATCTGTTCCAAGGGGAATACTCCATGCCTGCCAGTGGGATGATTTATTTTCTGCCCAGGGATGAAACTGAACCCTAAGACAATCTGGCTTTATTTAAATCACTCACCAAGGGAGATATTTATTATTCTTGCTCTGGTTCTGCACCATTGAGCAAGGTGCCTTGGTGTTCATATGCCTGTAGCTCTAGACCTCCTGTGAGCTTCTAGAAGGAAGTGGTCAAGTAAAAGAAGAGGTTTTTTTTTTTTAAGTAAAATATAAAAATAGAAATACATTTTAAAAATCAACAATAGAAAAAATTTTGTGAAAAAAAAAATTGATGTCCCCAAAGTGAAGTTTTATTTGCATTATTTCAAATGAAAGTAGCTGACTCTTGCTAATATCTAAGTTATTAAGGTCCAGTGAAAACTGGATGTCATGGAATGCCCTTATTACAATCTCAGGACTCGGGAGGTTGAGACAGGAAGATCCTAAGTTTGAGGCTAGCCTAGGCTACTCTGTCTTTAAAAAAACATTCAGGGTAAGATGTTAAGTTGTGAGAAGCAGAACTTTGTCAGGATGATATTTCCCGGTGTTGACAGAGCAAAAAAATGAACAAACCTAAAATTTCATTCATGAAAATGTAGTCATTTCCCCCCCCCCCCCTTCTCTTTTCTCCCTCCAGCTCTTCTTGTACATAACCCTCTCAAATTCATGACCTCTACTTCTTTTGCAGTTGGGGTACACAGACATATGCCCTGTATTCCACAAGCATATTTTAAGAAATTACTCTGTGTTAGCCTCGGATCTCTGGCATAAAATAGGACCATCATTTGGACCAAGTAGAAGAAATAACCCTGAAAATTCTAGCATAAGAAATAAAGAATCCGGGGGCTCAGAGGATGGTCTGTCGCGTGACAGACACTAAGGATTTGAGAAATGTCCATGCAAGCCCCCAATTCTGCTGATTCTCCAAGTTTTTCTTGCATGTCTTCTACCTCGGGTTGGGACTATTCTCGCTGCAGGCAGAACATGCCCGACTGCTCCATCCACACAGATGCTCATGGAAACCAAGCAGAGGTGGGCCTAGGAAGCAGGGATGGGTGACTGATTTCTTGCAGACTTCCTGCCTGGGCTCACTTTTCCTTCTAACCTAGAATACAGCAAACTTTTGCAGCACTTTCTTATTGGAGACTTGTTCTACTCAGAGCTGAATTGAGGTCAAAATCTGAAAAAATAATTTAAATAAGATAAGTGCACTTGAAGAAGTCTCCTCATGCTTCTTAAAGTATTATATCTGTTCAGTCTTTTCCCTAATTCTCTATGTGAAAAGATAAGAGGGCCGTTCTATAGTGTTACAAGTTGCACAACTAAGACCTGGAGAGGCCATGGGGACATTTGCAAGATGCAGGTAACACAGATCTCACAGGAGTGGATGTGGCTTCCAGCAATCTGCGATGACCTCCGATGCTGTTCCACTGGCATTTATCCCACCCCTGGAGCTCTGAGTCTGGATTTTTCCTCCTAAGGACATTTTCACAGATAACAGGATGGTTTTTTTTTTTTAAAAAAAAAAATCAAGGTCTTGAGGATTTCTAGCGCAGTTTTGGCTTACAGCACTCCTTTTTTTTTTTTTTGCCAGACATCGAAATGCCGTTCAGTCATTCCTACCGTGTCTTATATCCTGCTGGTCACATGGCTTGTTGTGCTTACTTACTAGTCCATGCAAGCGGCGTACATCAGGGGAAACAAACCCCTGAATCTGCTGTGAAGGGCAGAGCTAAAGAAGACAGGCTGACGGGCATGCTTGCTCCAGGCGCTATTGTGTTACTGCTTTAACTTTGGGTATTTCTGAACCGTCGTCTTCATCATTAACACCACTTCCCTGAACCCCACTTAGTTCATTCCCCCCCCCCTCCAAACAATTTCGTGTCTTTAGTAAACTTCTCATTGTATAAAGAATGTCATAAGCTTCCTCCATTACAGCTTCAAGGGGTGACAATGTGGCTAGAGTGGGGCCATTGTCCCTGTGCATGCTGTGAGTTCAGCCTGAGATTGTTGTTGGTGAGGCTCTGCCCGTGAGCCTTGAACGAAGCCAACAGCACTAGGTGCATGGTAAGGAGGTGCAGAAAGAGGCCTGGTCACACACCAGTAAGGGGACAACACATACATAAAACCGAAAGCCTGGGATACAGAATTACTCACTGACAGCCAATGCTGTGCCTGGCCAGATTCTAGACCCACGAACACTGACAAAACCTTCTCCGCCCTTGAGGATTCCATGGTAAAAAAAAAAAAAAAAAAAAAAAGAGCCCTGTGTAAACTAGCCAGATCTTGAAAGTGGACTTTTAGCTGAAGCAGAATGCTCACCCAAGTCCTTTATAGCCTCTAAAATCTAAGGCAAATGGTAGAGTGTGTAGGTTACTATAATGAATAGAAAACAAAACATTAAAAAGCATCTCTTTATTGATCAAAAACATATTTCCTAGTCTCTCTTCCTCGGCCCCATATATTAGAGTGCTGGGAGTCTGAGGGGCCTTCTTAGCAATATCCGGTATGGCTAGATGAATTTTGAAACTAGCTATTGAAACAAAATTCCTGATAGTTTACAAACTGGGTCTTAGAAAATATTTCTAGATAATCAAGGACAACGAGGAGGAAACAATTTAAAATATGGAAACAGGTAAACGGCCAATGAGAGGACTCCCAGCTCAGGGTGGTGCCCGGGCCTGGCTAACAGTCCTTCCACACACACCACACACTTGACAATTGCAATTGAATGAGAGAAGGCCTGGGGATTTGAGCAGTGAACTGCAAAGGGATGAAGCAGGAAAAGGCAGAGTATGGTACCGCCATGCAGTGTCTCCACAACAAATGTCACAGCATGTTTCCCTACTCTCCTGGGATTTAGCTCTCTGAGGACCAACCTAAGATTTTCCCAATTGTTTCACACACATCCCATGCCAACTAGAGAGCTTATGGGACATAGTGTGATCTTGCCAACCCTCTAGAACCACTAAAAGGTGATTTTTTTTTCCTCTTTGACCCTCCCCCCTTTTAAGGAAAATACATCTAGTATTTTTCTTTCCTAAAATCGAGTTTTAGTTTCTAAGCCAATTTGCTTTCTCTTAATTTGTATGATATAGAAACATCCTGGGGTCTCAGAGGCATTTTATTAGCTCAAAGACTAGATTTAAAGAGATATTTTAATGAAAGATAGAAAGCAATAAAAACCACGGGCCAATCCACTAAGAAATGTTTCCAGGCGAGCTGAGCTTGCTCAGCGCTGATGGTAGGCCAAGGGAACTCAGTGTAGGCACAATTGCTGGAGGGACCATTGGCACACTTATCACCATTTCTCATCACCAGTTTCCTAAATCTTTGCAATATATAGTACAATTAGTGAATCAAGAAAAATAGCTACAAACTACAAAATTCCACATAGTGTTAGAACTGAGGCTAAGAGCTGGAAAGATCACTCTTAACCAAGAGAGCTAGTTGCCCATTCAGGGGGAAGGGATTTGGTTCCCAGCACTGTAGGATGGCTCCCAATTGTAACTCAAGCTCTAGGAGATCTGACACATTCTTCTGGCCTCTGCGGGCATCTGCCACACAGATAGTACACACACACACACACACACACACACACACACACACACACACGAGAGAGAGAGAGAGAGAGAGAGAGAGAGAGAGAGAGAGAGAGAGACAGACAGACAGACAGATAGACAGACAGACAGACAGACAGACAGACTTAGAGAGACAGACTCAGGAAGATAGAATTAATAAATACATGTAATAAAAATATTAACTGCATCTTTATGTCCTTAAAAAAACTTTATAAAAAGATTTACTTATTATGTATACATGTGCAGGCAGAACATGGTATTTGTTATCACCAGAGGCATATGACAGCGCTCTTCTGGGTCACCACCTTATACCTGTCACACCAAGTCAAAATTCTAAAGTTTATAAAGCTACAATTTTTTAAAAATTAAGAATTGAATTCACATAAACATAGTGGGAGCATCTGTCAAAAGTTTTATTAGCTGTATTAAAAAAATAAACAAAATAATGAGACCAGCCTCAAAGAGACCAAGAGGATTCATACACACACACACACACACACACACACACACACATACGCGTGAACACACACCCAAAAAGCACATGCACACATGAATGAACACATGTGTACACACACACACACACACACACACACACACACACACACACGTGCTCACACACTCCTGTAGAAATTAAGAATCTGGATAAGGGCACATGTTTAGACACCAATCTAACTGAAGTCTGGCAGGATAAATAAACCCAGAACAACTGAGGCTGCCCCTTGGTTTGTTTCCAACAGAAATAATTTAAAGTTGTTCCTTTTCAACATGGCAGCATGTTAAAACAGTGTGCAGTAATTTTGCTTTGTGGTTCCTTTTTTTTCATTTTCATGATTTGAGTCATATTTCTTTTTGAAATTATGTAGTAGAATATACAGTGATTTTTCATTGTAAATTTTATATAGCCAGTTGTTTTTCTTCCTCTTCCCCTCCCCTTTTCTTTCCCCCCCCCCCTCCCCTCCCCCTCCCCCTTTCCCTCCCCCCTCCCCCTCTCCCTCTCCCTCTCCTTCTTCTTCTTTTCTCTCTTCTTCTTTCTTCACACCACTCTTAAACACAGACTCACTCTGTATCTCAAGCTTGCCTGGAACTCATAAAAATCCTCCTGCCTCAACAAGTACAGAATTAAAGGTGCGCGCCATCATACCTGGATGATTTTCTTTTCCTTTTTAATATTTTTTTAAGAATACAAAATAATAGGTTTCATTATGTCGTTTAAACACATGTAAATCACTGTACTTGGCTTATATGTCTCTCCACCTCCCTCCTGTCCTACCCCCACCCCCATGGATGCCCCTCCGAGTTTCTCCTCTGCTTTCAAGACACATTTTTTCATGAATATTAGAGAAACTTATAGAAAAATTTAGAATTCTACAGACAAAATCCTGTGTTCTCTGTTCATCTTGCCTGAGTCTTGTATTTTTACCTCGGAGTCTTGAATGAAACAAGCCGTCATGAACAGGAAAGCTATGCTGAGAACTCTTTTGCTTCCCTGTAGCAACCTCTGTGCAGATATTAACACTCACAAATCAACTCACGTAAAATCAAACAGGAAGCCAAGGGAAGTCACTCTCCCAGCCCTGGGCACCCTCTGAATCTCCTGATATGACCATACCAGTGTCAGTTGGAACCAGAGAAATTGCAGCCTCAGTCTCAGCCTGCCAACAATTACCTTCCTAGTGCATCTCCCATCACGTCCACCGCCCCCAGCACACACGCCAAAGTGCTGCTGGGGCCCAGGCTAAACCCTTCACTTACTCACATTGCATATTGATGCTGTATATTTTGGGTCTGCTGCTTTTAATTTCTGATGGTATGGCTACACTTACACTGAGTTATAACCAAGAGAAATCTATAGTTGTTGATTTGATATCATATGTGTGTGTTGATCTGGGGGGAGTCTGAGATCAACCTTGGGTACCACTGCTCAGGTGCCATCTACTTTGCTTGGATTTTTTCCCTTTAAACAGGTTCCCTCAATTGCCTGGAACTTGGTAGGTTGGTCAGCAAACACCAAGGTTCCTCTTACTCTGCTTCCCCAATGCCAGAACCTCTCTCTCTCCCTCTCTCTCTCTCTCTCTCTCTCTCTCTCTCTCTCTCTCTCTCTCTCTCCCCTGAGCTATATATATTACCAACCATTTTATTATTTTATTTTGGGACAGCATCTCACTGAGTTCTCTGGCCTGGTCTTGAACTCCCTATGTAGCCCATGAAGGCCTTGACCTTGCACAATGCCCTTTCTTCATCCTCCCACATGGTCAGTATGACAGGCCTGTGCCACCAGACCCAGCTCCATCCTTTCTCTTCTCACTTCACACCAGGACTCTGGCCTGATTGTCACAAGAGCTTAAATTCTCCTAATCTGCTGCTTCTTTTATGATTTGTGAATAGGGGCAGTGCACCTGATGTCTTTGAGTTAGAAATAAGATAGTCTCCCTCCAAAGGAGCCTAAAATAAAATAGAATGAAGAAAAATGGGAAAACTGGAGAGATATACTGACTCACTTATGTTTTTTAGGCAAGTGCTAATATAATATGAATAATATGTGTATAGAAATCAAACCAGTGAAATAACAATTAAAATGAAGATAAATTAGTTGAATAACAATTAAAATGAAGATAAATTAGTTGCAGGGCATACTAGGTGTGTCTTTTTTGAGCAGGTATCTTTCAACAGCCACTGGAAATATCTTGTTACCCCTCTTCCTCTTATTTTATGGCTGCCTAGATATTATTCTAAAACCTAAATATCCATGTCCTAAAAAGTGTCTCATGGTCTCAACTCCTCACTCCATGGTGTGTTCATCCTGAGACTCTGCAAGTTAGCATAGGGGCATCGGGCACATGGTGGAAAAGGATGTGAGGGGGTGCTTAAAGAGGGCGCCAGGACTTGGAGAAGTAGTATACATTTGATTGACAGTAGCTGGGAATGTTCTGATGAGCCTGACTAAGCAAATAGATCAGCTAATTAATTAATAAATAAAACGTCTTCTCATTTCTCACCAAAACTTTTTTAAGCAAAAATATTACGTGAAAACTAGCAGGTTTGAAAACACCTATGTGATTTTCTGAAATACAAATAAAAAGCAGCACAGCCCCATGGCACAGTGTGTGTGTGTGTGTGTGTGTGTGTGTGTGTGTGTGTAAGCATGTGTGTGTGAGTATGTACGTGTGTATATGTGTGTGTGAATGTGTGAGTGTGTGCATGTGTGTGAGTGTGTGTGAGAGTGTGCATGTGTCTGAGTGTGTGTGTGAGGGTGTGTGTGTGTGTATGTGTGTGTGTGTAGTGTATTTGATGATTTAATACATGTATATGGTATGTTTCATTAAGCCTTTTCCCTCTCCTCTAATTCCTCCTCGTCCCTTACCATCACTATATTTCCTCCCAGGTTCATGTGGCTCCTTCTCTCTCTCTCTCTTTCCTCACGGATTCCACACAGTATTGCCAGTATGTGAGTGAGCGTAGGACCATCAGTATGTACAAGAGCTGTGCAAGATCAAGCCAGACAAAACCTCAGCATGGAGGGAGGCAGCAGTTGGTGGCAGCGGTCAGGCAGTGTCTGGCTGGCAGAGGAGTGTCACAAATTAAGTACATAAAAGAGTGAAAGAGGACTACTGGCCACCACTGTCCCCTTGAGGACATTGCTGTGAAACTTACCTTTTAATGTATTTAGACTTTAATTTTCAGCCTGGTACCCAACTCCAGATGGTCTTAGTAGACACTGTCTTTGATGACATGCATAATGCATCCTTACCACCCTGGAACAATGGAGGCTACATAGTAGTTCCTCAAAAAAGTCATTGTTTGGGGAACAAATGATAGCATGGTATGCACTATATTCCTCGGGGAGGAGCTGCTTTGCTAGCCTGGTACCTTCTCTGTAGAGCTGTATCTTGCCAGGCAGGGACAGGGGTGAGCGGAGATAATAGTCTTGACACGTGGGCAGGTCTTTTTCTCACATTAAGATCCTTGGAGTCAGGGCTTTGTTTCAAGTCTCATAATGACTTCCGCCACCGTCAGCAAGATGAGGCGGAGAACAGGTGGCCTGGAGGCCAGATCGGCTTCCTCTGGCCGTCCATTCCCTGGACACCTACCGGAATCTCTTTGCAGTGTTGCACTGGAGGTGAAACAGAAAGGAGACTTCAGGGAGGGAAAGTGACGTACGCGGTGCAACAGAACACACCTGATGCAATGGCACAAGAAAGGAAACAAAGAGTTAGGCAGGGGGGTCAGGGGGAAAAGTCACCTCAGCCATACCATCCGAGCACATGTCAGTCTGAAGTCTGCCTTTTCCTCACTTGATCAGAATTTGTGTTTGAGGAGCAAAACTTCTTCCCATGGTGAGAGGGGACTGTTGCAGGCGAAGAATCCTAAGAGCGAGCCCACGGCCCTTCTTAACAAAGCGAACCACACCGTGGGTTACTAAAGCTAACCACAGTGAAAAGACCTCCATGGCCTCTGCCTACAACTAGCGCTACCCATAAAACACCAGTGTACTTCCTTCTACCCATCCACCCTTTCGGGCCCTCCCTCCAGAACTTGCTGGTGGAGAGAATTCTGGGGTAGTAGTGAAGACAGCACCGTTCCAGGTTGGGAATGAAGGTGGCACCGGGCAAGGTGTGGGGCACTTTCAGTGTATTCATGCCCCACTCTGCCAGCCTGCTCCAGCCCTCTGGCAAAAAGAAGGACACCCACTGGGACCTCGCAGTCCCTCCACTCAGCACAAAGCTTCTTTAGATTAGTGCCCAAACTAATTTTTATGACATGTCATTCCAGTAAGGGCACTGTTGTATTTCACAGATGGCCTTCCCGTAGATAACACTGTTGGTTGGCTGAGTTAGGATCTGGCTGGATTAGGGAAATGTAAGCTGACAGCTGGTCTTTTTGCAGGAGCGCATAAAGCCGCTGTTGTTGGAGGAAGCGATGGGGGGCTGGTCGGACCCCATGGCCAAGTAGGAGGGCTTGCTCTTAGCAGTGGCCAACGTTTCCCAAGCTAAGATGACTTTTTAAAACACAAAGATCCTGCGAGTACAGTCTCACTGTACATGGCCAAATGAATTCGAGCCCTGCCAAGGAGGCCGGAGCAGACAGGAAAGCAGCCCAGTGGAGCATGGTGTGGGAACACAGAGACAGCTTAAAGAAGCCCACCCCGAGGTGCAAATCCCAGACGGTCTTCAACAAGGAACTTGGCTCCCCTAGAGCAGCAGTGAGTCACCTCTAAGTCTCCTTGGGAAGACAGGCTCCCACTATCAGCACAAATTGAGATCAAGGGTTTAGAAGGCTTATTTTCTGGAAGAAATACCTGGATATACTGGGAAATAAAACATCTAATAAAAGTGTGTATGTGTGTGCGCGCATGTTTGTGTGTGTGTGTGTGTGTGTGTGTGTGTGTGTACACACGCACGCATACACACCCGTGCCATCACATACATGTGTATATGTGTAAGGCACATACTCCCTGTCTAGTCAATATGCGAAAAGCATAATGTGCCTTAAGTCATCCAATTCACCAATGCTCTTGGCAAATGGCACCATTTTTTTCCCTGTGTTTATGGAGAGAGCACTGAGCCTTAGTGAGATCAGCTAACCCGTGAGCCACTCCGGAAGTCGGGCCAGCATGAATATCAGTGTTTTTCAAATTATTGGACATAATCCACTCATTACTATAAATCCACTTACTGGTCACAGATAGGTTTAACTAGACTGGAAAAACCAGAGAATTCTACACACATTCTGGATAAGAACTGTTTCCTATGGTTCCAGTTCCGTACTGCGAATGCTAGGCATCATGGTTTGCAGTGTACAGTGTAGTAGCCTGACATACAACAAAACTAATTTGATACATTTTTGAACTTTGGGTGAAGAAAATTATGTCATATGTGTTCTCTGGTGTCTGGTTCCTTATGGTCAGCATTATTTTTTAGAAAACCATTATGGCGGTTGTAGTTTGTTCATTCTTTACTGCACTGTTTATGTACCCAGTACACATATCATGTGTCATATGACTTCATAACCTTTAAACAAGGCTCCTATGGATGGCTCTGGGGCTCTTTCCATTCTTTAAAATCTACTGTGAAGTCTATACGCATTCTAGTCTTTGCTTTCTGGCAAACATGCATACACGCACGTATGGAGTCTACACAGGCATAGAATTGCTGGGCTGCCAGGCGTGGTGGCAGACATCTTTAATCTCAGCACTCAGGAGGCAGAGGCAGGTGGATCTCTATGAATTCGAGGCCAGCCTGGTCTACAAAGCGAGTCCAGGACAGCCAAGGCTACACAGAGAAACCCTGTCTCGAAAAACAAACAAACAAACAAAAAATTGCTGGCCATTGGACATGTAGGAGTTTGTTGTTATTAGAAATTGTCAGTGTTTTTCAAAGTAGCTAAAATACTTCAAATAGACAAGTAGTTTAAATGTTTTTTTTCTTACTTTCTGTGAAGGGTGAAAAGTTTGAAATATACCGACTTATCTGAAAACTGCAGGAAGACGTGATCTGACGCATAGAAATACAGAGCTGCTTATGTACGTAATACACTCTCTTGTTCTTAGTTCCTTCCATTGCCATCCGCACACTGGGCAAGACTCAGGTGAAGCTGGGACTGGGCAGAACAGAACTTTCCGACAACTCTGAAATGGGAGTGTGGCTGGTGAGCCTGCTGGGCTGGCTTCCATGGAGGGTCCTGTTCTCTATGTCTGAAAGACTCTCTTGACATATCTCTTCACTCCTGTTTGTCCTTTATTCCCACTGACCTCTGGGTCCCTCAGTCACTGACAGCTGCCTGTCTTCTGTCCTCTGACATCCACCTGGTCATTAAAGCACTAAACCCCTAAGGCGGTCGGTCTCCTTCCAGAAAGATCTCAGGCAATAAGACAATCAGCCTACAGCCCCTTAGGAAAGACTGACTTTGTATTGAAGGAAAAGGTAACACTATTCAATAGAGGCTGGGAAAAGCCTGCACCCACCCCAGACAGAACTGTTTTGGGGGGTGGTGGTGAGGGTAGGCAAACAGAGAAAATATGTATAATTCACAGTGTCAGTGGGCTCAGGGGTCATGGTGAGCTGTCTGCACTTTACCTACAGAGGATGATGAGGCCTCTCAGGTTATGTACAGCAGTCTCTTGTTGGCATAGAACAATCCCTCAATGTACATCAGGACCTTTAACTCCTCCTTGACACAGACACCAGGGACCAACAGCGTAGCATGCTCTGTGAAGCCAACATACCCAAAGAATTTCCAGTCAGGTCAGCCTCCCATTTATCTTTATCCACAGGGAGACCACAGCGCTTGAGAAAGAGGGACACATAGGGCAAGTGGGCTTGGACTTTGTGGCTGTTGATAGGGGTTGTAATGTGCTCTGGCTTCTGCCATCCTAAGAGCCCAGGCCCTCCATGGTAGGACCTTCTTCAACATATGCAAAGGCCCTAAATGGACCAAGGGTCCAGATCTTCCATGTCTTCCAGGAACTATAGTCTAAATCCCTCTTCTCTAGCACAATTCTGAACTTCAAAGGCTTAGGTAACTTCAGGGCAAGGGGCATCCTCATTTACAGCAAAACCTAAGACATTATTCAAAACAGGGTTAATGCAAGTTCCGTGTGGCATAAAGCATTTGAAACATGGCTAGCCAAACTGAGATGTGTTGGAAGCATAAAGCATATAGGAATTGAAGATTTGGCTTAACAATGTTTAAATCTAAAATACTTCATCAATAATCTTATACCGCTATATGTTGAAATGGTAATCCTAGTTTCTTTCTTTCTTTTTTTTAATGTTGTTACCAGACAATTTCAAATGGCACATAGATCTCTAATAGCACAGGGCTAAATTTAGGATACCCCACACACATGTTCAAGTTCATTGCTCGCCTGTTGGAAATAGCTTAACTCCTTTGTGACTCAGTTTCCTCTGCAACAAGCTAACCTAAAGCTATTCATATCTTTTCTTGACATTGCTAAAAATTAATGTTCATATATATTCATATACACATATATGTATGTGTATATACTTATATATGTATGTATATATATGTGTGTGTGTGTGTATGTGTGTGTGTGTGTGTGTGTATGTATATATAAAGCACCATAGGAACTATGCCTCTTACAAAATAAATGTCTCCTAAAAGTTAGGTGTGATATTATTACCATTCTGGTCCTCTGTAAAGGGAAAAATTCTGTGGAGTATTTCCAAACCTGGTCTCCAGGGAGGCTGAGCATAGCAAGAAATCAATCATTTGTGCCTCTGAGATGCTTGCAAGATTAATGATGACAAGTCAGGAGCCCTGTCTTTTGATATAGGCATCACACTGAGCCTGATTCATGCTGTCCTTTTATGATGAGCTAGACGCATACGTCTTCAGATAAGACAGGATCCTGCCCTATCCACCCAACACACAAAATGCTAGAAGGAAAATGTGCTGTGGTGCCAATTAGGCCACAAATCAAGGTACCCTAACCTTAGTTAATGTGACTACTGTCATTTTTTTTTTTTAATTTAGTACAACACTGAGGTCTTCTTTAATAGTCACACTTAAATGGAAGTAGATATACATATTAAGGTGAAAATTGAAATCCATCTGGAACCTAAGAATATTTTATCTAAATCTTATATATAATAGTCTGTTATGGGTTTTTGTCCCTGGATTGTTGGTAAGAGCCCAGCTTTAGGTACAATGGTGCTTGTTGTTCTCAGACCTTGAAAAACAAATTCTGATCTTTTCCTTTTAAAGTATTCTATTTCCAACGGCTTGTCATGGAGAGAGACAGACAGAAAGACAGAGAGACAGAGAGACAGAGACAGAGAGACAGAGACAGAGAGACAGAGACAGAGAGAGACAGAGACAGAGACAGAGAGAGACAGAGAGAGAGACAGAGACAGAGAGAGACAGAGAGAGAGAGACAGAGAGAGAGACAGAGACAGAGAGAGACAGAGAGAGGGAGGGGGCATAAACTTCCCCTGTTAATGACACATTATTTACTGCCTGGATGTGTAAATGAGTAAGGAGTCCCTCAGGGCAAAGATGGTACTGAAGAGAAAATAAACTCCATGGACTGGATCCACAGAACTAAGAAAAAAGGATTATAAACCCATGCTTTCAGCTAATAATAATAAGGTTTTCGTTGATGGCTAAGAACACTGCTTTGAATTACCCAAGTGGGGAAAGAGAAAGGCATTCTGTTTTTCACTTTGAATTTCAGAGATTTGATTTCTATGTTCTGTTGTTCTGCTGTTTTTTTTTTTTTTTCTTTTAAGTCTAAATTATAAGGAGAATGATTTTGTGAAGAAGGCAGAGCTCTTTCTGAGAGGTCCATGAAATCCGCATGTAGCCCCTCACCCAGACTCTGAGCTTGGCAAATCATTCTGTGATCTTGGAAAAGCATCTCAGGAGTTTTATCAGCAATAGGCTAATTAACAGGACGGGGGATATGGCACCTTCCCCAGGTTCCTGTGCCCTTTAACCCACAGCAAGACCCTTACTCTTCTTCTTCTTTTAATGTCCCCAAACCATTAAGTACTTATCAGTTTCAATTATTTGAGATTTGAGCCAAAAGGCAAAGCCAGGCAAGGAATATTGACCGGGATATGGTCTCTACGCTTTCAAAAATTTCAATATGTGTATACATGTGACAACTCTGAAAGTGTCATCCACGCAGAATTTTGATAGAGACAGATAAAGGACACACTAAGAGCAGCGGTCATAGATCTGTGGCATGACTGAACTGGAGGGAAAGGGGACAACAAAATGACACCTTCGTGTCTCATGTCTAGGTTGTACTCAAAGCTCTGCCCTTGTGTTTACTGATTTTTATTTTTATTTTAGTGTCATATAAACTTAACTTCAGCATCTCAGACCCAGAGGTCTCATTGCTAAACAACAACAACAACAACAAAACAAACAAAAAAATAAAAACAACTCCACCAACAACAAAAAAGAAAAAAATGGCATAATGATTTAGTGTATACATGTGAGCCCTGGTCATGTCATGTTAAAATTTTTTGTAATATATAATATCAAACCACAAATGGAAACCATGCAAGCGCTATCCTTGATATGGTCTATAAACCAGAATGTCATGACCAACATAGCATTATATAAATCATTTGTAGTGTTCCCATTAATAAAATTGCAACCAGTACCATTGTTGGATTTTGCTGATAACAGAGGGTGCCACCCACAGCAATGGGTGTACGTGACTTTGCAATGTTCCCTCAGTCCCCAATTCTGTACTTGTCTTTTGGTGTCCTCTCTCACATGGAAAGCAAACCTACCAAAGTTTGGATGGCACACGAATGGAAGAAGTAATTTGACAACCAAAATGACCTTTTTTTTTTTTTTGGTTCTGTTTTGTTTGGGGTGGAGGGCTGTGGAGTGATTTCATAAAACTTTATCTAGCCAGGTATAGAAGTATACACCTTTTAGCCTAGCACTCCAGAGGCAGATGCAGGCAGATCTCTGCAAGTTTGAGGACAGCCTGGTCTACATAGTGAGTTCTATGTCAGCCAAGAGTACATATTGAGATCGTGTCTGAAATAGCAAACAAAAGAAAGAAAAAGGCCCCGCCAATATTTTAAGAATATAAAACATCAAGACATTTAGAAAGGCCCCTTGATAAGAATCACTGAGGGAAGTTTTCTCCGCATCACGATAGGATAAAAGACACATGGGTGCGTTTGTTTTGATTGAGGATAACCTTTTTTCACATTTACTTTATTTATTTACTTACTTTCTCTTTCTGTATACACATGCATGTGCACACACATGTGGAATGCGGAGAGCAATTTTATCTGGATTCAGTTCTCGCCTTCCATCTTATTAGTTTTGGAACTTAAACTAAAGTCCTCAGGCTTGGTGGCAAGTACCCCAAACTTATGAGCCCTCTTGTAAGCCTAATACTTACAGCACAGTATAGCTGTACTGCGAAAAGACTAAAACTCTAGTGGCGTGGCAAAGTTCCCACTTACTTGCATCTGAGATGGGACTTTCCTTTCAGGATAAAGCAAAAGAAAACAAAGAGAAGAGAAACAAGGAAAACAAGGAATAGGAAAAGCAAAGAAGAAGGGATTTGTTGAACGAAGAGATGTCTTTACAAACCTTCCCATGGGCAACAGGCTGTGGAGACACAGTTGGGAGCAGCGCTTGCTTCTTAGCCAACGGAGAACAGTGGTGGGCCAGCATTATGGGTGGCCTTGTCTGTCCAGTCTGGACTAAGAGTGTCACAGTGGCGGTAGCCTCTCTTGATATTCCTTAGCTCTGCCAACCGGGTGGTTTTAAGGTTTAGGAAGCCCCTGTTGTATAAAGCATCTCATGTTAGCTTTTATTTATTCATATACTTAATTATTTTGGAACTTGGGATCAAACCCAGAGCACCGTGCAAGCTAAGCAAGAGCTCTACTTTAAGCTATGTACCAAACCTTACTATAATGTTGGAGGTATTTTTTTTTGAATAGATATTCTTTTAAAATGATTCCACAATAAAAAAAATAATAATAACTTTGCCTACAAGGGAAACAAAAATAAGGGTTGTTTTGGAATCCTTGAAATGAGAGAAAATTTAGCTAAAGTTGATTTTTTTTTTCTTCCCTTGCCTTTTAATGAAGTTGTCATTTAACTGTATATGACTTTTTGGGGGGATTTTTGCAGGTTGCAGGTATACAATTGTTGTGTATGTCTTATGCACCTATAGTTAGATATTGTATTTTCATATTCCCCTTCAAGCCTGGGTGTGTTACCCATGGTCCTGGCGAAAACTGGGCTCTGTGTGTCTCGATGTTTGTTACGCATGTACTTGTTAAGCATTTGCTGGATCATTTAAAAAGCACCAATTCATCACACTAAACAAACAAGCAAACCCCCAGAAATGTATGGTTCCTTTCTTTGCTAAGGGATGGGGTGGGGTGGGGGCACATTAAAAGGCAGGTGGGGGGAGGGAGGGCAAGGGGAGGGCTTGCAGCTGTCCTCAGATTTCTGTGGATCCCATTTGCCAGGAAAAGATATGTCCTAATTCGGCTTTTAATTGCAGGTGTGATTGTCCCCAGAGCTGTGCCAGAGGCATTACCATGTTAATAACAGGAAGTGTACTGGGATCAGAGGAGCAAGCTCCCTGTTCTCCCAGCGGCTGAGTCCCCATCCTTTCTCAAAGGCAGGATTCTAAATATACTGACAGAGGGACTAGTGGCCGAGCTTGGGAAGGAGTCTCTTGCGGGTCTCTAGGGATGGGGTGGGTAAGGCAACAGATTAAGCAGTGGATCAAAATATAAGAGAAGGCCTTGATCACCAAGTTAAAAAGCAGAAAAGGACCAAACTAAAATAAAAATAGCTCCAACCCAGAGATCAAGGGGACTGTTTTGTGAGAAGGAAGAATAGAAGCGGTCCGCTTACGCTCTGCCAAGCCACTAGCTTGAAGTACATCATTGTGCCAATGGTGGAGCGTCTGAAAGGCTCCATTATTAAGAAGTTAGTGCTTGACAGCGGCCGACTCCACCACAGAAAAATCACTCCCTTCCAAGAGACGGCATCCTAGGAGTCTTGGGTTAATTACTCAAATCTTCAAATTATCCTTCGGGGAGCAAAATGAAGCATGCAGAATCAACAGCTGATCTGGGGCCGAGATTAGGAGAAGGAGGGCGCCTTCCCATTTTTCAAACATGACCATTTCGGTTGTAGAAACCGTGAGAGGAGACAGGGAGAAAGAAAAACACACCCGTGTACCGGGCAGGCACTAAATGGCTGGCAGCTGTACAGCCCCGCAGGAAAACACGATCTGCCCATGTCAGTACTCGGAGCACTGTTGGCTAAACTTCTAAAGCAAGCTGTTCCAAATCAAATTGCCCGAGGAGAATGGGGGTGCTGAAATGAATGCACCCCATGTTTTCTTGCAGAAGAACAGTTTCTCTAGACACAGACTTCCAAAAGATCTGATGTGCCCAGCAAGTCAACTCCCGTCTACTGACATGAAAACACTACTTGAACATTATTCTATATACAAACACAGATTTCCTAACTCTACCTCCTACTGTGGGAAGTACCTTCATTTTATTGCTGTTTCCGTGTGTTTGTGTATGTCTCTGTGTGTGCTCGTGTGTATTCATGTATAACTATATGTTTATTCAAGAAAGCATGTGGAAGCCAGAGGTCAACTCAGATGTAATTCCTCAGAAGAGATCTCTCTCTGTGTCTCTCTGTCTCTGTCTGTCTCTCTATCTCTATCTGTCTGTCTGTCTCTCTCTCTGTTTCTCTGTATCTCTCTGTCTCTGTCTCTCTCCTCCCTTCCTCCTCCCTCCTTCCTCCCTCCTTTTCTCTTCTTCTCTCTCTCTCTCTCTCTCTCTCTCTCTCTCTCTCTCTCTCTCTCTGTTCTCCCACTATCTCTCCTTCCTCTCCCTGTCTCTCGCTTTCTCTCTCTCATCTTTTCAGACAGGGCTTTCCCTGGCATCCAAGTCTTGTCAATTAGTCTAGACAGGCTGGTGAGGAGCCCCAGGGATCCTCCTGTCTCTGTGTCCTCCCTCAGCAAGTAGAGAGCAGGCAGGCCCTCTCTACCACACCCAGCTCTGTACATGGGTTCACTCAGGGAATGGCTCTTGACTGGAAAGTGCTTTACTGAGCTGTCACCCCAGCCCTGTATTTTTTATCATCACCACAATCCCTGTCCTTTCCCACTTTTTTTCCTTATAAGCCCTGGCTTTCAGAGGCTCCCAGAACTTTCTGCAAGAAATATTTCTCAAGCAGTGATTCTGGACATATCCCTGCAATGGGAGAAGGGCTCTACAAATTACAAGAACTTTTTTAAAAACTTTTTTTCATTTTGACGATAATTAAAAATTTTTCTTTTTGCCCATTAGAAATATGACAGTGCCTTCTACAGTAGTGATTTACCACTGCACAGCCATCTTTAGGGAGGAAGGTTTTATTTTCTCAAACAAGGCTTTGCTAATTTAGTTTCAGGGACAGGAGAAAGTATCTCTCTTTCAGGGACTCTTAGAGTTCACAATGTCTTTGAAAAATTGCTACAAGGAAGATAATATCTGTTCCCCAGCTAGCAAAAGCTCAGATTCATCAATCTATATCTGCTCATTCAGAAGCAATTTTATCAGGTCCACTAATGAGGACCTCGAGCATTATGAAAGAATTCTAAGAATTAGACCAGTAAGTGCCAGTTAAGTTAAACTATAGTGTAAAATGCCTGAATAGTAGTGTTAATATTCTTAAGCTTGTTTTTGTTGTTGTTGTTGTTGTTGTCGTGTGTGTGTGTGTGTGTGTGTGTGTGTGTGTGTGTGTGTGTGTGTG